>CP139504.1:29264338-29864338 GCA_021014915.2 Artemisia tridentata subsp. tridentata | reverse complement strand
GACTACTCCAATCTCCTATGGTTGTTGCGTCTCCTAGGTTGTAAGCGGATCCATGGATCAAATTAAGACTCTTAACCTACATCAAGGTTAGTGGTGTGCAACATAAAAAGAATATATATGAAAAATGCATGATGAATGAAATGCAAATAGCCAACGATACACGTGGGTAATCTATGTTGGACTATGTAGACCTATCTCCTCCTTTTTGTCGAAACGAAAAGAAGATATGCGTAGCGGAATGTGGTAACCAATCCTTGGTGATTACTCCTCCTAGTTTAGAGTACCAAGTATGATAATGCAATGATAATGAGAACTTTAAGGCTCCCCCTTGGATAATACTCCCCCTAATTGGAGTGACAAGGTTAAGATGTATGATCCTACAAAAAAAAATAGTTAGAATATGATATCCTCCCCCTTGATGTATACTCCCCATTGCTAGACTACCAACGTATACTTTCCAAGGATGGGAAATGCTACAAAAAAATGAGTTAGTTCATGATGTCCTCCCCCTTGATCTATACTCCCCGTTGCTAGGGTACCAACGTATATGATCCAAGGATGAAGAATCCTACAAAATAAAGGTTAGTATAAAACAATATTTGTCCTTGGACAAGTATATGATATACACCAATGTGTGTATATGATGCATCCTAAAAACTACTTGACGAAAGCTCCCCCTTGCTCTAGCGCGTCAGGATGAACCTACAAAACAAAAGATCAATGCACTAGAAGCTATGTCTTAAGTCATATACGACCAATGTGTATAGACGATGCAATATGAGTGCTAGACTGATAATCCTCCTGGTTTGAGATTGTCAAGAAGCACCTATAAAAAAAGGAATAGTAATCGAAGCAAACTTTATCCTATGATGAGTAAGCTATATACGATCGAGCGTATATGATGATGAACCTACAATGAAATGGTTAGTGCAATATATTTTATCTCAAAGAAAAATATTATGCAACATATCAATAATCTAATCACAAGCAACATACCAATTGTGATTGTCTAATCAAATAAAAATATGATGCAGCAATATCATATGATAAAATCCTACAAAACAATGCCTATGAGGAGGATATGAAGTGAAGTTAAAAAGCTTAAAGTGAGTGGTGTTAATATGATGTTGGTTTACAAGTGAATGATAACTTAATGGATGACTAAAGGTTGATGTAAGTAGGTTTTTCGCTAATCCATGGGATTGATGATTAGTGAAAGAAGTGATGGATGGTGGTGATTATAATGAATGCAATGAATTCAGAAACTCTAATGTATAGCAAATGATATAAGAGTATTTGAAGACGGTTACGGTTATGATATTATCATCTACCAAAGATGAATTGTGTCATAGTAAATGTTTGAATGAGAATGAGAGGAAGTGAAGACAATGATCACTTAGGAATAGAGATTCCATATGTAACAATTGGAAATACTAGATACCTATATGTGGATGAGAATGACATCATATGATGAGAGTGTTGGTTGGACTAACATGTTGAGAATGATGGTTCTGTTTGCACTGACAATGACATGCTTGATATGTAACAAGAATGAAAAAGGAATGAGATCCTATGATGGTGTTCTAGACACTGAAGATGTTCTAGACAATTAAGTTGTGAGATTAAGATGAAAATCCTAGATTCGTTGATTACCTAAAGTTGTTTGGTTTCTGAATGGTTAAAAGCTGATCAGGTACCCGCGGATTTGGCGGAACCAAAATTTTGGTTCCGTCCTTCTTATCGAAGGGTTCCGTGGGACCAACATCGATTAGGTCATGTTTTGTCATTTTTGATCAAACGAAGGTTCATGCTAAGGTCTATTCACTTATAACTACTAATTTGGTTTCACTAATCCTAGTCAAATTCTAAGGAGACTTAATGTATCTCATTTAAGAGGTTTGTCAAACACATGATGTGTTTTTCTTTTAATGAGATATTGGTGCAGAGCTGTGATGTTGAGCTAATAAGGTTAGAAACACTTTGTGATTTTGTGAACTGATTTAACTAAGTGATTTGAACCTACTTGTCGGTATTTGGGAATGTAAGAAACATGAGTACATGTTATTTAATGAAAAGACAATTATGTGAATGAATTTCTCTCCTCCTTAATTGGTGGACATTCAACATAATCTATGATGCATTAAATGAAGAACGAAGGTAAAGTGTTTAGGATGTTGCAGATTAATGAAAGCGATGAGCTTAGCAATGTTTTAGTGGATATTGGTTAGCATACAAAGAACTTCATCCGTGAAGTTATGTAGCTCTTCTCTATCAATGCGAGATGATCGCACGATGAGGCATGTGGTTTTCCTTATGGGAGATATATTGTTTTAACTAAAAGATGATGGAGATATTGTTAGGTGAGCAGAAGCAACAATACAATTTGGAGAGAGGTATATTGAAAGATATCCAAACACAAATTTCAAACCTCTAAAACTTAATCCTATTAGCTTTTTAAAGCTATATGCAAGAAAATGGATCCCATAAACATATTACTAATCTAAGTAGCAATAATGAGATAACAATTATGCAAAATAAGCATAACAAAGAGAAATAACAAATAGTTTGTTATCAGCCTACAAGACAAAAGTCTTAATGACAAAAGATGTGAATATCATATGACAACATCTTATAAAAACAAATAATCTACTAATAGACATAAAGATACCACATAGCATAAAGACAAATAATCATATTGCAAGATAGCATTGTTTTAGATACTACATTGTGAAATTGTTTTTAAGTTAGGCTTAGTCACTTAAGCATACTTACCCATTAATTAACACAATGATCTATGTATAAAATAAAATGACTTCTAAATGTTCATCATACCAAGACCACTTAGACAAAGTGCACATATGGCAAACAAATAGTGTGACAAAGAAGTGAGACTAAGATTCATGCAAACCATTATAACATTTAGGAGCATGTACCATTTAGACTATCCTACGAAAAAGCTCAATGATTGTCAACTAAAGACAAAGACTATCTAACACCATATAGTAAGTGTGAGTTAACAAGTAATACGTTAATCTTGCGAAATAGCATATAACAAAAGAATGAACATATCATACAAATCATACAGCATATAAGCATGCAGAAAAAACCTTTCTAAGGTTTACACATTTGACAATGATAACATCAAGATATCAAACAAATATCATGTAATCAATACACGTATATGTAATGCAAGTGATTTTATTAATAAACTAAAGAAAAATCACATCTACTTCTTGTTTGATTAATTATTCCTAAGACAAGATAATTCACCAATACATGACTTAATGAGACTCAACTATTTCTATAAAAACTAGTGTGATGAAGATGTCATGTTATACATGTAAATTTGACAAATATGTGTCGATGGATTTTAATCATTGTGTTTGGAATCTAAGTTTGAATGATCTAAAGGGTGACATCCTTTAAGTTGAGTTTAAGTATGAGTTATGCAAGTGATCTAAGATCAAGACATGTGTTTGTGTGTGGTAACGGGATATGTCATGAAATTTCTGAAGAAAGTTCTTTGGAACAAGAATCTAAATAAAGTTACCAACTTTAATAGGTCTTGTGCATGATCCAGAGATGTGAATATGCACAAGGTTTGACCAAGGTTTAATGTACGCTTAAAAGGAAATAGATACGTATGGTATCTTTCAACAAGTAAGATTTAACTAGTGCTCAATAAGGAAGATAGTTCATAGAACTAGTGGATGTTTGTTTTAAGATTATTTGCCCAATGAGGTGTAAAGAAATCTCTTGTAACATAACCGTTCATGTTGCAAGAAAACAATGATGCATAGGATATACATTATCCTTTTTAACAAGATGAAAAATAAACACATAATGTTTTTCCGAAACATCATGTTTTCCTAAATGAAGATATGAACACAAAGTATTTGAATTGGATAGACTTATCCTAAATAAACTAGGTTTCAATATTATGATAACTAGATGATGACAAGATAAACTTACTTGAGTTTCTTTTGTATACTCCTCAAGATTCATTGTATGAGATTGGCTTTGAGATTTCATTATAACATAAGTTGTTACAATGTTGACAAAGTATTACCAATACTTTGATGACTTGTGGTACTACTTAATGAATGTGAGCATCATGCTCATTTGATGGTGAAGGTTCTAAATTTATAGGTGGTAAAGTATGGTTGAGTTTTGACGCACATTTGATTTGGTATGAGTGTTGGACTAAGGGCTTTTTGAGCAATGCACTCAATGGTGTGAATTATGGTGATGAAGGAGTTTGTTGAACTTTTGGGTTTCATGAATGTTGAAGATTACAAGAATGGATACTAATTCTTGTGGTTCACTAGCGGATGAAGTGTTTGGTTATGTTTGTGAAACCTAGGGGCTGAAGGTGATGAAGACTAATTCTTATGTTCCATTGGTTGGTATAACTAGTGTGTGATGTGATCTAAAGCTTAGGGTCTGAGACGTATCACAGAAGTGAATGTGTTGGGATAATGGTGAAAGTACAAGTGTACTTAGGTGATAGGATAAGTGTTTTAACATACGTTGTTAAAATACTTGGGAGTTGATTCTTTCGGATATGACTTTTAATGACTACATTTGTAAGTCAAAATATACTTGAATACTACGGATGAAATACTTAAGTTGTCAATCTTACTTTGAGAAAAGGATAGCAAGACTTGATAATTACATCTATAACTTAAGTGTGAGTTATGACTCGATGTAAATCCTCATCGTCTTGAAGGATGACATGTTAACCAAGTGAGGCAACATATGTGAATACAAGATAACATCTACAGACATGAATTGGGTTTGTAATCTGTGATATATTTGCAAACAGTGAGTCTGGATTAGTTTGGAAGTTTTCAATTTACAAATCAAGCTAGTGAATGAGTAAAGGACGGGAGGATGCAGTGAATGTGTGTAATGATCACAAATACTCAGTGGTTTACCGAAAAGGTACCTTGGAGCATTTACATGAAATTTGCAACTGTGATTAGATATGATTATCCTATTTGGTGTTTGGTGAGATGTCCTAATCCTAATTTGAGTGAACATTAGAGATAAGAATCCCAAGAATTAGAATCAATAATCTAAGGATCGGAACTAGTCGGGAATTTTGAAAAAGTTACTGTTGACACCCACGGATCCAATCGACAACAAAGGCGGAGCCAAAGTTTGGGAGCCGTGTAATCCGTGGGTTCTGGACTGGCGGATCCAAAGCTAACTCTTGACGGATCCAAAATGAGGGATCCGTCGGATCCGTTTGAACAAAAGTACTAAAAACAAACAGAGAGATATGCAAAATTCGCGTTTTTCGACCAAGACCTGAAAATTCTCCTGGAACATATCTATTAGCTAATATGTAATGCAAAACTACTAAAAATGTTTATTCTAACACACATACACATATAGTTTAATCCGATCATATTAACTTACCTTAAATGAGAGTTAAGCCAAACAGTGGCTTAAACCCGAAAACTTGATAACAACGCGTGTTATCATCCTGCATGACATGGTTAGTACACATAAAAGTTTTAACAACAAGATAATATTCTAAAGGCATAACAATTCAACATACCATAGTTTCAAATTGTTTGTACCAAACACTCTTTTTCAAAGTTAGTATATGTTTACATGTTTTAACACTAGAGCAAGAGTCTGTACAAGACAATACTATTCAAGACACTAAACTAGTTACATTTAGTTCTCATTCCTAAGCAAGTAATGCAAGTTTTTCATATAACATAATCAAACAAGAATGTCTAAGTCTAAAAGTGAAACAGACACAGTTTATCAATTTATTGCACAATATCTAGCAAATGTTCTATTATGCATAAAACAAGCAATTGATAAACAAGCAAGTATGTATCATGGCAAGACACTTATGTATTACAAATAAACAAGTACAATCATACTTATCAACAAGCATATCACATATATGCAAATAATATAGAACAGTTAGCCACATAGCATAGCATAGATTAAAATATAATTTTCGTCACTTTGCGTTTAAATATGACGATGTATGCCAAGCTTAATTTATTTCCTTTATATTACCAAATTCTTTAGTTTCAAAAGAAATCATATTTATGAGCAAAGGATACCAATTTACATTGCTCGACTCAAAAGTTTAACTTACTGTGTCAAAATAAAACTTAACATTCTGAACAGGTTATAGTATTTGATTTGTTTTACCTACTTCAATTTAGATCTAGGCCATGAGACTATTTTTAAATGAAAGTAGACTTAATTCCCTTCAAAATGATAGGTGGCGCGACTCCTATGGACTTACGGTTAATTAGTTATGATTTTTTGAAGTTTCACAAAAAACTGCAGACGGATCCGACGGATCCTTTTTGAGGGATCCGCCCTTTATGTCATTTGGATCCGCCGAGACCTGTGACAGATTCTCCTAAACTCATATTTTGACATAGCGAAAGTGTGTGGGACTTGCTACACTTAATCTTAGGCATATATTACAAATATTAACAATATTTCTACCTATGTGACTTATCTAAATATTACGGAGGTGATTTTTCAACTAACTTAATGATTATTCCAAACACTCCCTTCAAAATGGTATTTTTCGTAAATTAGTTCTGAGCACATAATTTGACACTTACAAATTCTTTTGAGAAATATTTTTCTTTTATTTTTCAAGAACACCTTCAAGCTTGTATACAAAGTGATATTTAACAACAAAATTTCAAAGTATACTTAGCGAAACATTTTTCATATTATGTTCTGCTTCAGAGGCAATTTGATACATGGATCTTACTCTATTTTAAAAACCATTTGTTTTGAAAATGAGAGCCAACCCGCTCTGATACCAATTGTGAAAACGTAGAGGGGGGGGGGGGGTGAATACGTTTACCGTTTTAAAACTTAAAACTTGTTGTATCAAATTTCCAATTCGGCTAGTTCTAATATGAACACTATCTGTTGTAGTTTATGTCTACCAAGTTGTCACACAAGTATTATCACATAATCACAACACAAGCAATCACATAATGCAAATATAAAAGTAAAGAGATAAGTAAAAGAAAGTGCAAACCGAACACGATGATTTATAGTGGTTCGGTCACGGAGCTCCTCTCCGCCCTACTCCACTCCCCGAGTACCCAACTCGAGAGTTACTTCACTAGATCAACAAGCTCCCTTTCTTAGGCGGAGAAAACCTTTACACGTCGCTTACTTCCTTTTCCGGTACTAAGCTAAACACCGGGTTCTTTACAAGGGTACAACCACTCCCATCGTCGCTTATACAATTACCGACACTAAGCTAGATGTCGAGTTCTTTACAAGGGTACAACCACTCCCAACACTCTTTGTATTTTAAGGACTAAAATACTAACCTCACTCTACTGATCTAAATGATACAATGATGGTTACAACAATGATCCATGACTTAAGTATATCATGGATATGAATGCCTACACTATATATACTTCCATTGATCGGAAGCCTTCAATGTATGAAGATCACAAGCTCCCTAAACTTGTTGTGATGGATCTTCATGTATGCAACTAAGATCTTCTTGGTGGATCATGAAGTATGCTATGGATGATGTCTCATGATCTTGAGCTTGCTTCACAGGATCATTAACAATGTATGCTTACAACATAATGAAAGTTAGTAACATTATGATCATTATGTAATGGGTGATTAATGTATGAATCTACATGGTTTGCTACTGATCTAAGTGTATGTAATGAGTGAGGGAATGTATGTTCTAGTTGGATGAAACCAATGGGTAACAATGGGCAAGTATTTATAGTAAAACTAAAACCATGTGTACAACTAAAATCATGTGTAAAACTAAAACCATGTGTAAGACTAAAACCATGTGTAAGACTAAAACCATGTGTACAACTAAAACCATGTGTTACTAATTATAGGAAAACAAGCAAATCACCCCACGGATCCGGCGGATCCCTAAAAAGGGATCCGTCTTTGTATTAATTTGGATCCGTCAAAATGACAGCTAATAGATTTTGATGTATCTTTCCATATCTTGCATATCTAGCCAAATCTTATGAAATCTTCAAATGTCAACTATGTAACTTGAGAATCTAAACAAGATATTACAAAATCTATCCAAGATATTATTCATGATGCATGCCATGATGTCATCTGATGAACTCAAATAAGTACATTTTATTACTATCATTTATCCTATTTATTTGACTTGTTTTACTATATTATGTATGAGGATTGATACTTAATCGTTTACTTTTGTAATTCTCAGGTAAAAACAAGCATTTGGTGAAACTTGGCGATTTTGGACTAATAATAGAGCAAAACATGCATAATGTGAAGAGTCTACTGAAATGAAGAAGATCAAGACTAATCTGCTCCAGATGCGCCGCATCTCACTCTTGACATGCGCCGCATCTCTATCAAGATATCACCAGATACGATCCAAGATACAAGAGGACATGCGCCGCATCTAATCATGGAGTTACGCCGCATCTTCTGGCGGTGTACGAATATTCCTGAATATTATAATCTTGGACCCCACGCGAAGTTAAGTACATGCGCCGCATCTACTCCTTAGATGCGCCGCATCTTCCCTCAGACAGAAACTATAAATACCCCAAGACCAGACGAATTTCGTAGGCATTATATAAAAACCTAAGTCCGAACAGGAGAAACAAAGGACGAATTCAGTCAAGGAGGCAGCACAAGACAAACCCAAATCAAAGATACAAGAGCTGTAAGAAGGTGCTGCATGTATTTAATTCATTAAGTAGTTTTGTTTTATTGTGTTAGCAAACTTTAATTCATCAGGATTGGTGGCTTGTGTAATGTGACAACGAAAGATTGCACTCCCTTTAATACTTGCTTTCCCATCAATTAAAGTTTATATGTTGATGTCTTTGGTTACTACTTATTAGTGCATTGATAACCTCTGTGTTTATTAGTGGCTTGCGGGCATTTGACTGCGGGACATAATGTGGCTCCCACGGTTATTACTAAATTGATCACTTAGGAATAACTTTTAGACATAAGTAATCATTAAGGGTTTACTCGCCGATAAGAATAGGACCAACGAGAAAGGGTTAACTACATACACTTCATATAAAGCTATCAATAAAACAAGTGACAATCTACTTAATCATAAGGACAGCCCTCTTATTGTCTCGAGTATCTATCTGTGTACGTGTGTGCTACTTGCTGATTCGTGCCTATTGGTTTATTTTATTATTTAATTGCAAACAAATCGTGCCAGTCTCTCAGGCTGAAACCCCCTTGCGTTAGGATATTAAAATACTGATTAGAATAACGAGATAATACGTTCCACTCTTAATGATCGACACTCTACTTACCATTATCTTCATACTGACCGGGTACACTGCTCGTTAAGTGTGTGTGTTATTGATAAGTCGGCTAAATATAAATTTAAAACTTGAGTAGGCATTAAAACTGCCAAAACTTTACTCCAACGCACGCCCATCAAGTTTTTGGCGCTGCTGTCGGGGAGTGAATTGTTATTATCTGTTAATTTAATTAGTATTTTAATTAGGTTTTTCTTTTTATTAGATTAATTGCATCATTGTACTATTTTTCATATTTGTTGTATTGTGTGTTAATTGTTTGCTTTTATTTTTATTTTTGTGTGTTTATTTTTGTTTGTGTGTTTTTATTTTTGTTTTTATTTTTCGTATTTTTCTGTTCTGCTATCGTTGTGCTGTGCTAAATCAAACGATACGGCGCATCTGATCTCTCAGATACGGCGTATTGCGTTTAATTTTTAAAAATACAACGCGTTTAATTAATTCGATACGACGCATCTTTTCCCCAAGATACGGCGTATCTGTTTTTAATACGAAATTTTTTTTAAAAAAAAGCAATAAAGTAATACGACGCATCTGCTTTTGCAGATACGGCGTATCTGTTTTTGATAAAAATAAATTTTTTTCTAAACGTTAACGCCATACGACGCATCTGCTTTAGCAGATACGGCGCATCTATTATTTTAATTAAAAACAGTTTGCGAATTATTAAACAGATACGGCGTATCGATCTCTGTCGATACGGCGCATCTTACTGAATCAAAAATCTTTTATTTTTAAACGTAACGAAAATACGGCGCATTAACTTTCGTTAATACGACGCATTTAATTTTAATTAGATAAGTTGATTTTTGATTAATTAATTCGATACGGCGCATTCTTAAATTCTAAAGCGGCGTATCTATTTTCTGGATAAAGTCTGATTAAATTTTAACGATAATAAGATACGGCGTATCCAACTCTTTGGATACGGCGCATCGTCTGCAGATATCAGTAACTTTAATTCTTCGTATTCCGTTTTCGTTGTTGATTTTCTGATATATTACTTTCTTGGGCATACCCTACTGATGCTTTCGTGATTATTTCAGAAGAAAAATGGAAGGATACGGAGAACTGTTTGACTTCGACTTCGAAGCCAATTTTATGAATGAAGTATTAGTGCATGATAAATCACTCGAACGTTACGATGGGGACTACATTGAACTTAATGACCTTAATGGACCATTGGAATCCAATGACCTGTTCATGGATGATGCTGAATCTGAGTTAGAAGAAGGAGAAATTGTGGATAGTCCAAAAGTCAACGTTATTAATACTAGGAATTACGATGAATTTGAGGGATATGATGGTTCTTGGGATTATGGTAGAAGGATCCACGCCAATTGTGCTTACAATTTGCAATTCCCATGCATGATTGGATACAAATGTATTGACGCCAATTTCTTTCCTATTTTGCCGATCAATGTTATGTCAAGAAGCTTTTACAATTCTATTATGAGAAATAAAGTGGAGTGTAGGGGAAAGAATGTAGTTGGAGCCTTCATTAATGTCCCGATCTTCGTTGGACGCTTTACTATTGTTACTGAGTTCGCCGTTGTTGAAGACATGAATGCCTATCGTGACAGCAGTATGGGCGACGTGATTGTTGGAAAACCATTCTGTAGGGAGATCACTATTAATGCAAAGCGATTTGAAGGAAAGATCACCTTTCAATGTGGAAGCGACGTTATCACTTATATGATGCCCCGAACTCACCCTGGATTTAAACATGCTACTAATAGGGTCTGCTACAAATTCTCTCCATTCCTTTTTATTAGTAATGATGACATGAAGAGAGGGATTGAATACCCGTATCAGATGATGGAAGGATTCTATAAAGGAGTTTTGAACTTGGGACCTGAATATATACGTGACGAATTAGTTGCTAAATGGATCCTACGCGGCAATGTAGGAATCAATGATCGATATTAAAGAGCTGAACGTGAGTCTAACTTGAAGACTCTGGAATAAAGACAAGTGCTTACCGGGAGACAACCCGGATTTATCTATTTATTATTCTGTTTTCTGTGTCGAGTCAGTCAGGCCCGCATGAGGATACGGCGCATCTCAATTCTGAGATGCGACGCATCTCCTGCAATGGTCATATCTTATTTTATTTTTCTGCATTTTTATTTTCGACTTTAAAACTTTTTATCAGTTTATGATGCGGCGCATCTTTATTCTGATCCGTATTAATTCCAGGCTCGATACGGCGTATCTTCTTCAATAAGATACGGCGCATCGACTGACCTGATGATTTTCAGTTTTAATTTTTAAGTTTTATTTTTCCTAACTACTAATGTATTATGCAAGTTTGAACCTTTCTTATCTTAGGTGTGTTTTAAAGTGTTGGTGGTATTATAGTTTCCTGGATTTCCTGTGGATACATCAAGTATGAAGCTTTAACGTTCTAATCCACAAGAAGTTGATTTTTGCTCTTATACTAATGGAGGATCATACCGAGCAAATCTCAGGGGAGTTTTTCTGTTCTAATTCTTTTATTTTCCAGTTTTTAACCTTTTATACAAACAACGAGGACGTTGTTTAACTTAAGTGGGGGGATTGGAGAATTAGAACACTTAACACTTACTTGTCCTAAACTTTTTCAAAAATTATGCTTAAAATGTGCTTAATATATCAAACTTAAAAAAATTTTAGCATGTTTTTGTTTAAGATCTAAGTTGCATAGCTGCACACATGACGTTATTTTCAAAAATTGTGATTTTCCAAAATTCACAAATCTATGAGTGTGCCGGTGACTTGTAAACTTTAGAACTTGGCTTGTATACTATTCGAGACCACCATAATGAGTATTATTTATATAATTGGAATGACTTGTCTAAATTGGTAAAATTCTAGGATTACACCCAAATAGCCTTTATTATGTTATGTGTTATTAACTAACTACACTGGTTAGTTAACCCCCGTATAAACCCTTTTGTTACTCTCATTTTTAGAGTAAGATACCCCTAGAAAAACACTCAGAGCCATTCCTTTCGTTTCTTACACCTATGTTTAAAATGTTTCGTTACACCCTTACACCTTAGCCTACCCTGTAGATTAGAATCCGTGGTTGGTTAATTGCTATAGGCAAAGTGTGTTTCCTTACATTACCTGTGTTCGCGTGCGTAATTCATTATCTTTGGTTAGGTCGGGAAATTGCACAATGCAATTGGAGTGAAAGTAAATATTGTATATCTTTGAGTTTATTTTTCGTGTGTTTACTACTTTCACTATTATCGTTATTTCTGAAGTCATGAAAAGTATGGAAAAATTATCCGGAAAGAAAGTTATAGTGATGTGGTGAAATTTTACACATCTATGTTTATGTTAGTAGTTCAAAAAAAAAAAAAAAAAAAATCGAAAAAATAAGAAAAGAAAAAGAAAGAAAAAAGAAAAGTTGGAAGTTAGTTTTAACCAACTTATGTAAAGTTATGTAAGTGGTCGATATCACCACTATTTGTTGTACTATATCTATGGATTGAATGGGAATTGGCAGTTATGGGAACGCCAATTAAGGTTTATTCTTTGATTAAGATCTTGTTGAGTATAATTCGTGTCTACCTAAAGCGTGTGTTTCAAGTGTTAAAGCGTGAGTTATTCAATGATATGAGTCTTATTCATGGGATGGTTGGGATAGTGATTAACCACACTTAGGATTTTAATTTATTTGTTTTGTTTATTTTTTTTTACACCAATTTATATCCCAAATGTTATCCATACCCTTTATTATTCTTTATCCAACCAAACCTTTGATTTATTGAGATTAGGGATTTGAGCAATCTTAAGTATCGTAGTCGTGGATTCGGCTATGTATTTATGATTTTGTCGCCCTTTTTGATATATTATTATTGGTGAAGTTTGGACCTATCTTTAGCCTATTCGAGTTAAGGATTTGAGCAATTGCAAGTATCGTGTTCGTGGATTCGATCATGTATTTGTGATTTTGTCGCCTTTTCTGGAATTTGAAATCGATAGTGAAAAAGAATAATTAACCCTTAAGCCTAAAAACCCTTTTTACCGCTTTAGACTTGTTATTCCTTAGCTTTAGTGGTGGAGATGTGTATACTTGCCAAGCTTATGATAGAATATTCGTCACGACTGGACAGTTAAACGATTAGATTTGCTTTTATCGACTTATTTTATTTTACTTCTAATTCGTTAAGTGTTTAGTTGTGTGATTATGAAATAAACGAATACATGCTTAAATATCAAAATAAATCCTAACATCTTTTAGGATACATTTTCATAAAAGAAATTCTAAGGTTTACTTGGGGACAAGTAAAGTTCAAGTGGGGGGATATTTGATGAACTCAAATAAGTACATTTTATTACTATCATTTATCCTATTTATTTGACTTGTTTTACTATATTATGTATGAGGATTGATACTTAATCGTTTACTTTTGTAATTCTCAGGTAAAAACAAGCATTTGGTGAAACTTGGCGATTTTGGACTAATAATGGAGCAAAACATGCATAATGTGAAGAGTCTACTGAAATGAAGAAGATCAAGACTAATCTGCTCCAGATGCGCCGCATCTCACTCTTGACATGCGCCGCATCTCTATCAAGATATCACCAGATACGATCCAAGATACAAGAGGACATGCGCCGCATCTAATCATGGAGTTACGCCGCATCTTCTGGCGGTGTACGAATATTCCTGAATATTATAATCTTGGACCCCACGCGAAGTTAAGTACATGCGCCGCATCTACTCCTTAGATGCGCCGCATCTTCCCTCAGACAGAAACTATAAATACCCCAAGACCAGACGAATTTCGTAGGCATTATATAAAAACCTAAGTCCGAACAGGAGAAACAAAGGACGAATTCAGTCAAGGAGGCAGCACAAGACACACCCAAATCAAAGATACAAGAGCTGTAAGAAGGTGCTGCATGTATTTAATTCATTAAGTAGTTTTGTTTTATTGTGTTAGCAAAATTTAATTCATCAGGATTGGTGGCTTGTGTAATGTGACAACGAAAGATTGCACTCCCTTTAATACTTGCTTTCCCATCAATTAAAGTTTATATGTTGATGTCTTTGGTTACTACTTATTAGTGCATTGATAACCTCTGTGTTTATTAGTGGCTTGCGGGCATTTGACTGCGGGACATAATGTGGCTCCCACGGTTATTACTAAATTGATCACTTAGGAATAACTTTTAGACATAAGTAATCATTAAGGGTTTTCTCGCCGATAAGAATAGGACCAACGAGAAAGGGTTAACTACATACACTTCATATATAGCTATCAATAAAACAAGTGACAATCTACTTAATCATAAGGACAGCCCTCTTATTGTCTCGAGTATCTATCTGTGTACGTGTGTGCTACTTGCTGATTCGTGCCTATTGGTTTATTTTATTATTTAATTGCAAACAAATCGTGCCAGTCTCTCAGGCTGAAACCCCCTTGCGTTAGGATATTAAAATACTGATTAGAATAACGAGATAATACGTTCCACTCTTAGTGATCGACACTCTACTTACCATTATCTTCATACTGACCGGGTACACTGCTCGTTAAGTGTGTGTGTTATTGATAAGTCGGCTAAATATAAATTTAAAACTTGAGTAGGCATTAAAACTGCCAAAACTTTACTCCAACGCACGCCCATCATCATCCTAATATTTAACTAATAAAGTTTCCATTTTAAGAAATAAACATGTAAACTTGTATATGTTATTCCCTAGTGAACTTTGTAATGTGTATATGTATGTAACATGTATCCTAGTGATCATGTAGCATGTATAATGAGTTTCTAAGTAGAATGATTAACCTTTTTAAAATACTTAATGATCTAACCGTATTTTAAACATTCTAATGGTTTGTTAAGGGTTTGATCATAATGCCACATAACAAACATGTACGAACCTGTGTTGTATCATACGAGGACTCGAGAGATGTTGAATGTATGTTGAGACAAGATAAGATTACAAGTAACTTGTACATTTTACGTTATGTATCAAGTTACATGTTTGTCATCAATCAAAACAAACGAGATTGCTTGCACTAGCAATCTCCCCAACGAGACTGCTTGCACTAACCCAAGTATTATGTGAAACTTGGCGATTTTGGACTAATTATGGAGCAAAACAAGCAAGAAGTTAAGAGTCTACTGAAATGTACAAGATCAAGATTATTCTGCTCCAGATACGCCGCATCTTACTTATTATATACGGCGCATCACTATCAAGATTTCACAAGCTACGATCCTAGACAGCAAGGACATGCGCCACATCTAGAAATGGAGTTACGCCGCATCTTCTGGCGGTGTACGAATATTCCCGAATATATTAATCTTGGACCCCACGCGAAGTTAAGTTAATGCGCCGCATCTACTTATCCTATGCGCCGCATCTAGCCCTCAGACAGAAACTATAAATACCCCAAAGTCAAACAAAATTCAGAGTTCGACAATTTAGCTAAGTACGAGACAGAAGAAACCCTAAGCCGAATTCAGACGAAGTAGCAGCACAAGACACACCTTGAATGAAGATACAAGAGCTGTAAGAAGGTCCTGCATGTATTCAATTCATTAAGTAGTTTTGTTTTATTGTATTAGTACACTTTAATTCATCAGGATTGATGGGCTTGTGACATTGATTTAATCATGCACTTCAACTCCCCTTAAAATTGCTTTCCCATTAATTAAAGTTTATATGTTGATGTATTTGGTGACTTTTATTAGTGCATTGATAACCTATGTGTCTAGCTGAGCATTGCTTGGGTCACCATGCCCCTTCCTCGCCTATTTATTAGATGCCTATGCATTCTATCGTCTGTAGAAAAGTAGGAAGAAAGATAAATAGGATAGTCATAAGTGATCATTAAGGGTTTACTCGCCGATAAGATTAGAGCCAACGAGAAAGGAATTAATCTCGGTGCGTTGCATCGAACTATACACTTCATATAAAACTAGCAATAAAACAAGTGACAAGCTACTTAACTATCAGGACAGGTCTTCTTATTGTCTCAAGTATTTATCTGTGTACGTGTGTGCTAATCGCTGATTCGTGCCTATTAGTTTAGTTTATATTTAATCATAATCAAACCGTGCCAGTCTCTCAGGCTGAACCCCCCTTGCGTTAGATTAGGTTGTATAGCTAACTTAAGATATTAAAATACTGATTAGAATAACTAGATAATACGTTCCACTCTTAGTGATCGACACTCTACTTACCATTATATTCATACTGACCGGGTACACTGCTCGTTAAAGTGTGTGTGTTATTGATAAGTCGGCTAAATATAAATTTAAAACTTGAATACTGCTAAAACCACAACGACATACCGTGGGTATAAATTAGAGCATACGCACACGCACATCAAATTTCTATTTTGTTAAAACAATGATTTCTTGTAAACACGAATTTTTTAACACATCATGAAATAATGTAGACAATGATGAGAACATTTTCAAATGTAACATTCTTTACAAAAACAATATGTATATGTGAACATATATATATATATACACCCCATCGTACACACGTTTACTCATGTAAAACGCATATACTCACTTAACGACAACGTTTCCATAAGTCGTCAATGTTTGACAAGTGATGGTCATTATCTCTCGTACTTTTCTCGACTGTGTCGATTTTCTATTTGGCGTGAGTATTCTTGAGTCTATGCTGTCTTACCACTACACGAAACGTTAAACACTAAACTTTTTACAAACTTTGATTCGAGTAATCCACAAAAACTAAGACGCTTGTCTTTTGAAAACTCTTTACTTTATGAGACGTATGCTGAGATAGCTAGGTTGTGCCGACTCTCGATATCGTTGTGTTTTGCTCTTGATGCCAGTTGTGACCACTCTGATATTTTGTGTTGCTGCAAGCTAAGGTGAGTTCATGGCCCCTACTTTTACTGATTTTTAAACTATTTCTGGGGGAGAATACATGCTCGTTTTAACTAAACTCAATGACTGTTTATTTGGAATATGAGAACTGTTTACTCAATATCTGACTGTTGAGCTGAATTATTTGAATTGGTTATTTGAAAGCGATATGTGATTGACTAATATATAGCCCCACTCTATTTACACTTGTTTTACAATCGGGGTGAGAAACATGCTAAACTATTTTATGGACCAACACTGTTGTTATCAAACTATTACGCGGATTAGCCTAAGCACTAGTATGTCCCAATTTGCCCAAACTCATGAACCGTCAATTCCTGCTGGGAAGCGCGAATGTTAGAAATAGATCTATTGGGAGTAACGTCCCCATTCGGATTGACCGGATAGGCAAACAAACGTATACCATGTCAAAACACAAGTGTCTGGGATAAACACTTGCCGGGCCTGTATATTTAACATGCTTCTAGAGCATGCACACTGTTATAGCTTCGGTTACATGAACTTAGAGCTAGCGTAATAAACTATTTTATTTTGGGTTGCATACCCTACACTTGGTCCACATCACAAACTTTACTTTAAGGTAAACACTATTTTCAAGACATTGTGAGCGACACAATGGTCACAAAACTCTTATGGAACTCACAGTATTTTTACTGCTTTATTACAAATCTATGAACTCACCAACCTCGTGTTGACACTTTTTAGCATGTATTTTCAGGTTTAAGGCGATAATCTAGTTATGAAGGCTTTTGGCATGGCATAGCATGGTCATAGAAGACTCTGATGTATTTGGGACCACTTGAAATCTTTTATGGGCTTATATTTTCGCACCATTTTTGAAATGTTGTAAACAAATCACTTTTGAATATGAAATCTATTTTAAATGGTTGAGGTAAAACCATTCTTTATATTTTGTGTTGTGATACCAATTTAGTAGCACCCAAACATGTATGCTTCCGCTAAACTAAATTTTGGGGGTGTTACACATATATATAAGTCACATTAATTGATAATTCATTAATATATATATATATATATATATATATATATATATATATATATATATATATATATATATATATATATATATATATATATATATATATATATATATATATATAACAGAATGTGTATGACGTCATCAATGCCACATAATGCCCAGTAAGCGGCCTTAAATGCCACCTTATAATTCCAACTAAGCACACTTTGTTCATGATTTTTTTATATTTAAAATTCGTATTTAATTAGTCTAAAAATTAAGTGTGCTTGGACTCGAACCTAGGATCTTATGATACATTAGTAACTATTTTTACCACTGGATCAACTTAATTTTTGATTTATTTACTGCAAAGCCAAAACTATAATGTTTACAAAAAGTTTATACCGGATTTAAAAAAAAACATACAAAATAGGAAAAGATTGTATATAGCAAAACCCTCAACTCGATCTCTCTTCATTCTGTTATACCACAAAACCCTCATTACCAGCCTCACCTCAACAAACCCTACTTCACTAACCCCCTGATCCTCTTAGCAACAACAACCAACCATGGTGTCAGGAAAGAAAATGGTAAACATTTAGTTCTTATAAATTTATCACACTTTCATATATATCCACATGTAACATTTATTTATTTGTTGTATGAAAAAACAGAAGAAGGCCCGTGAAAGAATTAACAACAAATTTCAGTATCATGAGGTTATTTCATACTGAATAATTTGTTACCTAATAAGCTTAATTATCATAAAGTATGAAACATGTAGTGTAAGAAAAATTATTTGAAACATGGTGGAGTTTATTTGTATAATGTGCGTTTTGTAGAAGAAGAAGAAGAAGAAAATCCCCAATTCAAGGTAAGAAACTAATTGACTAATGAATTATAATGCATTAATTAGTAATTTATTATCCACGATATTCGTTTTGGTTTGAGACATGCATTCAGATGTGCGTTTTGTAGAAGAAGAAGAAGAAGAAAACCCCCAATTCAATGTAAGAAACTAATTAACTAATGAATTATAATGCATTAATTAGTGTTCATGATATTCGTTTTGGTTAGACATGCATTCAGGGCGGAATTTTTGATGTTTGTTTATTTATGGCTATTCTTTGTATATACGGGTGCAAGCAATTCATGGACTTCCTCTTTTCTGCAAGGATAACCTGCACATATTCCTAAGATTGTTGTCATTCTTGCTCAACTTCTCTTAGCTGGTAAATTAGTTTTCTATGCTTTGCTTTAGAGTCTTTCCTCATACCCCGCCCCGACGGGATTGGGTATGTTATTGTTGTTGCTTTATAGTCATCCACCATAGATGTTGGATCAGAAATATACATTACTTACATAGGCTGTATCACTCCTGTTAACCAAGAAAATCTCTTTGTTCTTGGCTTTGAGGTTTATCGCTTTCTTTTTCACTACCAAGAAAACCGATATCTATGCATGTTTTTACTTCATACATTAGCAAATGTTACTCATGCACTTACGTTTTAGTATTATTGTTTAGTATTTTCTTATTATTAATTACTTTTGTAACCATACATACTGGATAAGAAACTGCATGTGGGTCACCCAACCACTTTTGACCATTTTCTCAAGCTGCCCAATTTGCCACCTTTGATGAATACCTATCTGACAAACATGCATATGGGTAAAGAATCATAGCCCCGTTATCAATATCTATCATCTAAAGGATCATAAACGCTTCCATGCTGAATTTGTTCGCCGACTATCAGGAGGCTCATAAAATGTAGTAATTACTCAATATGTGAATCTAATGGGCAACATCAGTGTTTCTGAGTGAGTGTGCAAAAACCTGGGCTTATGTACACACAACTTCAATGTTACATGCTGCAAGCCTGTGAGTAACAATTAACAGGTATCACTGTGATAAGACGGAATATTGTTGAGCCGTTATTTCTTCTTGAACCAGGTGGGATTACTCCAACAATGGTTATCTTGATGCCCTTAAACATCTAACAGATTTGAAAGAAGAAGGTCTGATCTTAATCAATCGTGTTACATTCTCATTAATTTCTTCTCATGACCGGATATAACTTTATCTTCTGGTTTGCAGGTAAGATTAAGACGGTAGCTTTGACTGACTTTGATAGCCAGTTGTTACAGATTATATTGGAAACGGCATCCCAATTGTAAGCAATCACGTAATTAAGTGTATTACTCACGGTTCCATATTTATATCCTTTTCTGAGATCTGGTTTAAATGCGGCGTTACTATGTGTTTGCTACTGTTACCAGGTTCAACATTCACTTATGGACATGCGACCTCAACAAAGAATGCGACCTCAACAAAAATGAAGACGTCAAATGGATCGAAAATCCACCAGTCTATTTTACCAAAGCTATGGAAAGAGTTTTACGTATAATGTTAGTATCAATATTCATGTTGCTGTTGCGATAAATGGCGGTTTGATCACCCCTGTTCTCCAAGACGCTGATAAGGTGTGCGATAATATTAGCTTTCAATGGTACTTTGGATCATATTTATTTACATCAAATAGTATTGAGTTGTGTGGCTTTCAATAATAACTATAAAGACACTGGGCTATTTGGTATCTATATTTTGCAAAGGTGAGTTTACTTTCATGCAACATTACCTATGGTAACACCTAAAGATGCACGCGCTTACTTTTTCATTATATATTTTAATTACGGTACGTGCAGAGTCGAAATCATTAACAAAAGCTTTGGCTGAAAAAAATTGGTAATTGTGTTGGCCAATATGCGGAGGCCGTGGAGAAGGTAAGTTATAAGACTAATTACAGAAATGTCATGCCTACGTTGTTAATCATTAATTACTTTTTATTTGGAAAATTTGCATAGGTCAAACTAAAGCATGGATTAAATAGGGCGATGAACTCTCTGGTGAGGGAAATGCATACCCTACAAGTAAGTCCACAAACTTGCAGCTCTGTATTTGGATTTGCTATTTTGGAAGACGAATACACCCATTAATAATAATAAATTCGTCTATCACCAATGAATACAGGAAAGCCACTTTTGGAAGCTTTACAAGGAAAACCTCCTTTTCCGCTTCACGTACATCAGAACTTCGATGTGAGTAGTCTATCTTCTTGCGTGCCTGTTAGAACCTTTTATGCCATCATTTTCCATTGAGGCAAGTAAATTTCATCTTCTGCTATAAATTTCATCCATCGTTATCTGTAACCTAAGTTTGTTGTTTATATACATCAACGATTGGAAATATAGCAGTTGCCGTCGTAGGTAGTCGGCGTACATAAATTTCCACAAGGATAAGGGACTGAAGTGCGCCTACTTAACGTAGTAGCTGAAGGTGTTGCTGACATTTCACTTCTGACAACAGTCTATTCCATGCTATCCCGGTACTATTCTCTTACCCGTATGTTTGTTAAACTTATAGATGTTGTACAATTTTTAAGTAAAGGAACATCTTACAAAAATTGATTACCATAAGCTCATAAACCCATTGAATAACCATATATAAACAGGTCGGGTTAATCAGCTTTTGAGAATAGAAAATCTTACCTGATACTTGATACTAATAAGCTTTGGGTATCTCTGGCACAGGTGTATTCAGCTTCGGGTAGTGCATTTGAAAAAGGATTTTTTTTTTTTTTTTTTTTTTTTTTTTTTTTTTTTTTTTTTTTTTTTTTTATCGAGCCAGACATCATTACTGACAACACTACATCCACGGTGTAAAAACATTTTCACCAGAAGAAACGGTAAATATTAAACACAATGTTAGCCGGAATTGTAATTAGAATATCAGATATAGTCAATGTCAAAACTCAAATGCCATAAACAACTATTACCTTCCAACGATAATTACACGTCAAGCTCACCTTACTTAAAAATTATTTTCCGTTAACTAATACCATCAAAAGCATAAATAAGCTCACTTTCCTTAAAAAAATAATTCCCGTTAACTAATACCATCAAAAGAATAAATATAACAACTAATAACTTCCAACGATAATTACACGACACTATTCAATATGTTGAAACAAAAATTCAGCTCAAGTATAGAACGAGATCCTACGTTCAATGAGGTGTGTAATTCTGTTAAATTTATTGCCCACAACATCCACATAATGTCAACAATAATAAGTGATATATGTGCCTGTTATAAACCTTGACTCCTTGAGTATTTTGGCAATCGCACACACACATCGGCGTCTTTCATCATGCCTTTTAAGCTGGACCCTCTGAATGTAAATATTAAATGACAAATTTACCAAAACGAACAGGACTTGATCTTTTAGTTTATTCTATAATCTGTTAATTGTATAGGCGTCAATATAGATACTGGTAGCGATTCAGCTTCTCAATAGTCTACAGTACACAGAATGTTTGCAACGTTTGGAGATTATTTGTTATATATCTGGTGCGTTTATCTTTATAGAATTTATACGTTTCGCTTACCTGCCAAAATAACTGATAGTGACCTGTTCGCTATGATTATTGTTGCAGCTGATTTTGGGCGCCAGGATACCAGCTTGCATAATGTGAGCACACGTACTGGCTGACAGAAATGTGCCCGCTACGGTCCAGGTATCTATTGGTTTTGGGATATTCTCAATATTTCGAGTTCGTTGTTATTTTCAGATTCAAAAACCATATTCCTTTATTTCTATAGGTGTCAATCAGAAGACGTATGCTAATTTAGCTGGTACCCACATACCTGTTGATGCCGCACACCAATCCGTTACAGGTAATTTGTTGTACATGTATTTTTTTGTATTACATTTGGCGAATAATGGTTCCTGATTCTTATATTATATATATTTTCCGAGTTACTATTACAAAAGCTGCTACTGATGAGAATTGATGAGCAGGACGACAAAGTCATACATTGGCATGGACCAATAGTATTGGGAGGAAGTGTGTTAGGATTCGATACACTGTTAAGGTGGTTAAACCTTTTGTACTTTGTGTATATGATATATTGAGTGAATATGATTAAGTATGCGGAATCTATTTAATCACACTTAGAAGGTTATTATGGTTATGGAAATGGAACAGTTGTGTTTGTTATATGACAATGAACAATGAAAGCTTATCACCAAACGATTCAATATTATTAAGATAATAATACGAGTGATCTTGAGTTATCACTAGGGTTACAACCTTGAATCTTATGTTTCTATATCTTGTGATATTGTTTTTGTTCTTTGTTCTTGAGAGATATATATTTTTCACTATAAGTTTAACACATACTTATATATCTAGTCTAAGATCCTTCTCTTATAACATAAGAAAGATCTTTACAATAATGTTAAGTCTTGTCAAACAACTTGCTAGCTTATCTTATGTGTGTCAGTAACTAAGATACAACATGTATCTATGTTTACAACTTGTTCTGTGAGTATAAGATAAAGACTGAGCACATGGGGTAAGATATTATATACCATGTATTATTGACTTTTAGTCAACCAGTCTTAATATCTTCATCAAGCAGACTTAACTCTGATAGTCACCAGAATTAACACTTGACTTAACCACCAGACTTAACTTTAACGACCAGACTTTAACCAACAGACAACCAGCAGACTTAACTTTGGAACTCACCAGACTTAACTCTACTGCTACCAGATTTAATCACTTAAGAGATTTTCCCGATACTTAAACTTCAGAATATTTAATTCCCAACAATCCTCCCCTAAACATGTGAATCCATTTCAACATGTTTCTGAATTAAATTATGGATTGTGAAGATCTTTCAAACACTTCATAGTCAGACCCTTGGACTGAACTTTCTTCTATTCTGAAAGATTAATATCTATCTCAGTAACTCATCTGCTTTCTGATCTTTGACTTCAACAATATCAATACACACATCTTTAGGCTTCAAACATTGACCTAAAAGATGGTGCAATTTCCTTGGATGGAGGAATTATAAGAGGCAATGGTGCTGTGTATCTTGGATGATTGTTTCAACAAGTGAAATCATCTATCAGCATGCCTTTGCAAGTGATGAACAAGCGTAGTGAACTGAAATTGAAACTGAAAGCTTTCTTCATTTGACCTAGATAGAACTTTCTCCTTTGGAATGCTTCATCCCTTCTGAATATATATATAATACTCCAGAATCAGCTCTATTCTTGTCATTTTCAACTTCCTCAACATCTTGTATGCTCTTGTCTTTTCCTCCCTTTCATTGGTTAAACTTCCTTGGGCTTTATTTCCTCCCCTGAGATGCAAATAACATTTCCTCCCCTGTTTGGAAGATCTCTCACAATGTATCTCTCCCCATCATCTGAGCTATCACTTAGAACTTGTTATCAGACAATTTTGTACATGTAGCCATCAATTCCTTAAGAGTTTAATTTGCTGCCCTCATCACTTCTAGGTGTGTTAACTCCTATAAGAGGTGATTCATGGGGCAATAACCCATAATCCATCAGTTGATCGTTTTCTGAGTCATTTTTATTTCAAAAAGCCTTTTAAGAAATTTTTTGACTTTTAGCAGTATGCATATGATTTTATTAAGAAAAATCATACTGCTTTCAACTATTTTGAAGGGATTAAGTGTATAACAGACACTTAATCAAGATTTCGGTTTAATGCAACCTCTGGTTGTGTGAGAACCAATGTTTTCAGTTATAAATAACTGCCTGTGTAAAGATAAACCTATTCAAAAGGCTTTCTTGACAGGGTTTCCAGCTCATAGTAATTGTTGCCTCTAACACAAGTGTTAGATTCACTTTTACTAGCTGTTCTTTCTATCAAATGTCCTTAGACTTGCTCATTATACTTAAAAGTATAAAATGATAGAAAGTGAGTTCCATCAGTTACTATCTAATCAACTAAGTCATCAATTCAATGTGAAATATGATAACCAGGTTTCAAGAAAGTAGTTTTAAAGAATTAATAAACTTAGGTATAAACCTTTGTTAAGAATTCCCAAACTCAGTCCATCATAAACCTGTTATGTAAGCAACTGATATAACATTCTGCTGCTTCCATTTCACTTGAAAACTTCCTTTTGTGCTCAAATGTTCATACCTGAAATTGTTAGTCTAAAACCAAAAGAACAAAGTACAAAGCACTTGTCTTATATTAGAATTAACATATGACTAACTGTATGAAACAACACAATTTTAAAGTAATAGCTAGTACAAATTTACAAGGACAACAACACAAACAAAAATTTAACTACCAAACTTAATTGAGTAACCACTAGAATTAACTGAGTAATCACCAGAATTAACCACACTGGTATATATAAAAACACATAGATTGAAAATTTTAAGTATTAAGCATTCCAATACTTGCTACCAAGTACTGAAACCTTCCAACTTCAAAAGCTTTTGTTAGCAGATCTGCAAAATTATGTTCTGAAGCAATTTTCATTACTTGAATTAACTTTTTCTCATTGCAATCTCTAATAAAATGATGTCTAATTTCAATGTGTTTTGTTTTAGAATGTTGTACCAGATTTTTAATAATGCAAATTATACTACTATTATCAATATGAATAACAGTGTTCATAAAATTGTACCCATAGTCAAGAAGTTGGTTTTGAAGCCACAAGACTTGAGCACAGCAACTTGCAGCAGCTACATATTCAACTTCAGTTGTTGAAGTAGCCACAATTGTTTGCTTCTTACATTGCCATGAGATAAGTCTACACCCAAGAAATTGACATCCTCCAGTTGTTGACTTTCTGTCCAAGCTCGCACCAGCATAATCAATATCCGAAAATGCTACCAAATCAAAAGGTGATTCCCTTGAATACCATAGACCCAACCTAGGTTGACCCTTGAGATATCTAAAAATCCTCTTGACTGCTGTTAAATGAGAAACCTTTGGAGTTACTTTAAATCTTGCACAAGCACAAACAGAGAACATGATGTCAGGTCTTGATGATGTGAGATACACCAAAGATCCTATCATAGATCTGTCTATGTGTACATCCACATTTTCTCCATCTAAATCTTTTGGAAGTTGTTTCTTAGAATCCATTGGTGTGCTTGCCATTTTTGAATCAGCAAAGTTGAACTTTCTAAGAATTTCAGCAACATATTTATCTTGATTAATAAATATGCCTTCATATGACTGTTTAACTTGCAAACCCAAAAAGAATGTAAGTTCCCCCATGGAACTCATCTGAAACTTATCATGCATAAGCTTCTCAAACTCCAAACACATCTCATTCCTTGTAGATCCAAAGATAATGTCATCCACATACACCTGCACTAATAGAAGATCCTTCTTGTGCTGTTTGATGAAAAGTGTCTGATCAATCTTTCCTCTTTGAAATCCATTCTCTTTTAAATAGGAAGCCAGTGTTTCATACCAAGCTCTAGGTGCCTGATGAAGGCCATAAAGAGCCTTAACAACTCTGTACACTTTGTCTGGACGGTCAGGATCAATGAACCCTGGAGGTTGTGAGACATACACCTCTTCTTCAATTGTGCCATATAGAAATGCACTCTTGACATCCATTTGGTAAACTGTGAAGCCTAAAAATGAAGCATAAGCTAGGAAAAGCCTAATTGCCTCAAGTCTTGCTACTGGAGCAAAAACTTCATCATAGTCTATACCTTCTTGTTGTGTGTACCCTTGGGCTACTAATCTAGCCTTATTCCTAATCATTATTCCCCTTTCATCCCTTTTATTCTTGAAAACCCATCTAGTGCTAATTACCTTTGCATCCTTAGGTAAATCAACTAGCACCCAAACTTTCTGAATCTTGAACTGAAGAAGCTCCTCTTGCATAGCTTCTACCCAGCTTGAATCATCTAAGGCTTTCAGAATGTTCTTTGGTTCAGCTTGTGAGAGAAAACATACAAACAAGCAAGAGTTTGAAAACTCGTGCTGTTTTGAAGCATAAAGGGCATCAAGAAGCACTTGTTGGTCTGAAGACATCAGTTGTTGTCTTGTCTTCACCCCTGATTGTACATCTCCTATCACATTTTCTAGGGAGTGGACCTTGTGAATTCTGGTTTGTGGTGTAAGTGGAACATGATAGTTTGGTGGGAGATTCCTCAAATCCACCTCATCGTCTGTTAATTCTGCTTCCTTTGTTAAGTCTGCTTCTTCAGTTAAGTCTGTTTCAGCAGCATTATCAACAGTAGAACTATTTTCTTGTTCCTTTGTTCCATCTTCTTTGCTTTTATCTTCAACACTTCTTTAGCTTTACCAGAAGAAGATTCATCATGTGTTGAAGTTGAAACCACACTTGTACTTGACCATATTGGCATCCAAACATAATCTTGGTTTGTCTCCTTTTCTAACCTTGCCTTATCTGTTGCTTGTGAACTTGAAAAATCATTAGTTTTTGCAACAACAGGCACATAATTCATTGATTTGGTTAGAGATTCAAGATCAAATAGCCATTTTGGTCCTTGACCTTCTACATTGGATTTATCTTCCAAAAACCCCACATGTAGATTTTCCTCTACAATCATAGTTCTTGTGTTGTATACTCTAAATGCTTTGCTATTAAGAGAATATCCAACAAAGAAACCTTCATCCGCTTTACCATTGAATTTTCCTAAATGGTCTAAGGTATTGAGAATTGTCACATGACATCCAAAAGGTCTAAGAAATCTTATTGCAGGAGTTCTACCTCTAAAAAGTTCATATGATGTCTTATTGTGAGGCTGTATAACTAAAACTCTATTTTGAACATAGCAAGTAGTGTTGACTGCTTCAGCCCAAAAGGTTATAGGTAGCTTAGAATCAGCTAACATAATTCTAGCAGCTTCTATTAGTGTTCAATTCTTCCTTTCAACAATACCATTCTGTTGTGGAGTTCTAGCAACACTAAATTCTCTCCTAATACCTTTTTGTTTGCAGAAATCATCCATAACTCTATTCTTAAACTCTGTCCCATTATCACATCTAATGACTATCACTTTCTTGTCTACTTGGTTTTCTATCTGTGTAATGAATGTCTTAAGGATGCTTGTAGTCTCATCCTTAGAACCTAAAAAGAAAACCCATGTAAATCTGGTATAGTCATCAATTATAACAAGACAATATCTCTTATGCATTATACTACTTACTGAAACAAGTCCAAATAAGTCCATATGAAGCATAGACAATGATTGATTGATAGAGTTAAAAATCTTGGGCTTACAAGTGGCTTTGTGTTGTTTGCCTTTAAGACAAGCAATGCATGTTTGATCATTTTCAAATCTTTTGTGAGGTAAACCTCTTACCAAACCATTCTTAACAATCTGATTTATGGTTTTAAAATTAATATGACCAAGCCTCCTATGCCATTTCATTGATTCATCCAATGTGGCCTTTGCAACAAGACAAGTTAAATCCTTTTTAGGAACAATGTTTTCATGTCAACACTGTACATATTGCCCTTTCTAGGAATTTTAAGAAGTACTTGACTTTCATCAGGCATCTTAAAATCAGGAGAAAGTACAATACATTCAGTCTCACAGAAAAGAACTTTGTTCTTTTTGTCACACATTTGTGAGACACTAAAAAGATTATAATTTAGCTCTTGTACATAGTACACATCTTCAAAATCTAAATTTCCAGTTTTAATGGTACCTTTACCGGAAATTTTGCCACCAACACCTCCTCCAAAGGTAACATAGCCTCCATCTATTGTTTGAAAATTTAAGAGATAAGACTTGTTGCCTGTCATGTGCCTTGAACATCCACTATCTGAGTATCCTTGATCCTCTTGTTGATCAATTGAATGTTCCTGCACATAAATGAGAAGTATTAGTTTCTTTTGGGGACCCAAGCCATTACTGAATTGGATCTGCCTCTTGCATCAATGTAATTTAATCTTTTTAGAACAGTTGATGCAACATTGGATTTAGTTGAATTCCAAACCCAACATGCTGAGGCCTTAACAGCATTTTCCCTCTTTGCCCAAGCAGCAGAGTTAACTACTTGCCTACCAGAATTAACTGCTTGCCTAGCAGAATTAACTACTGGCTTAGCAGAATTAACTGCTGACTTTGTAGTTGTCCCCTTTTGTTTCCAAACTTGTTTTTGGACCACTGCTTTTGTTTGAATGGGCCTTTGAACAGACTTTGGTGCATGTTTGTAAGATGTTTTTGCACCCTTTGTTGTTGATTTTGGGTAAACAGTTATATATGGTCTAGCAGAATTAACTTTATTGAAGCCAGACTTAACAGAGACTGTTGTGGGTTTAGTTCTGTTAACCTTAGAACTAGAGTGAAAATGAGATTTAGGTGTTTGCCTTTTGTGGTTCACTCTATTGTTTTCATACCCAGATACCCAATGGTTGCGGAAAGCTGCAAGATGATTAAAACTACCACATGTATAACAAGCTTTGTTTGAAAAAACAAAGTCATCACCTAATTGGTTAGACTTGAGGTTATTCCAATTTCTTTGGTTACCTCTGGGCTTGCTAGTGGATCTGTATTGTTCACAATACCTAACTGGTTGCCTAACATGTTTAATGTTTGATTTAGGCCTATCAGTATCCCTTTTGACCACTTTAGGAACCTTTGTTCCTGCTTTCTTAACTTTTTCAGGTTTAGACATAACCTGTTCTTCTTCATCACTATCAGTTGTACTATCCTCAACAACTATAGCATCTCCTTTCTTAACAAAGGACACCTTGTCCTGATAAAATAAAGTTTTATCTAAACTTTCACACCCTTTTTCTATCTTAGGACTCTTAGTGACCTTAGAACCATATTCCATTATTGGTTCTTGAAACTCAGCAAAACCTGTGTGTGCTAGGTCAATACCTGGAGGTGAAGGAACACCTCTGTATGGTGGAGGAACAGATTTGTATCCTAAACCAGACTTAGCTTTATTGATTACTTGAGCTTCCCAAATCTTATTCATTCCCTATGAGGCATGAGCTAAAGCATCTACAGTTATCTTAACATTTTCAGTTTTATTATTGGCTTTAGCTAATTGTTTACTTTGACTAGTAAGTATTTCATCTCTAAATGCTATGCCTCTTTGTAGAGCATTTAAATCATCAGTAAACCTAGATTCATTACCTTGAAAGTGTGCAATTTGTTTTTCAAGAACACCTATAGCTCTTTTATGATTACTTAAATTGGCCAAGGCAATAATTAGTTCTTCTCGCCTATTATCAGCTTTTCATTTAAGTTCTTCATTATCTTTAAGAGCAGAACATGATTCAGAACATTTGGTTATGGAACTTACCTCTGAATCAGAGAAGGCCATTAGAGCAGTCTCAGTGGCCACAAGAGCAGCATTTGTTGGTGCTTCCTCTTCATCAGCCATGAAGCTCCAGTCATAGTTAACCCCATCTATGGCTAGCATAGCCCTTGGTTCTTCAACTGTGACTTCCTTCTTCTTCTCTTGCCTATACCATGTGCTTCTATTATCCTGCTTCCTTGGGTTTCTACATTCTTTAGCAAAGTGTCCTAACCTGTGACAGTTGAAACACTCTACTTTCTTCTTATCAAACCCAGCAGTTTCATTACCATCAATGGTAATCTGCTTACCAGTTCTCTGCCAGAACATATTCCATTTGATGTCCATCTCTTCCAAATCATTATCATCCAACTGATCAAGATCTTCATGAATTAGAGGAGAACCACTAGTTTGACTAGACATGAATACATAGAACGATGGATCTCCAAGTCCAGCAACATTCTTCTGTGAACTAGTAGAAGGACCACCATATGTAGCAGTAGAAACACCTTCAACTTCATCTACCTCTTCTGACTTACTAATACTAGGAGATGACAAGAGTGCCACATTCCCAGAACTAGTACTATAGATTCCAGACTTCTTTAGACTTTGTTCAACAATTTTGAAGTTGTTGAACAAATCATTGAGTTTCATGGTTTCAATATCTGGCTTGTTCATCCAGACAACCACATGAGTATGGAACTCATCAGGTAGACTTCTCAAAAACTTCATGTTGAGATCTTCCTTTGCTATCTCAACACTCAATACACTTAGCTGACTGACAAGCTTGTGTAATCTAGAAAACAGCTTATCAAGAGATTCATTGCTATTTGAACTGAAATTTTCAAATTGTTGTTTCAACAATGTCTTCTGTGTTTTCTTGGTAGTTTCATTACCACCAAACCATGCACAAATCTCTTCAAAAAGAGTTTTTGCATCTGGATACTTGCTAAAGGATAGCATCTGTTCACCAGGAATGGTCATAAGCAACAAGTTTCTTGCTTTTTGATCATTTCTCTTCTGTATCCTTTCTTTATTTGAAACTGGTCCATTATTTCTTTGTCTTACTGTTTTGCCGTCAATGATAACATCTGAATAGCCTAGTGAAAAAGAATCACCATATGTAATGATATCCCAGAGAGCATAATCTTGAACCATAAAATATTGCTCAATTCTCAACCTCCATAGCTCAAACTCATTTTGTTGGATCATGGGCAACTTTGCAGCAACATTTGTAGCAATATCCTGAACATCCATTTCTTAAGCTTCTTCTTCTAAATCAACTATATCAGCCTGCTCTGATACCACTTGTTAGGATTCGATACACTGTTAAGGTGGTTAAACCTTTTGTACTTTGTGTATATGATATATTGAGTGAATATGATTAAGTATGCGGAATCTACTTAATCACACTTAGAAGGTTATTATGGTTATGGAAATGGAACAGTTGTGTTTGTTATATGACAATGAACAATGAAAGCTTATCACCAAATGTTGGGAATTAAACCAACAGTTGGTATGGTTCATTGAAAGTTAGTACGGTTGAAGATTTATTGAAGTATACATCAGCAGTTGGTACTGCTGATACATTGAAGTTCGTACTGCTTATATGATAAAGACAGATTGTGCATGGATAAATATAGAAAAGATATGGTATATATCTTATTTAGGTCTTGTGATACGGTTAGATGTTTTACTTGTATAGGACTCTTTGTATTATAAAAAGAGATCCATAGGTAGGGTTTTTGAGATATTCCTTCATACGAATGATCAAGAGCTTCACGTTCATTTTGTAATCATTCGATATATATATTGAAGTGATTGTTTGGTTGATATCGTTTGTGTTCTTATTTGTTCTTATTGTTTTATTCAATCAATCACCAAACACAAAACATCTTCTAGATACTTGGTAGTAAATTCCGCGTGCTATCAAGTATATACTCAAAGTATCCCCAACACAACTTGTGTGTTTAGATCCGGTCACCAAACGATTCAATATTATTAAGATAATAATACGAGTGATCTTGAGTTATCACTAGGGTTACAACCTTGAATCTTATGTTTCTATATCTTGTGATATTGTTTTTGTTCTTTGTTCTAGAGAGATATATATTTTTCACTATAAGTTTAACACACACTTATATCTCTAGTCTAAGATCTTTCTTTTATAACATAAGAAAGATCTTTTCAATAATGTTAAGTCTTGTCAAACAACTTGCTAGCTTATCTTATGTGTGTCAGTAACTAAGATACAACATGTATCTATGTTTACAACTTGTTCTGTGAGTATAAGATAAAGACTGAGCACATGGGGTAAGATATTATCTACCGTATATTATTGACTTTTAGTCAACCAGACTTAATATCTTCATCAAGCAGACTTAACTCTGATAGTCACCAGAATTAACACTTGACTTAACCACCAGACTTAACTTTAACGACCAGACTTTAACCAGCAGACAACCAGCAGACTTAACTTTGGAACTCACCAGACTTAACTCTACTGCTACCAGATTTAATCACTTAAGAGATTTTCCCAATACTTAAACTTCAGAATATTTAATTCCCAACAAAGTGGAACCGCAACGTTCATCGTACATATTTTTTGCAGGTTGTATGATGCTATTTACATCTCATGCGAGCATCATTTATGTGCCTATGCTGCATTTTTCGTCATAGGTTGCTAACTGTCATTCTAAAATGATACCAATAGGTAATCCATCACAGTCCTAAGTTTATTTGCTATTAATTTAACCATTATTCATATTACATGATCATATATGCTAGTGACTTGTTGAGAATTATAGTTGACCAAGTTGTGGTATGTTAATTTTTTTTATTTCTTCACAAAAAGTTAACTCTCCTATACGGATACGAAAAGTCATTCCAGTAACGAATCACGATGAGTCAACTTTACTTGAAAGACATGTAAGTCTAATGAATTCATGAATTTATTGATATGTTATCAATACGTTAATGTTACATATCCGTTTTGCATCGAATTTGGAAATTCAGGCAATGTCATTCAAAAGGATGCAGATTGTACATTAGGAAATTGCAGCGATTTGATGAAACTATTTTTTACCTGTGAAGAAAAGGCATTAGGTGGGTAAGGGGTGTTTCGAATAGCTTAGTTTTTGGGCTTATCGTTATTATGTGGGTGTTTAAATTTGTGCAGCTCATTCTACATAAACTCATTTACAACCTGCTTACTGAAAAATGCTTATATTCTGTCCTAAAGAAAATGCAGACGAGGAGAATTAGTTTGGAAGATCAATACACTCCAAACCGGGTTTTTTTTAATTAAAATAAGCATATAGGTAGTAGAAAAAAAATAGCTACCCCAAACAGCCTTTAATAATTAAGTAACCAACCTATTTGTTTATTGCGTATTTTAGAAGCATATCTTTTGAGTGTTTGGACAATTAAAACTTGATTATGCTTTTTCGCTTAGTCTGAGTTATCTTACGAAGTGGCATTCAAGGTTCCGGAAGAAAAAAGGAATCCACAATATTCTGTTTTAGTTCATCTTTACATCAAAGCTTTTGGTTTCATGCTTAATTTTATTTTCTCCTTCAGGTTTGTAACAGTGACACGAACACAACACACTATTATGCCTTCATGAAAGGTTAGCAGCAGTTTATCGCCTACGGAGTGGCTTTCAAGGTTCAGGAAGAAAAAGGTAATCCACAATATGCACTTTTAGTTGATCTTTTACGGCAAAGTTCTGGGTTTGTTACTTTATTTATTATGTACTTCAGCATGATTTGTGAAATGATTAAGGGGCTGTTTGGATAAGCTTATTTCACCAGCTTACGAGCTAATTTGTATTTGAAAAAAACTCATAAGCTGAGTTTCTTTGGCTTATAAGGTAATTACATTGACCTTTTGTACTTTAATAAGTTGCACTCATAACAGGAAAACGGTGAGCTTATGAGCTTAGTGGAGTAAATGAACAAAAAAACGCAACTGAAATGGCAGTTTTTTAGAGGTCTAGAGTCGGCTTGCAGATCATTAACAGGAAGAAAGCGATACAGGAGATGGTCTTTTCACTTCAGTGTTGGTGGTGAGTCCTCATTATGTCTATTTACAGTCTTTCATTAGTTCACATTTAGATGGCATAATCATAACAGGTCAAAACCGTCTGAACCGCACCCCTTTAACCTCACCCCTATATTAGTGAACCAATATATGCATATTCACATAATTTTATTGGTTCTGTCTCTGAATTAATTATTTTGTAAACGATGGATTAGAGATTAGTATAGTATATTCTATTAACTTGAAAGTAAATAGGCATCACCTGTCACATATACTCATCCCTTGGCTAAACTGTGAATGAAATCAAGAATCACAGGCATAAGTCAACACCTTGGTACAGTGGCCATCACTCTAATATGAATCCACAGAATCAGTATTTGGTTTAGGGGAACAAAGAAGGGATTGATCGACCAACTTGAATAGGTCTGTTAATCCACAGGAGTGGGTGGAGAACGCTGGGCCGTAACTACTAACCTTTCTCACAATATGTTAAACTTAGTAGGCTTAAAACATAGAATAACAGTCAAATTATGTAGCCTTATTAGAGGCGCTGTTGAACTTGGGAGGACTTCTTCATATTTAGAATTTTATATGCTTTGTATAACGTTAACTCTTTATCTAGTCTATATGTGCACAAGTGGCCAGGAACTTCTAATTGTTGTGTGCGTAGTATTTTAGATGAGCAGGGACAGTCGGGCAGCAACTTTTAATCAATATCTTATGTTTAGTCATATTTTTTTTAAGAACTTTTAACTGTATACTTTTGAATATTGGTAACTAATATAATGTTATATTCAAACATTAATCATAATACCCTAAATATTGCAGGGATCTAAAGCAAATGGTGCCCTTATATTGACAGCAAGTCACAACCCAGGTGGTGTTGCAGTGATTGTGCTGAATACTCGAAAGCTATTAAGTTGCTCCGGCTGAAGTCATGGATAAATCGTCAAAAAAGAAAGATAAAAAAGTGTGCCTTAATTTCTAAAAATACAAGAATTTAAAGCTGCAAAGCAAAATATTAAACGTGAAGAGGTTGCTCATTTCATGGTTGTATCTGAAGTTGAAAAGCAAGCGGATAACTTGAGGAAAGCCCTTTTTTTAAGAAGCGTTTTCGGGCTGGTGTAAGAGTTTTTTTATACTTTAATGTGCTATATATCCGTTTATATTTGTTATGCATTTTGTAAGTTTTGAACATACGTATTGACTTTTATGCAGCCGGAAAGGGCGTTGAGAAGTGGAAGAAATAGTGCTTCAAACTGATGCAACGCTTGGGAAGGCGAAAAGAAAGAGTTTGAATTGGAAAAGAAAATGTAGGAGTTGGAGTCCAACGAAAGCGTGCTGCAGAGTGCATCGTTCCTTTATTCAAGACGTGGAATATTAATTCATAGGTCCGGTTTATTTTGGATGTGCAGACTGCAAAACCCAGTTGCGATTACCAGTCCAACATTTAGAAAGCTTTGCTTGCTCAGGTGCTCTTCTATTATCGGAGTCTCGGTGTATTGCACTGTATGGACTAAAAAAAGAAAGAGAACATAGAAACTACGATGAATATGGATCAAAAACTTTATTTATATTCCACATGTACGATTGCCGATCTTGATTCAGTTCAACACACATTGTTTCAGTATATACAAGTTTGAAATGCATAATTTTATCAAAACCCCTAACAAAGTAACTGCATAAAATAAAAATCCCATAGTATTCCAAGTTAAGGTTTGACCTGCGATGGACTTGAGGATTACCATTTACGTGTGGAACACCGAATAACACAAAAGTTGATAATCCATTCAAACTTACAAAATGTAACTGCAAATCTTAACAATTTCCATAACATATTATTGTATTAAACAATTGGATTGAAGTATGAGATTCTAAACACTTTTCCTTAACTTAATTTTTTAAACGATATTCATAAAGCTAGCCCGCCCATTCGAGCTGGCCATGTAACTATGGTCATTAGCCTGTTAGACAATAAGATACCATTTTTTAAATCAACCATAGGCAATTCTCTGTTTCAATCAGTTTTGCAATGACAATTAATAAAAGTAGGCAAAGCAAAACAAACAACAAACGTTGTATACAAGAAGCTTTAATTCACATTTGAGTTTATTTTATTGTATACTTTCTTCTTACATACTACTTCGTAACTTTTTTTCTCTCATATTCGATAACCAATTTTTTTCGTTAATAATGCATTCAATAAATAACGCCATCACAAACTTCAGTCCAATTTTTAATCTTACAACCCTTTCTTTGTACAAGTACACTTTACCAAACATTTTTAATCACCCTTCTTTCGCTATAAAAAATATGCCAACGATATTTATAAGTCATGCCCGCCCATTGGGCGGGCTTCGACATCTAGTGTATATATATATACACTAGATGTCATGGCCCGCCCGATGGGCGGGCATGACTTGTGATAGCTCTTTGAGTGTATTACTTTTCGACTATTAATATATATGTATACGAAGGTATTAGTTATTGGTAAATAATATATAAGGAAATTATTGTGGATCATTAATTATTGAACTGTTGATATGAAATTAAATTTATTTTTACGGGAGGTATATGTTTTTTTTTTTGGAAGGTATTAGTTAACGGATTTCATTTAATGCAATGTTCACCCGTATGACCCGTTTAACGCCCAAAAAATGATAGTGGTCTTTAAACCATTATAGAACCATATGTTTTCCTGGTTATATAGATCACAACCATTAGGTGCTTGCATATTTAAAAACCATGTAGTTTATGTTTATTAATCAATCAATCAATCACAGTACATATGGTTCAGTCAAAACAAATGCATCGATAATCAATTTCAAGAACGAACACGCGTTGCATGGACATGTATTACTTAAACAATATTAAACACAAACATCATTGAAATCAAAGAACATACAATACCTGTAAAATTGGCATGACTAAGGGTGATAAGTGTCAAACATCTAAATGACGTCAAATTTAAAAATTGTGGATCTTACTTCAATACTGAAAGTGTCACTCTACCATGAAAACTGAGAGGTAATGCCTTCTTAACTTAAACATACCAAATACAACAAACGTATAAACAATTAGTTGCATGTTAGCTTCATGTCCAACCCATTGATCCCACATAGGGGTGCAAACGAGCCGAGCCCTGCCCGAGCTGACCTATTATTGAGCTCGGCTCGTCAGTTTTTTAACGAGCTCGAGCTCGAGCTCGGCTCGATCCGAGCCTTTATTTTTGAGATCGAGCTCGGCTCGTAAACTTTTCACAAAGCTCGAGCTCGGCTCGAGCTCGACTCGATGATGGAAAGGATTCAACAAAGCCCGAGCTCGGTTCGATAACATAATTGTTTTAACCTTCCTTTTATTCGTTATAAACAACTCATCAAGATCTCAGCTTGTTCAAATTTTTTTCTAATCTTTTTCAAGATTTTTTTAGTTGATCAACTCATCATCGATCAATATGTGAAGCTCAACTTCACTTAATATACGAAATGACAAAGTTAAGAAATATAACAATAAAGTTAAGAAATATAACAATAATATACTATTCATTTTATGCAGATTATATCACAGCAATGGTGGGTTTGAGTTTCTTCTTCTTCATAGCAATTGGTAATGGTACGAATGTCTTCAAGGCGTTACTTTTCTGATTGAAGATTTGTGATAATGGAAACTGAGATTGGGATTCTATATGTGTTTTAGGGTTTGGTGAGACTTGACTGGGTTTGGTGAGTAGAGAGTATAGATGGGGGCGGATTCTATATGTGTTTTAGGGTTAGTGGTTATAAACCTAGTTTTGGTGGGCTTGGGTTAATTGGATTGGATCGGGTTGTATTGTGCTTGGACTGAATAGATGCGCTCGGCTCGATAAGGCTCAACGAGCCGACTCGATCTTCACAAGCTCGGCTCGAGCTCGGGCTCGATAAGTAAACGAGTTGATTTTCAGGCTCGAGCTCGGCTCGAGCTCGACAAGGCTTGGCTCGTTTCCTGCTTTTTATCGAGTCGAGCTTGAGTAGCTCGGCTCGTTTGCACCCCTAATCCCACATCAAGAAAATGCAAGTCATACAAATGTATTGTGAGTGTTTCTTAAGCTAAAAGGTTTAGGTTGCTCTTTAACAGTTGATGCATGATATGAGATAACGATTTGAATCTTTTAAATAGTTGTACCGTGACAAAGATCAAAAAGCCATTTCAATTGTTGTGTCGTTTTCGTGAGTTGTACGAGTGCTTATGGATATATATATCAGGTATATGGCGTTAAATAAACATAGCACTAACATATTTGTAACTAACGTCCCAAAACTATAAAATAATATCAGTTTTGAACCATCAACCCGTTGTGACATCAACCATTTTGCAAGTAAAACGGCCATTTCGAGTAATTTTGAACAGAGATATATCAAAAAATGCAAGCAATAACTAACATGGCAATAACATATTCGTAACTTACAAACGTCCCAAAACTTGGAAAATTTCATCAAAATCTGTAAACCTAGAAAAATTATTTTCCAGCTTTGGCCCATTTAGCTACTATGATGGCAGTAGTTTTTTGGGCAAAACCGCCATTTCCGAGAAATTTAAAACGACAATGTAACAACCTAATTTGACCCATTTTTGCATAAAAGGTTTTAGTTGCCTACTTTAAATACGCATTCATCGACAGTCGACTTCTTGACTCATTACACATTTACACCTTCGGCCACAAACAATAAGTTTTGAAACCGAAGTGGACTAACCGGTTTGCCATTGAACCATGCCCAGTACGACAGAGTTATGTTCAATCTTAGTTCTTTAGCGAGACCATTAACCTCCACTCGAGTACCAGTTAGAGGAAGGACCGAATCTTGATCCCAACTGAAAAAGTTAAATATAAATTTGATAATAATGTTGCACAACTACTCAGATTCATTACACAAAATAACCCCTTCTAATATTCTTATAACAAAAGAATTACAGCCACAGTGATATTTTTCTTAGAATTTAAAGTACATTTTATTAAGATTTACTAATCTAAAGCCAATTCTACACCATTTACTTGTTCACTTTTAAAGCTTTGACTGATCGGGGCTTCATCATAGTTTCAGTTGGTTCTCTTGTGTCACATCCTCTTGGTTGATTATGGGTACCTGAGAAATGAAGGATTGAGAATGTGATTAGCACCCTCTAAATTAAGCTATTTAAAACAGTCCCAAACACCCTAAATTCAGCTATTTAAAACAGTCCCATACTTAATAATGTTCTTACTTTTAACAAATGATGGCTTCATTGGTTTTAAGACCATTTAAAGTTGGTTTTAAGACCACAATTTCCTTAACCAAGACAATATTACCATCTTTTTCAGTGGTGAGTCCAAAATGTTCAGATCTTAATATAACAAAATCGGGATCGATACTTCTTGTCACACCCTATACAGATCACTGATCCGACATCATATAAATACTAACTTCAGATGCTAATAAAAAACAAGCTTATAACTCAAAGAAGAAGCTTGTTAACTTACCCATATTCATTAAGTTCTAGGTCACTGGTACTAAATGCAGCAGAATTCGGGTTTTTGGCACTACTGTGGACTCTTAAAAGTGTAACAGATAGGTTTCTCACGTCTTGATGGCAAACATCACACTTATTGTTACCTTTTATGGTAAACCATTTTATTGCACATTCTTGATTGGCCAAAGCAAGTTAACCTTTGAAGTTGCATTTCATCTTTAAGGTTTCACCACCTTCACATAATTCAACAAAACATATCCTACAAACCGCCTCTTGTTCGGGTATATCTTCTCCACCATTATCTTCGCCTTCATCTATACAAAAGGATTAAATGTTTCATCAAGTATATGATAATAGTAGCATTAGAAGTTATACCTCTTTGCCATTTTATAAATGATGATGGAAGGTTGGTTAAGATTTTAAGATTATGAGCTCACCAATATTAGCCGTCTGAGTCGGGGTACGTGTGGTGGGATCAGCCTCCTTTACTCTTGAAGTCAATGGAATCACACGAAAAAATGAAATCGGTTCTATTGATTCTTGGATCTTTATCAATATTAGGGACTGAACGTGATTGAGAGATATGTTTCTAGGCTTTAGCCTGCGCATAATCACATAAAATACTACATATTCAGTGCACCATTTTGAATGTCCCATCATCAAATTTTCACTCTTTCTCATTAGAGATAGCAAGATGGGCAGGTAGTGTAATAGGTTAAAACGGGCCATTTTTTAGTATGGGTAATGAGTTGGCCTAGGTTGACCCGCATAGACTTTTGTTCTTTATCATAATGGCTTTGAACTATTAAAAACCAAATATACAAATAATCATACTTCTGGGGCAAGGTTGTCAACATATACAGTTGTGTACTAATCGAGGATTATTTTCAAGGGCGTTACCATTAGTTGGCTCTTTAATATCCTCTGTAAACCAAATATTTTAGTCACTGGAGCATCTCAAACCATTTTTCCTAAATGCTCAGAATTAGCTCCTTTTACATTCATGTATAGCATCTTGTTCAAGTAGAAATTTTATCACTTTAGGTAACCCATTAGAGATATAGAGAAACCCAAATTGACCCATTTAAAGGTAACATGGTCAAAACAGCTACATCCTGCAATAAACATATTTTATTTTTGTGTGAAAAAAATACAGACCTCGGTAACACGAAGTGCGGTTTGAATAACATACTTGGTATGTGGATCCTGAATCAACTGTTTGAAATGAGTAGCAGACATAATCTCACGGTTAATGGTTTACCCGAATTGATTATCTAACAAAATACCTAACCAATAGCAAAGACCTGTGCAAACTTGTAAATGACTTTATGAACAAACTACCTGTTGAGGTATCCATTAAATAACCAAAAAAGGACCGTTTAAGCTATGATATATAATCTTATATCACTGATATATAGTAAACTCAATAAGAAACTTATGTGGTTGAACCACTGATGCAAAAAATAAACCCTTAATCTGCCACTTCTAAATCCTAAACCTAACCTACAACCACACTTTTTATCTAATTCATGACATAACGGCATGTATAGTAAAAAAACGTAACAATAACTCGAAAACAATTAATTTGCATACCTTGACAAACCTCAATAGCCTATGATCGAGGTTAGAAACTGCATGGGTTTTTTAAGAAGACGTTCTGACCGGATCTTGTTGGGTTTAAAAGATACTGCTGCTACTTTGAAGATGCTGCTGCTAAGTATTTTATTCTGCTGCTCATGGTGTTAATAGAAATATACTAAGTATGCTTCTACTGCTAGGCATAATCATTCTACTGCTAGTATATTTATTCTGCTGCTGATGATATCAGACGAGTAGTGAAATAAGCTAAGTATCAAACTGCTGCTAGCCTAAGATGATTCTGTTGCTAGAGTTTTGATTCTGCTGCTTATTAGATATGTATAGTTTGTTTATGGTAAAGATACGAATAGATATTATTCTTGTATAGAAAGTTTTTGTAACCAACTAGGACTCCTTAAGTCTATAAAAGGAGGATCTAGGGTTAGGGTTAGCATATGATTGTTTAGCATACGTATCTTTTGTAATTCGATCACTTCAAGGTTATCTTGTAACCCTGTTTAGCATACGTATCTTTTGTAATTCGATCACTTCAAGTGTTGTTTGAGAATTCTTTTGCGTTTAATTATTAATTCTACTTAAGATTAATTACTAGTTTCCGCATAGTAATTAATAGATCATTCAAGAGCAGTTTCTATACCTATTGCTTTAGGTTTATATCTAAAGTAATTAACAAGATCGTTAAGCTCATCTGGGATCAACAGATCTAAACACACGCCTTGTGTTAGATAGATACTTTAAGTAATGCTAACTAGCACGCAGAATTTACTTGTAAGCACTTAGAAGATTGTTTGTGTATAAGTATGGATGAAACAGTGAATTATAAGTATGAACAAGAGACAATAGTTTTTCTTCCAAAATGATTCAATATTATTATATCAATAATACGAGTGATCAATTATCACTAGGGTTACAATCAACCTTGAATCTTAACAATAATCTAGATACGTCTTTCTAATCGTACTTAACCTCTAACCTAGGAGATCCTTTTATAGGCCAAGGATTCCTTTACAAGTAAACTATAAGATATACATAATATCTTTTCCATACTTATCCATTACACGTTTACAAAAATCATAAGCAGTACTAATCTTCTAATGAGAGCAGTACTAACTGACTTAGTACTGTCAGTCTTGTCTTCAGTATCTTCAGCAGTACTAACTTATGTGCTAACAGTACTAACTGTTAGGTTTAATTCCCAACAATCCTCCCCTAAATTTATGATTTCTCTCCAAATCACTAAGTTTCTTCGAATTAAACTTCATCTCCATGATGGGGGAATTCTTCCAAACATCTACCAAGTCAACCTTTTTGTTTGGGCTTTCCTCTTTTCAGCAATATCAAATATCCTTCTGATTAACACATCAGCCATCTCTGATTCAGCTTCAATCTCTAATTTTGAATATACTAGAGTCAACAAAGTTGCTATCTTGAGGGGATAATCTTTCTCCACCAGCATATATATTTCTTTCCCATCCTTGGTAGAAATTCTGTGCACTCCACATGTATCAAGCAGCTTCCATGAAACATCTTTGATTTGTACTTTAAATCTCCATATAGCTTCTCCACCATTTGGTTTATAAATCCTCTTCAGCTGTACCCATAACTCTTTATCTTTGTCTTCACTAGGATCTGTAACTCTGAATCTTGCTTGTACTAAATTCCAAAACTGATTGAGATCTTCCCTATCAAAACCTTTAAGTAAATCTTCAAACAGTTTGTATCTCTCAGTTATTTCACCAATTCTTATGATCTTCCACCCTTTCATTATGCCTTCTGTGAATACTTCCCAGTCAATAATAGGATGTTTTGCTTGTATTGGTTTGATGTTTGTGGATTCTGGCACTATCACTAACATACTCTTGAGATGTTCATCTGTTAACTCCTTAGCTCCAGTCTTTTGTTTCTTTGCTGTATCAGATTCTAACACCTCTGGATCTCTTTTCTTTCCTTTACCTTTTCCAGTATCTATTTTGAAATCCCTTGTGATTGGCCTGTTCAGTCTTGCATAAGCATCATAATATGCTTTTTCAATCTCTTCATCTGATCTTTCTTTAAAGTAACTCATCTTCCAGTTTGCTTGGTTCTTCAAGTAACTCTTCATGAAGCTGAGCTGTTCTTTCTTTGTAGGCATCTTAGTCTTGTGCCCTTTCTTTTGTCTTTCTCTGATCTTCTTCATAAGATCACTCCAAGCTACTTCCCTGTTCTTTGATAGAATAAAACTTGTGAGCTTTTCTGACTTTTCTTCTGCACTTAAACTTTCATCTTTAAGAAGCTGCACTCCTTGTGCTCTCACAATCGGATCAGAATCTATCAAGTATTGTAGCTTTTCTTCAAAATCTTCTTGAGTAATCTGCTCATTTGAAGTTATCTTTTCTAACCTTCTTGTTTCCATAAAGTCAATCACATCTGCTTCAGACATTTTCTTTGCTAACTCTGCATCTTGATCAATCTGAGCTTGTTCTTTTGCTTCTTCATCCTCTTGAAGTTTCTTTTCCACTTCAACATCATAATCAATTTGCATTTGAGTTCTTGGCTTAACCTTTTTCTTCTGTGGCTCACCTTCTTCAATCAGAATTGCTTTACCCCTTATCCTTAGCACTTTGTACTGCTGCTTGTTCTGTCTTAGCACTTCGTACTGCTTCTTCAATCATCTAAGCAGTACCTTGTTCTTGATCTTGAGCACCCATGTCTTCATCATTACCAGTACCTTCTTCAAACAATCCACCAGTACCTTCTTCATGCCTCCCCTGAGTTTCTGATCTCTTCCCCTTATCTTTCTCATCGTTTCCTGATTTCCTCCCCTGTTTAGGAGAATCACCACCATCATTATCTGAATCATCTGAATCAGCTTCTGAAGTATCATCATCCATCACCACTCTTGATCTTTTCCTCTTAAGCTGATCTTCCAACTTCTTCACCCTGAGAGTCAGCTTTGTGTATACTTTAGCAAAATTGGTCTTGTGGCTTGTGATTTCCTCCTCCAAAGATTCTACCTTGGCAGATAACTTGGTACATAAAGCCGTCAATTCATCAATTCTAGAACTACCCTCATCACTTCTAGCTGTGTTACCTGCTAGGAGAGGTGAATCATGGGGCAAGGATCCAGTTTCCACTCTAGTTAGACTAGGTGTGGTCCTTCTCCTATATGTTGTGATAATTGGGGGTGTATGGGTTATTTCAGGAACTTGAATGGGTGTGTGATGGGGATCAATTGGGTTGACTGACCCTTCACCCTGATCAATTTGAAGCATTTCAGAAAATAATTGAATTTCTACTCCATTAAATAATCTACTAGCCATAGCCATATTTTGAAAAACCTTTGCTTGCAGGCTAGGAGTAGGAAAAACTTCTTTTGGTGTCTTAAGCAAATTCTTTTTCTTATTCAAAAAAGTTTGAACAAATCTAGGATACATAAGAAATTTAGTTTTGCTTTTAACATTTGCAGCCATACTCTCAAATATGAACTTTGAAAAATTAAAAACCTTGTTTGTTGACAGACATATGAGAGCAATAGCAATATTGCTACTGAATTGCTCCCATGATGTTCTTTTAGGGCTTAAAGAATGTAAGAGAGTATGTATTAGAAATCTCCATTGTGGGGAGAAACATCCCTTTTGAAAAGTAAGTTTTTGGTTGGATGTATCATACCCCATTCTGGCAAGTTCTTGCCAAATCTCAGTGTTTAGCATATTGTTGATACCATCTGAATCTTCCAACTTAAGATGTCTCCTAAGTATAGATTCGGTAACAACAAAAGATATGCCATCCACTTTGGAATGGATTTCTATGTCTCCATCCTCACTAGTATTGACAGTTGCAGTCTGCCAAAACTGTGTGATGTGAGAGACATATAGAGTAGGAGAGTGATGAAGCGAAAAGTGTACCGCTTTTAAGGGGTCATTTAAGCCCTAAATCGTATTTATTTGATCAAATATCGCCCTAAATCGTTCCTTTTGTCATTTTAGGTACTTTTGAGGAGAAATCTGGAAAAGGAGGCATTTTGGACGTTTTTGGAGCATAAAAGTGAAGAAAACGGCAAAGTCTCAAAAATTGGCTGAAAGTTACCTTTGACGGCGTCACATTTAACCCCAGACGGCGTCATGCCTTGGCAAGAAAAAGTGGACGTGAAATTTACTCATGATAAGCCAGTGAAAATAGCATGTGAATTCTGACGGCGTCACGCTTTAACCTGATCAAGGGCGTCACGGCTTAAATCAAAAGGGGACGGCGTCACGTTTAAGGTTCGACGGCGTCAAGCCTTGATAAGCCAGAATGGATTTTGAAGAGCTAAAGAGGGACGGCGTCAAGAAGGTCATCCGGGAACCCTAGAAGCGGCGAGGTGACGGCGTCACAATCCATAAGGTGACGCCGTCAGATCCAAAAATCTATATATAGTTTTCTAATTTTTTGTCATAAAGGGAGAGCTTAGTGTGTGGAATTTTGGGAGAAAACCCTAAGACGAATTTAGCTCCTTTTTTAAGGCTTTTTGCCTTGAGATCTTCCATGTTACATTGAAGATAAGTTATCAATTAATCATTCAATATGTCTATGTGTTGTTTGATTTTATCTTATTCTTGTCTTTTGATTAACATGTTAGGCTAAATTTATCTTGTGTTTGCTTAGATCTAATGAAACCTAGCTATTGATTATTGGTTATTAGTGTGTTATTAGTTGTATTGGATGATTGTTTATCTATGTTAGGCTTAAGAAAACTGGCTAACTTCCTATTCGGTAACTTGCTTGAACGTCTTAAGAAACATGAACCAAATGCGTACTAAAGGTTTTTATGGTTGTATTTAATGCACAAGCGAATTCTAGTGATCCCATGTTAGGAGCTTCCTAGCCGGCTCGACATAGGAGTGAAGTAGGAGCTTGTAGAGTTGGGGAAGTAAGTACGCCACCCCACGAATGGTATTAAGGAATACACCCGTCATCCACGCGACTAATACACACTAATTAACCGGTAAAAGATAGTTAGGGAGTAAGGAAATCTAAGTAAACACATTTCTCTACACATAAGTTTCTCACCACATTTTATTTTCAGTTATTTATTTTATTTGCATTTGTAGTTATTTGGGTTAGTTGATTAGCAACTAATTCCGCCCACTCTTTCAAACCCGAGATTTTACTTGCTTTCATAAAAATATAAAAACATAAAAAAAGAATCTTCCTCAACCCTTAGACCTATTAGAGTAGTTTTTCATACCTAACGAACACTATTCCCTGTGGAGAACGATCAATCCCCCGTACTTACCACTACACTATACTACATCGGTCAGGTACACTGCCTGGTGGGGTTGTAAGCCTCTTGAGATCCCTCGAGAGGTAAAACCTGTTGTAAGGTTGCAAAACCCACGCATCAAGTTTTTGGCGCCGCAGCCCGGGGAGTAGTTATTGCTTAGGTTGAAATTTTATTTTTATTAGGTCTACTCACAAGATTCCTATCAAGTGAGATATTTTCTTTTTATTTTGTAGCTTTCTCGTAGTCTATCTTTTCTTTGTGATTTTGTTTGTAATTTGCTTCAAATGGACTTTTCACTTAGATTTCTAAGATTGCAAGATATGGTTGAGTGGCTAGAACACCAAGAAGTTCAAAATACCTCATTTAGAGACACTTATGAATCATATGAGCCTTCACCTAGGATAGATTCTTATGAACAACCTCCATGTTTAGGATCTTGTTTTAGTGAGGCTAATAGGAAAAGCGACCTAGTTTGCCAAGGAGTTGTGGATAGAGCCGTATCAATAAATCATAAGTTGGAAGAAGCACTAGGTTTGTTATTATCACTACCTAAGAAAACAATTGACGAGGATATAGGTGATCTTGACACGTGGAATAATGAGGTAAACACCATAAGCCCACAAAATACTCAACCATCATTTGAGGCACCCACACCGCCCGTGACTTACCCGGAAGAAGTAGAAGAGACTTTAGGAATCCCGATGGAGGTAGAACCCTTGGACCAAGCACAACTAGAGGATATAGGTTTGCACACTTTTAGTGATGACCTTACTCATAGTTCTAGGGAATTTCCTAGTGTTGATGAATTGGAACCTCAACCATTACACAACTTTTCATCCTTAGATTTACATCTAGGAGAAAAAAGAGGAACCGACCCACCCATCAACCAATATTATCCGGGTAGTTTTAGGATGAAGGAAGCCATTCACTCACCCCCTTCACCTCACGTGGCATATTCACACCCTAAGGGTGTGTATCGCTACTTTCACCCGCACTTAATCCTAAGTGTAGGGAAAACCTCCCCTATTTTTGTTAAATAAGGGTAGAGTCAGGCTCGTGACTCGAACAAAAACAAGCGCTTATTGGGAGGCAACCCAAGCTTTATTTGCTTTATTTGTTTGATTGTTTGTTTATTTAATTTTATTTGTTTCCGTATGCATTTCTTATTCTTTTTGTTTACTGTTCATGTCTCAAATATAAATTGTGAAAATGCTTTATTTTGTTTTTAACTTCGTCTTAACTACATATAAAGGTATTTTGCAAAAGATAAGTGTAAGGGAAATTTAAATCTGTTTTAAAGAACAAGATTGAACATGAACGATAACAATGAGATATAAGCATGCATATTAGTATTTGTTTGAGTCAAATGCTTGTATCGAGTCATAATGATGTTTTGCAGGATTTCCAGGAAGTAAGGTATAGGTTTTTCCAAAAATTTTCCGGAAACTTAACATGAGAATTCTGTCAGATCATTTCTGACGGCGTCAGGTTTAATTTTCTGAAAATTTTTGAAAGTTTTGTTTTCATAAAAAGTTTTTATTAAATCTCTAACTTATAATCTCCAGGAATCTGCAAAATTATCATTCCACAAGCATTATATCCTTATATATAGAGTTTATCCCGCCGATGTTATGCAGGTTTTCGTGTTTGTTTTCTCAGGTTTAACAGGTTATTTTGGACAAGGAAATGTTTTGGATCAAGCTTATGGCGATGCATTAGTCATGGAGCTTCAACATTACTTTGGAAGAAGATCTAACCGTGTTACTTCATTATCCACCGAGCGAATCAGGGGAGTATTTGATTTCATTCTTTTACCTTATTTACTTTTACATCTTGTTATTTGAACATTGGGGACAATGTTCATCTTAAGTGTAAGGGGGGGGGGGGTAAAAGTACGATTAGAGAATGCTATTACGCTTGATTTTTGTTTGTTTAATGGTAGATGTGTAATAAAACTGAGAGAAATACCTGTTAGGGTAATTTTAGTGCCAAATTTAAAATTTTTTACAACATTTAGGAGTGAAACTTTGATCTTAATGAGCGTCTCATGGATAGGAGTTATATGACTAGCACAAAAACCGTACCACTAAAAAATTTTCCACCCCCAAATATGTGAGGTTCGCCCCTAGAATTGGTAGGAAAAGCATTTATGCTATGATGTGTGTACCGGTAGCACTTAGATTCTAGAACTTGCGTTAGGACCATTCCGAGGCCACAAGTGAGACTACATTCGTGTAGTTAGATTTACTACATGATAAGAGGCATTAGGATAAACCCATTGTTTTACACCTGTGTTTTTGTTATAATTACATTGGCTACATTGGTCAAGTAATTCTCCTACACCCTTTGCGTTGTACTCATTTTTAGTACACGATACCCTTAGTACACCCCTCAGAGCCTATCTTTTCGTTTCGACCTTTAAGCATTTTACTTGAAGGAAGAATTTGTTTACACCCCACTTAAATGTACACCCAAATCGCCTTAGCCTACCTTGTATGCACTCATTTTTAGTGCATTATTGTTACAACATTTGTTTAAACCCAAGTTAATTATCTAGTTGATTACATGGTTGCTAAGTCGAGTCATATCCTTGTACATATTGTTTTGGGACGATTGGGACTCATGGGTAAAGTACTAGTGTAATGGAGTAATGGGGAAGAACATCATTTATTACCCCCATATGTTCTAAATATTTTAAAAGTACTCCAAGTTTTTCAATTATCTTAATTCGAGTCATTAGAATAGTTAATTGTAAAGTTATGTAAAAGTTCAAGTGTAAGGGGAATGCAACGCCCCTGTGATGTATTATTTTGGATGGTAGGGCAAAAGTGTATGCAAAAAAATAAAAATAAAAAAAAATAAAAAAAAAATAAAAAAAAAAAAAAAAAAAATCAAGAAAAATACAAAAAAAATGAGAAAAAGAAAAATAGAAAAAAACATACGGACTACCATCCCGTTTCATTTTATGTTTATTTTTATGTTTTTGTTATTTTGTTATTTTGTTTCTAGCTTAAGATTGAGTCGAGTCTTGGCTTAGCAACATTGTATAGTACATGTAATTGATCAAGATCTTTAACTCGCCACCAGTAAAATATCCTTTATCCAACAAAACCGTGTTTTCCTTTTCCCTACACCTAACGTTATAACCCATTTAAAAGCCCTCTTTGATAGTTTATCTTAGGTGCTTACGCCTAGTGGAGGAGGTTTTCGATCCTTTCCCAAGCCTATGGTAATCTATTTGCTATGACAGGTAGTGAGAGATATTATCCGTTTTCATTTATGAGATTTATTTTGATGACACTTGAGAGATGTGAGTATCTAAACACTACTTGTGAGGTGCTAGTATGTAATCTCCGTGCTTATTATGATTGAAGTGGAACGAATATTTGTTGTAATTACTTTTATGTTTGCATTAAATGACCCCTAACTTGTATTTTGATTAGAATAAAAGCGCATTTGCTTGAGGACAAGCAAATCTCAAGTGTAAGGGTATTTGATGAAGCGAAAAGTGTACCGCTTTTAAGGGGTCATTTAAGCCCTAAATCGTATTTATTTGATCAAATATCGCCCTAAATCGTTCCTTTTGTCATTTTAGGTACTTTTGAGGAGAAATCTGGAAAAGGAGGCATTTTGGACGTTTTTGGAGCATAAAAGTGAAGAAAACGGCAAAGTCTCAAAAACCGGCTGAAAGTTACCTTTGACGGCGTCACATTTAACCCCAGACGGCGTCATGCCTTGGCAAGAAAAAGTGGACGTGAAATTTACTCATGATAAGCCAGTGAAAATAGCATGTGAATTCTGACGGCGTCACGCTTTAACCTGATCAAGGGCGTCACGGCTTAAATCAAAAGGGGACGGCGTCACGTTTAAGGTTCGACGGCGTCAAGCCTTGATAAGCCAGAATGGATTTTGAAGAGCTAAAGAGGGACGGCGTCAAGAAGGTCATCCGGGAACCCTAGAAGCGGCGAGGTGACGGCGTCACAATCCATAAGGTGACGCCGTCAGATCCAAAAATCTATATATAGTTTTCTAATTTTTTGTCATAAAGGGAGAGCTTAGTGTGTGGAATTTTGGGAGAAAACCCTAAGACGAATTTAGCTCCTTTTTCAAGGCTTTTTGCCTTGAGATCTTCCATGTTACATTGAAGATAAGTTATCAATTAATCATTCAATATGTCTATGTGTTGTTTGATTTTATCTTATTCTTGTCTTTTGATTAACATGTTAGGCTAAATTTATCTTGTGTTTGCTTAGATCTAATGAAACCTAGCTATTGATTATTGGTTATTAGTGTGTTATTAGTTGTATTGGATGATTGTTTATCTATGTTAGGCTTAAGAAAACTGGCTAACTTCCTATTCGGTAACTTGCTTGAACGTCTTAAGAAACATGAACCAAATGCGTACTAAAGGTTTTTATGGTTGTATTTAATGCACAAGCGAATTCTAGTGATCCCATGTTAGGAGCTTCCTAGCCGGCTCGACATAGGAGTGAAGTAGGAGCTTGTAGAGTTGGGGAAGTAAGTACGCCACCCCACGAATGGTATTAAGGAATACACCCGTCATCCACGCGACTAATACACACTAATTAACCGGTAAAAGATAGTTAGGGAGTAAGGAAATCTAAGTAAACACATTTCTCTACACATAAGTTTCTCACCACATTTTATTTTCAGTTATTTATTTTATTTGCATTTGTAGTTATTTGGGTTAGTTGATTAGCAACTAATTCCGCCCACTCTTTCAAACCCGAGATTTTACTTGCTTTCATAAAAATATAAAAACATAAAAAAAGAATCTTCCTCAACCCTTAGACCTATTAGAGTAGTTTTTCATACCTAACGAACACTATTCCCTGTGGATAACGATTAATCCCCCGTACTTACCACTACACTATACTACATCGGTCAGGTACATTGCCTGGTGGGGTTGTAAGCCTCTTGAGATCCCTCGAGAGGTAAAACCTGTTGTAAGGTTGCAAAACCCACGCATCAGAGAGACAGTTAGAGCATACCTAATGTGAGAGTGGTTGACAAAATCCACAATCTCATGAAATTTGGGTCCATCTCCTTCCTCTGTTTTCTCTAGAAAAGCAACCTGGTTGTGCGTCTTGACAAAATCCAAATTAGCCATAATATTCTCAGTAAAAATTTGTAGGATCGATTATATGTTGATTATTGTGGGATTCGGGAGGTCTTGGATTATGGAAGAACAAATCCATGGTTAGAGTTAGAGAGAGAGAGTAGAGAGGGAACTTGTGAGAGAAAAAGTCTGAATATTAGATTGAAAGTGAAGAAGTTCCAACCCTCTCCCTAGGTGGAGAGGGGTATTTATACTTACTAATATAAGTGCCCCGAGTGGGCTGTGGAGTGAGCTGACAGTGGGTAAAGACCCGACCCAACTCCACAAATATTAATATAACTAAACTAATAATAATAATACTAATAAGCCTACGAGCTACATAAATGCTAAATAGATACTCGGGATGACCGAGTCTTCACATGAATATTTATATTCCTAACAATCTCCCCCTAAGGGAGGTCACCCCGGAAATAATATTTTGAATTCTAGCATTCTATCCTCTGAACTTGACTTCATAGCTCGTAGTCTTTGATTCTTCAAAGTCTTTGATCTTTGTGCCTTTAGCAGTGAACTTTTGATGACTGATGTTTTGTCTTGGATGATCTTTGAGTATTCTTTGAGGTTATCATCCAGCATATGTCTTCAAGTCATCTTGCAGCATCGTCTCCATGTGAAGTTGTGATCTTTGAGCCTTCATTGAGATCATCAGCCACCAATAATCTCTGAGCTTATCCATTGCAGTGATATTGCCTTTATGTGTTTGGTTGTGACTTTTGGACTGCATGCTCACACTTTTCTTGATCATGATAGATACCATCAGAGTTGTGGAAGCTGTGTTGTAGGTCTTTCAACTATCATGATGTATTTGATAATGAGTTGGAAGTGTGAGCATGGAGTGTGAATTGACACGTCTCTGCAGGAATCAGGAACCACCATCACCATCTTTATATGAATCTGAAATAAAACAGTTAGCAATAAAGTTGGGGAACGAATATGGCTTTGTCATTCGTCCGGTGTGGTTGGATTAACCTTCGGATCCGTGAGGACCGACCTGTGATCAGGTAGAATTTTCTTTAAAGAAAATTCTCCTTGACAAGAATTTCCAGCTTGTTGTAACGACTCATCCGATGAATTAACATTGGACTCGTCATACAAGCATGTTCTCATACCGGAACGTCTCAAAGCAGACAAAACGGTAGAGTAAATCAGTGAATTATATTTACTAATTAATGAGACCGTCAATTCATCTCCTGGAACCAGATTGATTCAAAAGTGAATCGCCCCATTGTTTCTTTCCAGTTGTCACAAGTTTGATCCATGAGGGATCTCACGTGTCACCCACCAAGAGCTTGTTTGATGTTGGCTCTAGAAGGATTTTCATCTTCACTGTGAATACTTTTCGTATCACTCGGATGTTCTGGCAATACCACAAGGATAATGCGTAGGACTCTTAACATATATTTTCTTACTTTTCACGGTGTGTGAAACAACAAGCATATTGGAAGTGTGTCCTATTGAGATTTGTTGATGATCTCTTGGCTCTAGACTCAATTGTGCGTTTTGATTTAGTGAGCGGAGGCTGGAGAGAACTGCCACCTTTTCAATATCATCTAACTCGGAGTGAGAGAGATGATAGAAATGTATTGATCTCCGTGACAAGTGAAACAAAAGTCCTTTGAGGGACCTTGAGTGGCTAGGGAGGGTTGTGCAGCGTATGACTGGGTCCATGATACTTGTCTTCAATGTCAGCAATCAACTTAGTGATTCTGACAGCATATGTATTGACCCGGTTTCTGCCTAAAGTGTAAGGCGGGCTTCTTTCTTTTCACCCTTTATCTTTACATTTCTTTTTCATTCTTCAACCTCTTCAGCGCTTACCGAGACTTCATCACTAGCACCTTGTTGGGTTTGTTCTAGTACTAGCTCCATCTCAGTCGGCACTCTTCCCTTATTCACTTTTCTCCTTTTTAATCATTCCTAAGGACTTCTATTCTAACTAGAGGATTGTCCCTGGGAATATCCCTCCGGTTCTGGCTGGATCATGGGAACTAATACCTAACCTCACCATCCTTATAACTCCTTTGCATTAAAATAAGATTGGTTGGTCTTTGGTATTCTTCCACAATTGCCATCACAAACCATTTGCTCCCCCTCAATATGTGCATCGATATACGAAAGAGTTTAGCACATATGAGAGAGCCTACACTTGAGTCCAAAAGATCACATTTTATCAGTTTTCATATTTGAATCACATTCTCTCCCCCGATCAAAAATTTCAAACCTTTTGAGATTTGTGATCCCAATTGATTTAAATAAGTTTAGAAAACATGGGAGAAAATGTGGTCAGGTTTAATATATGCTGATAATGGAACATGCAAATGATCACTACTGATGTTGCACAAAGTTTAAAAAGGTGTCATAAATTTGAGCAAATACTCTCCCCCTCAATTAATGACCCGTTTTCTATTTAAAGAGCTGTAGTCATTGAATTGAGCGTCAAGTATTTGTGAAATTTAAGTCCAGTTACCACCTTGTGAAACACCAAAACTCTTCTGAAGAATCATAGACGAGGAAGAGTTTGTGGTGTAAAGAAGACTTCTCTTCTTATACAAGAAATGATGCACTGAATCGTACATCAAATCGAAGAAACATGGATGTAAATTAATCCATGCCCAGGTGAACATCACCCAGTTGGAGGAACAACCGTCTTTTTGGCGACGTGCTTTCCCCATAATGAAGAATGGGTTACAGTCTGAAGTAACTGCAAGCCGTATGACATGTTTTAACAATTTATTTGAACTTCTGCTCGAGCTTCATTTAAAGTCCCGTGTCATAATTGAATGACATTTCTAGGACCGTAAATGTTATCGATAAACAGAAGACATGCCTAGAGCAACTATTTTTGGTATTTTTGTGATTTTCTGATTTTTATGGTTTTTATAAATTTTATATTTTTCTCTTTTCTTTTTGGTTTAGAATATATACAACAAAAATATATATACAAGGATATGAAGCAAATCCATTATTCCTCAGCTTCCTGAATCTTCTCGGCAGCCATCACTTAACTTGCTGAAGAACAATGTCCGCAAATCTAATTAGGGATTAAATCTGGTTTTTCACTCTCCCCTAATTAGTGCTCTCCCCCAAACTGACAACCTTTCTGATGAATGCCTTGAATATGAAGAAGTCTTTTGATAGTTAATTGCATATCGTCTTTAGTCTTCTAACACGCAGCGGAAAATGTAGAACGGACTGTAGACTCGACCTTCTTCAATGATTGTCTATTTGGGGAACAGAATATCAACATCTTCATCTCACCAAATGTATTCTAGTAATCTTACATATAACCCATCAGCCCATAACGTACATATGAAATGATAACACCAAAGTAACAAGTTGAAACACTGATCATCTTTAATTTGTATCATGAGACATTAAGCCCGATCACGTGAACTTGTTGTGCGTCCTTGATGTATACATTTCTCTCCCCTGATGGTTACGATTAATCAGCCCGGGACGTACACATGAAATGAGAATACCAAAGTAACAAGTTGAAACACTGATCATCTTGAATTTGTTTCATAAGATATTAAACCCGATCATGTGAACTTGTTGTGCGTCCTTGGTGTACACATTTCTCTCCCCTGATGGTTACGATTAATCGGAATCAGCATAATGATGTGTACATGAAGCATTAACTATAAGCACTTTATCACTGATTATATCAGCCCGTGAGAAGATGTCGATTAGTCGTATGGCCATTTCTCAAACATCAATCAACATATAGTTTATTCACCCTTCTCCCCCTCAAAAATTGCATATGACTGCCATTTTTGATTGAACGAGTGAATAAGAATACCATCAACGATAAGTAAATCCACTTGATGACTGACATTTGGTTTATTCACACTTCTCCCCCTCAAAAATTGCATATGAGGTTGCCATTTTTGATAGAGCAGACAGCGCTTACCGATGAGAATGGTCATAAGCAAGAAGATTTCTCTTCTTCCGAAGATAAAGCGCACTCAAGCGTACACCTTTCTTTTCTTTGAGGAACGGGGCCTGAAGAGTTGTCAGCAGACGCCATTTTGTTTTTGAAGAACGAGGCCTGAACTGATGTGAACAGACGTCATTGTCGTTGAAGAACGAGGCTTGAACTGATGTGTTCAAACGTCATCTCTCTCTTTTCTACTTCTCTCAGCTAACTCGTTACCAACCCCATTATCATTCAGTCGGCTCTTTGTCGTGACTACTGATGGAGAAAACCCAATATGATGAACTTGAGACTAAAGTAAAAATAACCCGAACTTGTGACTTAAACTTGCACTAATGTGTGACAGAGAGCGGTGTAGGGAGTTCCTGGAAGTTCGAGTCCCTAAGTACTCTATACTCTTCAACCAACCAACCATCAAGTATAAGACGTACATCACCTCTTGGATATCCACAACTTCGTGTGACACTGAGCACTACAACGTAACTCCTTAAAGTGATAGTTATTTTGTGGTAGTAGAGAGGAAGAATCACAAAAATAACTAGATATCCAAGTCTTCGTCATTGTAAAGGTTAAACGCTCGAACAAGGATCTCGAAGAATCTTCATCCAACCAACCCCGATATCTTCAGATACTAAGTACACTCACCCGTGAAATTTCACTTCAACCTCAAATAAATAATAGTGAATTAACGCCGTAGTCACATCTTGTGGTTTAAATGCCCAGATCTAACCCTTTTTGATGTTTTAATTGAACTTTGATAATGGTTTTATCCCGATCATTGTCAAAAGCGCATAACCCCGTAAAACTTTGTTATAACCAAAATGCCATGAAGTATATCAAAAATCATCCAATAAGTATACACTTTATCCCTTCTTCGAAGTTGAAACCGTAGCACCAAAATCAATTAAGATCCGGAAGTGCACTTTTCTTTCTCCAGGATAGTTCCATCATCACGGGATTTTACAAATCTATGATTTAAACCGAGAAATAGATTCTTTCGCGGGATTTTACAAAACCAAGAAGAAACCGTGAGACAATGATAAATTGAATGTGTCATGACAAATTTGGTTTTGGTGAATATCTGTTTGGGGAAACATGCAAGAGATCAGCAACAATTCTTCTCCCATATGTAGAATACTTCACAAACCATACTAAGTAACACCTTTCTCCCCTATGATGGTTTCGAACTTTCGGAAGTATCATTGACGTTCTGTAGAACCTTTAAAACCCTTTGGCTACCTTACCAACCTCGTATTTTGTCGGCTATTGCTGTGACCACTTGGTGAAGTAAACCCGATATACCTAACTAGAAAATGAAGTAGAATTCCCCAAATTTGTTACTTAAGCTTGCACTGTTGTTGGAAGAACGGTGTAGAGAATTTGTGCACCATGCAAATCTCTAAGTACTCAATACTATCCTGACAAAGTATGAGACTATCATCACCTCTTGCGATTATCCACATCGTCTTCAGCGTGTGACACTGAGTACTATTATGTAACTCCTTTAAGTGATAGTTAACCAGGTCTTCAACCATCCACCCCAACTTCTGGAAACTAGATAAACCAAGTCTTCAACTTAAATCTTACGCATGAGCAAGTTATCATTGAAAGTCCTGCATCTAATTATCCCCGGCTTCAATATAAAATAAGTACGCGCCTTTGTGAAATCCACTTCAATCTCAAATAAGTGATGCCAGATAAACTCCGTGATCATCTCGTGTGGTTAAATACCCAAAAATTAGCCTTTTAGACGGTGGGAGAGAAACATCAATGTCATCTTCCCACTGAAAAGGAGAAGAAACATGCGCCTATTCTCCCCTTAAAAAATGGCATGCAATGACATTTTTGCCATAGCTTAGAGTCCGTGATGGTTGTGATTTTATCAGGCACAACATAGATACATGGAAAGACCCAAAAACTACTGCAAAGAAGATGGTGATTAAGACTCTCTTGTAGTAACCCCTCTTTTGTCTCCTCATCAATGGTTTAGCAGATAAAGAATTCAATGAAGCTCGTAATATGCCTAAACCACTTAATGAAATGTGTTTAACTTTAGATGGTGTAAAAGGTTAAAACACGTGTAACACCCCGTTAAAATTTTAGATAGCAGCGGAAGACTTAAACGGGGTATTACCAATTAGATCACAGTCGTAAGCATAGATAATCATTAAAAGTAGAATTTATATCATTCAATTAAAACTCAATATTCAAAGATTACACAATAATTTCCAAAAAGGGATAAGTTTTCACAAAAGTGATGATGAGTTAGAAAAGAATGATATATTTATTTGAAATAAAAAGGGGTAGGTTTCCAATGCCCTTGCCAACTCCGTGCCTTGAGATCTTTAAATACCTGAGATAAAACATGCTAAAAGGGTCAACACAAAGGTTGAGTGAATCCATAGTGTTTTAATTGTAATAGTTTGAACACAAGTCAGATAATAGTAAAAACAATGATATCGTAGTGTAACATATATATATTGCCCTAAGCCTCATGACACGCAAACCTTAACATCAGTTGTGTAATAATAAATGATATAAATAGCCCACACCATAAAATGATGTAGGTGATAATGCCCTCGTCGTAGGAGTTTTGCCAGACTCTTAATTCGAATAAAGTGCATTTGGTTACCATTCCAGGCTCACTTTAAATGGGGCGTCAGCTTCCAATAGATCTATTCACTAAATTCGCGTTCACTCGCAAGTGATTAATGGTTCATGATATGAGGGACTTTTTGGCAAGGGTGGTAACTTAGGCAATATTAACTTAGCAATATCAATCAGGGTAGCATACAGAAAATACTTGTGTTCAGATTTATAGGATGTATCTCCCCACGGGATTTGAAAACATAGTAAAAAGTGGGACTACGAACTCACCTTAGTGATACAGTAGTCAAGTAGTGATCAAGTGATGTAAGTGAATAGCTCCGACTTGCGACCTAGAGTAATACGAAAAATTTAGATTCGTTTGTTCTAGGGTTCGATGTGAAATGACGAGTGTAAAGACCTTCAAGTGTGATAGTGTCGGATTTGTGTATTAAAATATGTAAAATTCAAGAAAAGTCTTATTATAGATAGAGTTGTTACTTACAAAATGTCTTCGATTAAAGCTTGTTTGTATAATTTTGTTAGTTACTGTAAATGTTCGTAAAAATATATATTTTAAATATTTTTAGTTATTATAAAGTTACTATAAAAAAATATTAATTATTAGTATGGATATAAATTATTTTTATAAGAGTGATAAAAGTAAAATTTATAAAATGATTCAAAGTTAAAAATGTTTATGTCGAGTTTTATCCTTTTTATTTACAAAGTTACACTTTATACCCTTTTATCAAAATAGTAACACTTTTAGTCCAAAACTCCATTTGTCACTTTCTTACTTTAGGTTTATTGTTTTGACAGTTTACACCCTTAAGTTTCACTCAAAATTTATATTTTTCAGTTTCGACCCTTAAGTTTGGCAGTCTCTACACTTTCGACCCCTTAACGAAATATTTTGCAAATTTAGTCCAAACTTTAGTTTTTGAAAGAGTTAACTTTTATCCTTATAAAAGTTGTCAGTTTTAGTTCATAAAACTTTCCCGAAAATACATAAGAGAATTCTCATGGGCTCGTTAGCCCATTAAGCCCAAAACCAAGTTTTTAGAAATTCTTAGGGGTGTTCGAATGAGCTGAGGTTTAGGTTGAGTTAAGATAGGGTTCGACATTAAGATTCTTGCATGTTTGGTCCTCTCGTTTCAGCTTGGTATGAAGAATCGAATTGTGTAAAAACATATATGTGTCGCACGTTAAAATAAAAAGTTATCGAGGAAATCCTAAGGCGTCTAATGAGTTTTTACATGTTTTAGTTGTTGAGTTTCATGAGTTATATTTGATTTGTCATGCATATGAAATGAAAGACAAGTAATGAAAAAGGAATGAAACGAAGTCGAGGATACTTACAACACCCAAAGGTGGTGAAGAAGTCGAATAGGATGGGTACGAGAGAACAAGGAACGAGCAACAACTTGGAAACCCTTTGCGTGTGATAACCCACGATCTGAAATATTAACCCACGACTTAAAAACCCATAACGTGACACCAAAAACTCTTGCTTCTTATTTCTTCTTGCTTCGACAGTAGCTATATGAATGGGTTTGTGTTTGTTTTGCTTAGGTGAGAAACAAAGGTGAAAAGTGAAGGTCTTTATAGCCAATGTCAAGCATGGGTTGTGGGATATTTTAATCTCTAGTTGCATGGTTTCAAGGTGGCATGGCTTGTCATTGTTGAATGGAAGAAAATGAATGAGTCAAAGATTGTGGAGTAGTCATGTCGAATAGAGTTAGGAAGCTAGTGACTTGTTTTGGATTTGAGCGTGGTATAAAGTGATGGGGGAAGAAGGATACTTCGTTTTTCTTGATGCTCAGCTAAAAAGTAAGAATGAGTGGACATGTTGGGGGATTTGGAGCACAAGACCCCTTGGTCAATAATAATTCAAAAGAAAAGGTGTGTGGTATAATATTGTTTATGTGTAGACTTGTGTTTAGGGTGGCTTCTTTGGTCTTGGCATGGTATTTTGTTGATGTTCACACGCTACCTTCATATGTTACTTGTGGTTTGGTCACATAGAGTAGAGCAAGAAAAAGAAAAGAGGAAAACATATATGTGCATGACATGTTATGAAAATGAAATATGACAATGCTTTGTAGGCTTGGGATTCTTGTGTTTGGTTACTTCGACCCAACAGAAAAACAAAAGAAAGAAAATGAATATTAGCTTTGGGCTTGTTGTGGTGTTCGGCCCAAAGAAAGGAAAGAAAAGAAAGAAGATCTAGTCCGGTTTGATTTGTCTCGGTGTTTTATATTTAGAGTCGGTACGCAAGTGAGCTATTCGTGTCACGTCACATATTCGTTAAATGAGTGACTTGTGTTTGTGTCGTTAGATATGTTTGTGTATATATAATAAAATAAATAAATTAACTCGTAAAAATAGGTTAATCAATCTTCCATTAGAATTACTTGGTGTTTAACATTAATAAATGACGTGGAAAATTACAGGGTATTACAGTACCAACCCGTTAGACTGGATTCGTCCCGAATCCTAAGATGTGATAGTGGTCGGGGTTGTCTTATCAAATTGATGAGGATATTTAGCACGAATTTGGTCTTCGCGTTCCCAGGTGCACTCTGGTCCTCTCTTAGAATTCCATCTAACCTTGACAATGGGAATGCGGCTTTGTTTTAATCGTTTGACGTCTCTATCTAAAATTTCCAATGGTTCTTCGATAAAGTTTAGCTTATCGTCAAGTCGAATTTCTTTTAAGGGAACGATAAGGGTTTCATCCGATACACATTTCTTCAGATTCGATACATGAAAGGCATTGTGCACTCTACTCAGCTCTTTCGGAAGTTCATGCTTGTATGCCACCGGACCAATCCTCTCTAGGATTTTGAATGGTCCAACGTATCGAGGATTTAGCTTTCCATGCTTTTTGAATCTAATCATTCCTTTCCAAGGTGATACTTTCAACATTACTCGGTCTCCAACCTGAAACTCCATAGGTTTTCTTCTCACGTCGGCGTAACTCTTTTGTCGATCCCGGGCGGCTTGTAAACGTTGTTTGATTTGGACGATCTTTTCGGTGGTTTCATGAATGAGTTCGGGTCCTGAGATTTAAACATCCCCAACCTCTGTCCAACAGACAGGTGAACGACACTTTCTACCATAAAGCGCTTCGAATGGAGCAACTTTAATGCTAGCGTGATAGCTATTGTTGTAAGAGAATTCTGCCAATGGCAAGTGCTTATCCCAACCTTTTCCAAAATCAATTACACATGCTCGCAGCATGTCTTCTAAGGTTTGAATAGTTCTCTCACTTTGGCCATCAGTTTGGGGGTGATATGCGTTACTCATGTCTAACCGGGTATTCAAGGCTGACCGGATCTACACACACTCCTTGTGTTAGATGTGATACTAAGAATTATACGTAGTCTAGCACGCGGAATTTACTAGCTAGCACTTAAAAGACTTTATGTGTTTTGTATGATTTGAATAAAATAATGAATGAACACAGAATAATAACCTTCAACGATTCAATATTATTAGAATAATAATACGAGTGATCTCCTATCACTAGGGTTTACAACCTTGAATCTCTATCAATTAATTCGTACTTCTATATGATATATATTATGTTGTGTCGTGTGTATCTAAACCTTAACCTAGGAAATCCTTTTATAGACTAAGGATTCCTTTACAAGATAACTATCATTCTAATCTTATACGATATACACAATATCTTTTCCATAATTATCTATTACATAAATCATAAACCGTACTAACTTCTTTACTCAGCAGTCTTAACTGCTCATGTCTTCAAAACTCTTCGGCAGTCTTAACTTCCATTTTCAACAGTCCTAACTGTTACCTTCAACAGCCTTAGCTGCTTAAGCTTAATTTCCTAACAATCCTCCCCTAAACTTATGATTTCTATTCAAATCACTAAGTTTCTTCAAATTAAGCTTCTTCTTCTTAATGCTGAAAATTCTTTCAAACACCTATCAAGCAAATCTCTTAGATCTAGCTTTCACTTCTTGTGCAAGGTTGAATATCTTTGTTACCAGCATATCAGCCATCTCAGATTCTTCATTAGCTTCCAGTCTAACACATGCCATCATTGTCAAAACACCTGGTCTGAGTGGATAATCTTTTTCAACCAGCATATAGATCTCTATTCCATCCTTGGAAGACACTCTGTGTACTCCACACGTTCCAAATAACTTCCAAGTGATGTCATTGACTTGTGCTTGAAATCTCCATATCGACTCTCCACCATCTGGTTCATAAATTCTCTTCAATTGAACCCATAGTTCTTTATCTTTATCTTCAATAGGATCAATATCTCTGAATTTCTCTTTCACTAAGCTCCATAGTTGATTTAGATCTTCTCTGTCAAAGCCTTTGAGTAAATCTTCAAACAACTTATATCTTTCAGAAATATCTCCAAGTCTGATAATCTTCCATCCCTTCATTCTATCATTAGTGAACACTTCCCAGTCAATGATTGGATGTTTTACCTGCAAAGGTTTAATATAAGAAGACTCCGGAATAATCATCTTCATACTTCTGATCTTCTCATTAGTTAATCCTTCTTCCTCAGACTTTTGTTTCTTAGCAACTTCTGATTCCATAGTTTCTGCTTCCCTCTTCTTACCTGTTTTGAAACTTCTTCTTGGAGTATTCAAAATAGCATAAGTTTCAAAGAATTCTTTTTCAATTATAGCATAATATTTTCCCTTGAAATCATTCATGGAGTAATTTGCTGAGTTCTTAAAATAATGCTTCATGGACTCAACTTGTTCCTTCTTTGTTGGCAACTTTGTCTTGTACCCTGACTTCTGTCTTTCTCTTATCCTATGAATCAGATCTTCCCATGTTGCAACTCCATTCTTTTTTAGTATAAATTCTTTAAGCTCCTCTGTCTTTTCTTCTTCATTCAACTGTTTATCTTTAAGAACCATTGAAGCTTGAGCTCTTACAATCACATCAGAATCCAACAAATATTGTAACTGTTCATTGAACTCCTCTTGATTTACTTCATTTGATCTTTTTCTTTCCATGAATTCAGCTATATTTCTTATATCATCAGCAGCCATTTTTCTTGCAAATTCTTCATCTTGAGCAATCTGAGCTTGTTTAGCTTCCTCACCAGCCAAATCTTCTTCTACCAATTGCCTTGAAACTTCTGAATCATGATCTATCTGTTCTTGAGTTTTTGGTTTCAATCTTTTAAGCCTTTCAAGTTCTTGAGCAGCAGCCACTTCTTCAGATGTCATAGGCTTCTTCCCTTTATCTGCTCTTCTCCTTTCATAAACTTGTTCAGCAGAAGTTTCATCAATTGGAACAGCTTGATGCTCTGTCTTAGCAGTTTGAACTGTTTCTTGCTCTGTCTCAGCAGTCTGAACTGCTTCTTCATTTGGAACTGCTTGATGTGTCTCAGCTGTTTCTTCTTGAACATAACCAGAACCTGAACCAATATCAAAACCTTCATATTGTTCAGAACCTTCTTCATACCTCCCCTGAGAACCTGATCTATCCTTATCTTTACCAAATTTCTTTGATTTATCCCTCTCTTTACCAAATTTCCTCCCCTGTTTGGAAGAATTTTCATCATCCCCTTCAGAGCCATCTGAATCATCATCATCAGAAGAATCATCCAATATCACTCTTGCCCTTTTCTTCTTCAACTGTTCTTCAAGCTGCTTCACCCTTTTTGTTAGCTTGGTATAGACTTTGGCAAAATTCTCCTTGTGAGAGTTGAATTCCTCCTTGGTTTTCTGTAGCTCCTTCTCCAAAGTGTCAACCTTGGCTACTAACTTAGTACATAAAGCCGTCAATTCAGTTTGTGAAGAACTACCCTCATCACTTCTAGCTGTATTACCTGCTAGGAGAGGTGAATCTTTGGGCAAGGATCTAGTCACAACCCTAGTTAGACTAGGTTTAGACCTTCTCCTATAAGTGATGGGTGGTTGTTGGGTTGTTTCAAATTCTTGAGTGAATGTGTGATGGGGATCAGTTGGAACTGCTGAACCTTCACCCAACTCAGTTTGAAGCATATGAGGAAACAATGGAACTGGTTCCCGATCAAAAAACCTACTAGCCATAGCCATATTTTGAAAAACCTTTGATTGTAGACTAGGCGTAGCAAAAGTTTCAGTTGGTTTTGTAAGTAGGTATGTCTTTTTATTTAAAATTGTTTGAAAAAACCTGGGATACATTAAAAACTTTGTTTTATTGTCAACATTTGATGCCATACCCTCAAAAATATATTTTGAAAAGTTAAAAACTCTTTTTGTAGACAAGCAAATGAGAGCAATAGCAATATTGCTACTGAACTGCTCCCAAGCAGTCTTTTTAGGACTTAAACAACATAGAAGAGTATGTATCAAAAATCTCCATTGAGGTGAAAAACATCCTTTTTGAAAAGTCAATTTATGTTCAGATGTATTATACCCCATTTTTGTAAGTTCTTCCCAAATTTCAGTATTTAGCATAGTGTGGATACCATCTGAGTCATTTAATTTAAGATGTCTCCTAAGTATAGACTCGGTAACAATAAATTTAATGCCATCTACTTCAGTATGAATTTCTAAGTCCCCGTCATCACTTGTCAAGACAGATGAATTCTGCCAGAACTGTGTGATGTGCGAAACATAAAGAGTAGGAGAAACAGTTAGAGCATACCTTATGTGAGAGTGATTGAGAAAATCCACAATCTCATAAAACTTCGGCCCATCTCCTCGCTCTGTTTTCTCTAAAAACGCAACCTGGTTGTGACGTTTAACAAAATCCAATCCAGCCATTCTTAATGATGAAAAATGAAAGATTTTAGCAATACAAGGATCTTGTAAATTGGAATTAAAGTTTATACAGTCGCTTGGGGTTTATTGGTACTGTTTAGGGTTTTGCGAAATATGCGTATGAGATAAATTATCTTTAGAAAGAGAATAAATGAATTTATGGTAAAAAGATAATTATCGTATATAAAAATCCCTATAAGTATCTTGAGAATAACGGTTTTTACCCCAACGGCTAGAAAATTAATTACTGACAGATTTTTTACAACGCTAGTTGAGCCGTCCCAACTTTGTACTAACCGTACCAACTGTTGCAAAATTTTGTTGAGCCGTACGAATTGTTTGAAATAAAATTTTAAAATAGCATGGCTCAAACATAGTTTTTAGCAAACTATCAGCTATCAACGGATTTGATATGTCTTTACCAATAGCCGTTTGCTTTGGACTAGCCAACTCTTCACATTTAGATATGGTGAGCTGATAACCATACAATTTTTCGTAAATTTTCAACCATCAACGGATTTGATTAGTCTTTACCAGAAACCGTTTGCTCTGGACTAGTTGGTTCTTATGTTGATAAGACATGGTGAACCAATTACCATTTGTTGTATGCAAAGATCACATACTAATCTCCTGAACACCATTTAGTCCAAAACATCAAGCATTCTTAATCCCTTGGTGTTTTCTCTCCAATTCTGCAATTGTTAGTCCAAAAACAAATAAACAAGATACAAGCATATGACTAACAATGCATATAACAAGAAAAATTAATTTCCTTGTGGAACCGAAGCCAAAACAGACTTAGGCTTTCTTCTAGCATCAACATAATTCATTCTTTTCAAAACAGTCTTAGCACCATTGGGTTTAATTGGTCTCCATACCCAACATGCTGAAGCATTCACTCCATTACCCATGTTTCCCTTAGTAGTGTTTTTATTCACACCAGTACCAATTACCCTGCTAGCAGTTGGAACTGCTGGCTTGGCAGTTGTTACCTTAGGTTTCCAAACTTGGTTTTTCACCACTGTTTTCTCATAAAAAGTTCTTTTACCAGTTTTGTATGATGGTTTAAAAACAGTTATTGGATTTTAAACTGGTAGCCTTGGGTGAATTGGTCTCATAGGTCTGACAGTCTGAACTGCTGGTCTAGCAGTTTGAACTGCTTTAGGTCCAGACCTTAAAACAACTGATCTGGGTATCATCTTGTCATTCCTAGGAAGAGTTTTAGGTCTTTCTAGACACATGCTTTTGTTTGAATACCCTCTAATATACTTATCACAAAAAGCTGCAAGATGGTCAAAACTACCACAAGAGTAACAAGCTTTCCTATAGCAAACAAAATCCTTTCCTAATTGGTGGGATTTGAGGTCATTCCAATTCCTCTGGTTACCTCTTGGCTTGTTTGTGGTTCTATACATTTCTGCATACCTAACTGTTGGTCTAAAAGGTTTGGCATTTGATCTAGGCCTAACAGTCTCAGGTTTAACCATCTTTGGAACTTTTGGTTCCTCCACTTTAGCACTAACAGGCTTAACCACATCCTGATCATCCTCATCATCAGAAGTCCATTCCTCAATGGTTGGAGCATCTGAGTCCTTAGGTGAGGACCTATCAGAAGACACCTTGTCCTCAGATAGTGATTTATCACTTGCACTTTCAAACACAGGTTTATCAACTACATCCTTCTTGGGTTGAGGACCATAATTAAGCACAGGAAATTGAAATTCAGGGAGTCCTGTGTGTTCTAAGTCTACACCTTTGGGTGATGGAATTCCTCTATAGGGAGGTGGAACTGACTTATATCCTAGGCCTGACTTAGCTTTATTTTGGATCTGACTCTCAATTATCTTTTGAACACCTTTTGATGTGTATTCAAGTGTGTCTACACTCATCTGAATGTTCTCCTTAGCTTTCTTAACCTGTTCTAGCTCATGTTTTAAAACAGTAATCTCATTTTCTCTAAACATTAAGTCTCTCTTAACAATAATCATATCATCAGAAAACTTAGACTCATTGTTTTGATAATGAACAATTTTCTCTTCTAACACAGCTAAAGCTCTCTTATGATTTGCTAAGCTAAAAGCAGTTTCAACTAATTCTTTTCTCTGATTCATATATCTTGTTTTAAGTGTTTCTAGATCTTTTAAAGCTTCACAAGATTTAGAACATTTTGAAACTTGTACCTCAGAATCTGAAAATGCCATGAGAGCAACCTCTGTAGATGCTTCTTCTTCCTCCTCTGCAATATAGCTCCAGTCAAATCCTAAGCCATCAATGGCAACCATGGCTTTCGAGCTTGAATCAGTAACCTCCACAACTCTTGACTTGTTTCCATATGCTCTACTCTTTCCATCTTGTTGGCTTGGCAATCTGCACTCCCTTGAATAATGACCTTTCTTGTGGCAGTTGAAGCACTCAATCTTGGACTTGTCATACCCTGCAACATCATTACTGTTTATGACAATCTTCTTGCCAGTCTTCTTCAAGAATCTCCTAGCTCTCAAACTGAGAAGAGAGAGCTGCCACTTAATATCCATCTCTTCAATATCATCTTCATCAATCTCTTGAAGATCTAAATGAGTCAACATACTTCCATTGTGCTGAGTAGTCAAGAAAGCACAATAAGTATCATCATTCAAAACTCTACTAGTACTGCTTGAGGTGCTAGCAGTACCAAGGTTTGCACTAGCAGTACCAACTGCTCCAGCAACTTGCACTTCTTCATCAGGACTTGAGGAACTGGAAGTTCTTACAAAGGCCAAATTGCCTGAGCTTGAACTTGAACTTGATCCAGCAGACTTCTTAATCTCATGTTCAACTATTTTGAAGTTGCTATAGAGATCCATTAAGCTCATGGAATCTATATCAGGCTTGTTTTTCCATACTACCACATGCATAGCCCATTCAGCTGGTAGACTCCTCAGAAATTTGGAGTTGAGATCTTCCTGAGGCATCTCAATTCCTAGAACAACCAATTGACTCACCAACTTTTAAAGCCTATTGAACATATGATCCAACGACTCATTGCTTGTTGCAGTAAAATTCTCAAACTGATGCTTGAGAAGGGTCTTCTGGGTTTTCTTGGTGGCTTCATTCCCACCATATCTTGCAACAATAGCTTCAAAAAGAGATTTAGCACACTTGTACTTGTGGAAAACTAGAAGGGGGGGGGGGGGTTTGAATAGTTTTATGTCTTTTTAATTTTTATTGTGAAAACTTTGTTTACTTTTTAAAACTTAGATTCGAATTTATGTGATCTCAACTCTTGAACAATATGAACAATATATATATAAGTAAATATAAATAAGCAATGCAAGTAAGGTAATAAAATGAAATGAAAGATAGAGATGGAAAGATCTAACCGAGAGACAAGAGATTTATAGTGGTTCGGCTACAAGGACACCTTCCTTGTCCTACTCCACTCCCCGAGCACTAAACTCGAGAGTTTTCTTCACTATGTCAACAAGCTCCCTTATGGCGGAGAAAACCTTACACAACTTTAGCTTACACTGGCTTAACGACACAAAGCTAGATGTCGGGTTCTAATCGTAGCTAGAACCAATCTCACAACTTATACACGACTTAATCACACCTTCTTCTTCAAGACTTCATCACGACTTCTCCACGACTTCTTCACGACTTCTTCACAACTTATTTACTATGACTTCACACCTTCTTCACAACCTAACACAACCTATGTACACTTCTACTTCTTCACACCTTTACTTCTAACACACCTTAACTTCACAACTTCACTATTAACACTCTAACCTATCCCAAACAATTATTCACACAACTATCTAACTACAATACAAAACTTATATACAAATGTATGATGACACAAACAACTTAGGTATCTAAGTTGCAATACTTCTTCTCTAGTTGTTGAAGGAGTATTCTTCTCTTGCACTTGAATGGAGGAAGCTTGGATCACTTGGAAACCAAAGCTTAAGAAGATATGATCAAAGGTTTTTTGAAAGAATTTACAAGGATTAGAAAGAGTTTAGAACAGAAAGTTTTAGTGTGCAAAAGGTGAGTAAAAATCCAGGGGAAGGCTGGTATTTATAGGCAGAAAAACTGGACAGCTGGAAGCTACTGGAGCGTGGCCGGCCCCCTTAAATAGGGGGGCGGTCCCCTTAATTTTAAGGGGGCCGCCTAGTAAAATTAAGGGGGCCGCCCAAGCCAACCGTTGCCCAGTTTTGTCTTTTTGTGGGGAAGGTTTTTCTGGAACATTTTTGCTGATTTTGGTTAAAAATTTGAATTCATAAATTTATAATGAATTAAACCTTTTTATTTATTACCAAAAATGTTTTTCTAAAAGATATAAAATGTTTTTGACATTTTATAAAAAATCTAGTTATTAAGAAAATGTTCCTTTGATCATATAATGCATTAAGCATTAGGTCATTCATACCTTAAGTGATTTTAGTTGTAGAAGTGAATATTTACAACTAAGTACTTGTTTATTTTATAAGTTTATGTTTTAATGAGTTTACATTTTGTGATCATCAAAACATAGAGATATGAATAAACATTGATAATGTTTTTAGGCATTATTTATGTCAACAATCTCCCCCTTTTTGATGATTACAAAACCTAAACTCATTAAATCCAAAAGTTTATTTTTGGACAAGTATTTGGTGAGTTTATATTCACTTCTCCCCCTTTTTGTAGAATCAAAAAGGTTAAGCCGACAAATTTAGACGTGAAATTTATCGGGACGAAAACTCCCCCTTGATGTTTACTCCCCCTCGTTCGAGGGCACCAAGGAGACGAGCTATGGAAATCTTGGCTGCAAAAACAAGTTAGGAGACACAAGATACATGCATAGCAAAAATATTTAGAACAACCAACTAATTTATTCATGCATTCAAGATGATCATATATAACATATGAATCATCATTACATTACATAAAATACTTAAAACATAATGATTACAACATAACTAGAAACACTAATGGTCCTCATATTGCCAAAGAGAGCGATTGGACTTGCTTGCGACACAAAAGGGTGAGGGATTTTATTTTGAGGCGGAAAGCATGTGGATGGGTTTTAGTTATGTGATGGTGAGGGAAATGGAGGGATCCACTGATGTTATATTGTTGTAGGGGAGGAATGGGATGAGGACGAGTGAGTAGATATTCGATCCAAGAAATATCTTCACTTAAGTGGAGAATTTGTTTTTGAAGGAAGATGCAACAAGGGCAATAATGGGTGTGGTTTGTAACTTGATCCAAGTTAAGAGAGTAGGGTAGGCAATTTGAGTAAGGTGAGGATGGAGGTTGTCCCTTGTTGCATTGTGTGAGGTGCATAGCAAGGAGATCACTAAGATCATGGATTTGGTTAATCTCTTCATGAAGCTTTTGCCTTTCATGAATGGGGATTTGGTTATTTGGTGGAAATGGATGGTATTGGGGTGTATGATTTGAGGAAAAGTTTGATGTTTGACCAAGGTGATGAGGTTTTTCAAGGATTCCATTGAAGTTGGTTTGATGTTTAGGGGAGTAGTTTGGAATGAATGTGGATGTTTGGCCAAAATGATGGGGTTTGTGAAATGGTTCAATGGAATGAGGTTGTGATCTTGGAGAGTAGTTGTAGATGAATGATGATGGAGGTGTTGGTTGTCTAGTCGCACCATTTGTGATGGGCTTGTGGTGAGGGTGAGGTTTTCTTTTCCACCCGGGTTTTAAGGTCATCCTTGCTAGCTTTGAGGTTTTTGGTTTTGGGTTGATAGGAGAAGACATGATGGGATGATTGAAGGTAGTGAGATATGGGTTTATTTATAGTGGAGGATTTGCGTAGTTTTAGGAATGGATAGGCTTGTTGGGTGATTAGGACAAAATGTGTTTGTGAATTTTGGGGAAGTATAGGATCAAATGGGCTAAAAAGTAGAAAAAGATTCTATGAACCCATCTAGCAGATGGTCGGTCCCCTTAATTATGGGTGGTCCCCTTAATAATTAAGGGTGCCGCCTTATGAATTAAGGGGGCTGCCCATCTGGTACCTTTCTGGGTTCCAGAAATGGGTTTTTCTACAGAAATAGGTGAGGATGGCTATGTTTTGAGCTTCTGGTTTTAGGCAAGTCCCACTCTTTGAGGCGATAGAGAAACATATTAAGCATGCATGGCATATAAGTTAAACAAATAAGCAAGCAATGAGTTATATCTAGCAATTTAGAGAATTAAGGAAATTAATCATCTAAGGCTAGGGCAATGGGGCAAAGGCACTAGAGACTAATGGGGAATTGATGATGGAACAATTGTGAGGATGTGATTAATAATCTTGTTCTAGTGTGTGCCTATATGCAACAAATGTGGAGATGTGATTGTTTCGACTCCTAAATGCAAAAATTTCCTATGAAACAATCCGAAATCTCATTGATTTTAATTTTGCTCAATATATGAATATCAAAGATATATATTAGATTATATACTTTAACAATTCATGTGAGATTTTATGCATGAAAGAAAAATGTTTTTAGCATTATTCAACAATGTAAGGAAAATGGTTTTTATGTGTTTACCTAGATGTGAGAATGATTTGTAGAAAATAGATTGGGTTTTGTTTATAAATATGTTTATGTAAGAAAAATATTTCCCAATCTTTTATTTTGTGCAAAACAGATTCCTAGACTCAGATGAGAGAAAAAAAAATAATTTTACAGACAGATGGCCGGTCCCCTTAATGACAAGCCGGTCCCCTTAATAATTAAGGGGACCACCTTTATAACATTAAGGGGTCCGCTTGTAGAACCTTAGACCTTGATAGATCTTTGAGCGCTCGTGGATCATTAGCAATGTTTATGTAATCACAAACACACTAATAGAAAGTCTCTATTACTTGTATTCTAAAGCGGAAATCAAACACAAGCAAGAACACAAATTACTAAGAACGTTTGATCCTCTATGGATCTTTGATTAATACTAAGAACTTGTTTTTCTAAACTCGTACATAATACATAATAATGTGTTCCTTTTATAGATAAGGAACCCTAAACCGTTTCACAAGAAACGTATCTTCTAAAAACTAAACAAGATAATCATAATAGTTTCCTAATAAAGCTCGTACATATCCTAACTAATAATAAAATACGCGGAATATCTATATCAGCAGAAACAAACTACGCAGAATCTCTACTTCCGCAGAAACACTTCTTCAGCAGATTCCAGCTCTTCAGCAGAATCCATCAGCAGTATTCTTACTTAGCAGAATTCCCAACAATCCTCCCCTAATCTTGAATTTGACATGGTTAAGTTCAAGATTCTTGATAGATCTTAAATACTTCAGAAAAAGAGGATTGACTTCGAACATCAGCAGCAAAGAATCAAATGATCCATATCTCTATGAATGGCAAAACTTTAAACTTCAGGTCTTTGCAGCAACAAATGACATAATGTACATCAAAACAGTTTAGTTTCAAACTATTCTCATCACATCCAGGTGTGTTAACTCCTGTGAGAGGTGAATCATTGAAAATAATGGATTTGATGTCTCTTTACCAATAGCCATTACTACAGGAGTAGCCAAATGTTTAAGTTCGAAAACTATGGTACACTGATAACCATATGATTTTTAGCAAATCATCAGCTAGAAACGGATTTGAGATGTCTTTACCTGTAGCCATTTGCTCAGGACTAGTAAATTCTTGGTTTCAACTGAACCTTGGTGAATTGAATACCAAATATGGATACCAAATGTCTTTACCACAAACCATACTTTTGTGGACTAGCCAATTCTTTGGATCCCAGAAAGGGTTACATCCATGGTGAATTGAGAACCATTTCAACTCTCAGGAATGAACCATGGGTGAGTTGAAGTACCCTATAGCTTTGAGCAAGCGATTACAGCTATCAACAGATTTGATGTGTCTTTACCAAAGTTGTACCCTTTGGACTAGCCAACTCTTTGATGGACACAAGCCACATCTGGTGAGTTGATAACCAGCAACAGAGTGATATACAACAAACCTGCAGAAAAGTTAGTACAAATATACAATGAGTGTTTTTTTTTTTTTTTTTTTTTTTTTTTTTTTTTTTTTTTTTTTAACTTCAAGAAATAAATGAAATAAAACTACTAAGGTTTAAACTAACAACAAAGATACAAGATACCAGAATCAAGTAGAAGCTTTGTGTTGCAGAAGCTTGGACTTGATTAACCCAACCAGCTGTTCAGCATGAGTCTTATCATTGGCCACTAGATTAGGAGGAACTTCCAATTTTCTTCTAAGAATACGTTTCATCAGAGTAATGGACCAAGGATAATGCTGATCAGAAAACATACATACCCTAATGCCAGACTTTGTTTCAACAACATGCACATTAGGCATAGGGTAAAACCTCCAAGTATCAACCTTCCATTTGCGTGAATTCTCCCAAATTGAGTAGCCTTTTCCATTAGGAGAGTGAGAATCAAACAGAACTTGCAGATCTCCCAATAAGTACAAACCAGCACCCTGTGGTGTATGAGAGGCATAATACTCTGTGACCAGTCTATAGAGAGTATGCAAATCTTGCCTATCCACCAAGTGAAGTATTTCTTGCAAGAAAGTAAACTTCATATAGGAATGATCTTGCCTATAGATGGTGTTAATCTGTCCATCTGTCAGTGTCCATTTGACCAACACATTGTAAGAACCCTCAGGAAATGTCTCAGAAGAACCCACTTTGATAAAGGTTGTATCAGCAGTCTTGAGATCCACATGCTTAGAAGAACTCCCCTTGTAAGACTTATGTGCTCTAGAAACCTGCTTCCTAGCTAATCTCACTGATCTTCTGATGGCAATATGTCTTCTGTGTGCCATCCTTTTCTTCCTCCTTCCAGGTATATATATCCCCATAGGACTAACATTTTCAGATGCACCAGAAGCATCTTCAGAAGGAATAGAAGATGTAGGAACAGAACCACCTGCTTCATACAACCTCTCAGCATCTTTTCTGGCCTTTCTAGCCTCAGCAGCTTCTAGTTCAGCTTTCCTCACCAGATCTGCATTGTAGTTGGAAATAAGTGATCCTTCTTGTTCAGCAGATGCAGAAGAAGGAATGGTATCAGGCTCAATAGATATGTCAGCAGCATTAGATGAAGCATCAGGAGAAACAAGAATAGAAGGATTCTCAGTAACCAATGATGGTTGTTTCTCAGAAGTTTCCTCAGTAGAAACAGCAGATTCAGCAGATTGGTTGCCTTCAGGAGTTGCCTCAGCAGAAACAGCTTGAGTGTGCAGCTGTTCTTTATCACCAGAAGATGAAGTACCAAGCTCAACTGTCTTGATCCTTTTAGCTTCTGGAGCATCCATACATGTAGTAGGCCTCTTCAATTGAGTAGAAGCTGGTTTAATACTCTTCATAATCCTATGGTAGAGACTTGTCAGTTCAGATTCAGGTAAAGCCCAAACTTGCTTCTTGGTCAAAGCAGAGTTATATACAGAAGTATATTGGTTATAGACCACATTTCTCATATAATTCTTCTTTTGTGCCTCAGTCTGGGTTTTATCTCTCTTAGCTTTGGCCTTCTGTGCAGCAATAGCCTTTCTCTTTTCTGCTGCAGCTTTCTTCTTTTGTTGACCAAGAGCCACCATTTGTGCAGCAAAGTTGTCACTATCAAAATCAGCTCCCAAGATGCTTTGAGCCAAAGTAGAATTGGAAGCAGCTTGTAGAGTATAAGAATCCCATTGCTCATCAGTAAAATGAACTGATTGCTCATCCAGTTCTCTTTGCATTTCAGGAGGCAAATTTGTAGTAAACTGAGCTGTCATCTTTTGTGCCAATGCTTGACTCTTCATCATATCCTTATACTCTTTCACCAGTCTAGCTTGCTCCTTCATCTCTTTGTCACTCACAAGATCTGTACCAAGATCTTCATCAACCATCACTCCTTTCTCATTGCCAGAGATGTCAACACTTGGAACTTGAGTAGCAGGCTCATCAGAAGAATCATTATGCGAGATATTAACAATAGGAACTCTGTCAATATTCTCAGAAGAAACACCAAGAGAAGCATTAGCAGAAACATGTTGAGTGGTAGTATCAACATGTGTAGTAGAAACCTCAGCATCAGGATTCAAGACAAAAGATCTCCCAGCAACAAATACTTCAGGAGAAACTTCAGAAGGTGTGATATCAGCAGAAGCAACATCAATCATTGATTCATCTGCCTGAAAATGATCACCATCAACTTGTTCTTGAACAACATTCAAACTTGGCATTTTAGAATCCTTGCTCAAATACTGTCTTCCCCTCTTTCTATAGAACTTGATCTGCTCTTTTGGTTATGATGATTCAGCAGCTTTGGGTGAAGAAGTATAAGTGTGTTGAGCAGCTTCAGCCAATATCTCAAGAGAATCCAACTGTACATCTTCTTGTTCTTCATCAGAGACATACACAAACTTCCTTTTCTTTTTCTGCCCAAGTTGAACTTCTAACTCCTGAATCTTCTTTTTCAACCTCACAATCTCCCCACCAAGTGAGGATCTGGTATCAGCAAGCTGCTTCTTCAACTTCTCAACTTCTTGAACATTCCTGTTGAGCAAATTATATAGAGAAGTGAGAGTAATAGGGTCCTCAGCTCCACCAGCAGATTGCTCAGTGGTTATAGGAGCTTCATTGGGCCTTTCAGGAGAAACAGTAATATGCTCAAAATTAGGAGAGCTTTCATCAATTGGTTCTCTAATAGGGCTAGGTGTGGACAGTCTGGTAGTCTCATATTCAAGAGGTGTAGGCACCTGAGTGTCAAGAGACTGAAGTGTCTCCTCAACCTCAGGAACAAGCTCATCAGGAGCTTCATGAGTTGGTGATGGACTAGGACTAGGGAACACAGGTAGAGGTGAAGGTGGAGGTTGGTCAGGAGAAATAATTTGTGCTTCAGCAGTTGTGGAAGGACCCTCATCCCTTTCCACTGATGGATTACCATCAGCAGTAACACTTGGAAATGATGGAGTACCATCATCAGCAGCATTGAGAGATGATGGAGCACCAGCAGCATTACCCTCATCAGCATCATCATTGCCATGTGGCAACATAGCTGGTAGCAGAGGGTGATGTGCCCCAACATAGTGAGTTTTCATTGAAGCAAACAATTTAGCACTAAGAGCTCCTATGGGATAATGGCCTCTGTCTTGGGTGTTTATGTCTAAAATTATTTGAAGAAACCTAGGGTACATGAGAAACTTATGCTTTTTCTTTTGAATATTTTCAACCATATTATCAAAAATAAACTTAGAGAAATTATAAGTTAAACCCTGTGATAGACATACTATACCACAACCCAATTGGGTAGAGAATTGATCCCATCCTCCAGACTTGTTGCTGATGCACTGAAGCAATGTGTGCACCAAAAACCTCCACATGGGGCAAAACTTGTTCTTGAGCCACATAACTGTATCCGTACTTTGATAACCAGCAGCTCTCAGCCCAGCAAGTATCTCACCAGAGTTGGTGTAATAGACACCACCTTCATCATCCAGTTGCAATCTTGCCCTAATCAAAGTCTCAGTCACTACATACTCTGCTCCATCAATCGTAGCTACTATCTCTGTGTCAGAACGTTTGGCAGCAGATGCCCAAAATTGCTTGACCAAAGATTCATGTACCACATCTGGATAATGAGTCAGTGCATAATGAATCTTGGAACGCTTCAAGAAATCCACCATAGGTTCATACAGTTCATGTCCCTTTGCTTTTCCCAGAAAAGCAACTTTGTTGTGATCCTTCTTCAATTGTAGTGCCTCCATTGAAGAAATTACGAGAGATAGGTTATGAATCAAGGGAATGAAAAATGGGTTTAAATTGCTTGAAGAGGGAATAAGTTGTTTTGGGCGAAGATTATATGAAGTAGGTTATAAATAGAAGTTACCCAATCATGGTCAAAAATATCAGAACGAATTATTGACCGGATCTGACGTGTAAAGTAACTCCAACATTCAAAATTAACGCTTCAGCAGAAATGATGGTCAATCTACTGATGGAAAGTCAATCAGCAGAATCAACTCAAGTGTAAAAATATCTTCAGTAAAGATCTTGAGTTTTACTGTGTCACCCAACTCGCATTAATTACCATCAAACCTTGACTCTGCCTATAAAATAACCCCAAATCACAATTCACACATATCAATTACCCCCAAATTACCATCAAACCCTAATTTCTCAATATTACCATAAGTAGCCACAACAAACATGTCTTCCAAACCAGAAATCATAGATCTAACCTCCTCCTCCTCATCATCATCATCCAGTGATGGTTGGAGCACTTACTTTCCACCCAATGCTCAACCATGGACACTCCGATTAACCAAAAAAATAAGTGAGAAGAAACATGATGTGGGGGAACCAAGCAAAGCCCCCATTTCTGCTGAGTCTGATTCTTCTGCTGATTCACGTCCCTTGTTCCCTTATCCAGTAACACAACGAGAGTATGTCTCTCCTTTTCTTTGTACCTCTGATGAGGAATCTTCTGAGAATGAGGATGAAGATCCAACATTTATCCCTCCTTCCACACCAGAGAGATCCCAAACAAGGCCACGGAAGTCTAACCTTTCACTTCCAAAATCACGAGAAGTGGTGATTGGTCTTCCTGCTCCAGGATCTGGTGCTACAAACCATGGAAGTAGTAGTAAGGGCAAGGGAAAAGGGAAGGTGGAGTAGAAGGTGATGTGATGTTGCCAGGGACCAAAGACATAAAACAAGGTTCTTGAGCAGCATCATCGTTTTCATCAATCCATCCTTTCCATTTTCATCTTCAGCTTCTTCATCGTACTGGTCATGCATATCCACCAGCTTTTGTAATAGATGATAGGAGCTAGACTATGTTTGGTAGATTTTGTATAGGGATGGTCTTGTATTTCATTTGAAGTTGATTGTAAGCTCTAAATTGTTTCTTGAATGAATGAACAAGGCTTCTTTTACATCTCATTGAGTAGCACTTTTACATTACTTCAGTATTTCTTTTCAGTAGAAATAATGATCTTCACTTTGTACCAGTGATTATGACTTGTGCTTCTCTTCAGTAGAAACAGACTTTAAGCTTTCATGACCATGTTCCCAATTAACCAAACTTGTGAACTTCAACATAAGATCAGCAACTGCACATATAGGCATTTCTGCAAAACAGACACAAAGTAGCAAACAAACCAAACCAAAACATACAAAACTTAAAGAACATTAGCTGATTAGTGTTAGCAAATAAAAACATAACCAATAATCTACAAACTTTACAAGATTTACAACTACAATCCTCCCCTGAGGCATATGCCTCCCCTGAGGCCTATGCCTCCCCTCAAACTTTGCAGTTAAGGGTTAAGCATCCCAATATGGACAACTAAGTGTTGAAACCTAGGTCCATCAAAGGCTTTAGTCAATAAATCTGCCACATTATCATCTATGTGAATTTTAATCACCTTTATCAAATGTTTTTCATATGCATCTCTTATAAAATGGTGCCTGATCTCAATATGCTTAGTTCTATTATGAAAAACTGGATTTTTAACTATGCATATGGTACTTTGATTATCAATAAAGATTGTGGTGTTCATGAAATTAAACCCATAATCTAGCAATTGATTTTGTATCCAAAGAACCTGACCACAACAATTTGCAGCAGCAACATACTCTGCTTCAGTAGATGAGGTAGCAACAATAGTTTGTTTCTTGCATTGCCAAGAAATCAATCTTCTTCCAAGAAATTGGCAACCTCCAGTTGTGGATCTCCTATCCAGATTTGCACCAGCATAATCACTATCACTATATGCTTCCAACTTAAAAGGAGACTCTTTTGGGTACCAAAGACCTAAGTTGGGTTGGCCTTTGAGGTACTTGAAGATCTTTTTGACTGCATTCAAATAGGAAGTAAGTGGAGTGACCTGATGTCTAGAACAAGCACTCACAGCAAATGTAATGTCAGGCCTTGAAGCTGTCAAATACATCAGGGAACCAATCATGGATCGGTATAGGTGAACATTCACAGCAGGATCTGGTTCAAGATTGTTCTTTGTGTTGACATAAATAATGCCTAAAAACATTATTCATATCTCTATGTTTTAATGATCACAAAATATAAACTCATTAAACATAAACTTATCAAATAAACAAGTATTTAGTTGTAAATATTCACTTCTACAACTTAATCACTTAAGGTATGAATAAACAAGTGTTTAATGCATTATATGATCAAAGGAACATTTTCTTAATAACTAGATTTTTTTTATAAAACATCAAAAACATTTTATATATTTTTGAAAAACATTTTTGGCATTAAATAAAAATGTTTAATCTTTTATAAAAATATGAATTCAAATTTTTAACCAAAATCAGTTAAAATGTTCCAGAAAAACCTTCCCCACAAAAGGACAAAATTGGCCAACGTTCAGTAGGGGCGGCCCCCTTAATTTTGCTAGGCGGCCCCCTTAAAATTAAGGGGACCGCCCCCTATTTAAGGGGACCGCCCCCGCTCCAGTAGGCCTCCAGCTGTCCAGTTTTTCTCCTATAAATACCAGCCTTCTCCTGGATTTTTACTCACCTTTTGCACACTGAAACTTTCTGTTTTAAATCACATTTCATATCTTCAAAAACCCTTTGATCATATAATCTTAAGCTTTGGTTTCTAAGTGATCCAAGCTTCCTCCATTCAAGTGCAAGAGAAGAATACTCCTTCAACAACTAGAAGAAGTGTTGCAACTTAGATACCTAAGTTGTTTGTGTCATCATATATTTGTATATAAGTTGTGTATTGTTGTTAGATAGTTGTGTGTATAATTGTTTGGGATAGGTTAGTGTTTAAGTAGAGAAGTTGTGTTGTTAAGGTGTGTAAGTAGTGAAGGTGTGAAGAAGTAGAAGTGTACATAGGTTGTGCTTAGTCGTGAAGTGTCGTGAAGAAGTCGTGAAGAAGTTGTGAAGAAGTCGTGAAGAAGTCGTGAAGTAATCGTGAAGAAGAAGGTGTGATTAAGTCGTGTTTAAGTTGTGAGATTGGTTCTAGCTACGATTAGAACTCGACATCTAGCTTTGTGTCGTTAAGCCGGTGTAAGCTAAAGTTGTGTAAGGTTTTCTCCGCCATAAGGGAGCTTGTTGACATAGTGAAGAAAACTCTCGAGTTAGGTGCTCGGGGAGTGGAGTAGGGCAAGGAAGGTGTCCTTGTAGCCGAACCACTATAAATCTCTTGTCTCTCGGTTAGATCTTTCCATCTCTAGCTTTCATTTCATTTTATTACCTTACTTGCATTACATATTTATATTTACTTATATACATATTGTTCATATTGTTCAAGAAGTTGAGATCACATAAATTCGAATCTAAGTTTTAAAAAGTAAATAAAGTTTTCACAATAAAATTAAAATGACATAAAACTATTCAACCCCCCTTCTAGTTTTCCACAATTGGTATCAAGAGCCACGTTAAACAAGATTTTTAAAATTAACTGTATTTTAAAACTTGAAACGATCTATGGAATCTTTAAAATATTTAGAAGGGCAATCTATGCAAAGACCACCACTATTTGAAAGTGATGGTTTTCTTTATTAGAAAAATAGATTCGAAACTTATGTGAAATCAAAGGATCTTGATCTTTGGCATGTTATTACCTATGGTGATTTTCCCCCTATTCAATATAATATCCTAACTAAAATAGATGAAATTGTACCTTTTGAAAAACAAAATGATGATTTAAAAAGGAAACTAGCAAAAAATAATGAAGCTAAAATGGTTATTTATAATGCGTTACCACGCAAAGAGTATGAAAGAATTTTTATGTGTCAAACCGCAAAAGAAATTTGGGATTCTTTACTAATCACTCACCAAGGTAATAGTCAAGTCAAAGATAATAAAATAGATCTTCTTGTACAACAATATGAACAATTTACAATTCCTGAAGAGGAATCTATTGATAATGCATTTGCTAAATTTAACACAATCATCACAAGTTTAAAAGCACTTGATGAGACTTTTTCTAGCAAAAATTGTGTAAGGAAATTTCTTAGGGCATTACATCCGAAATGGCGCGCGAAGGTCACGGCGATTGAAGAGTCAAAGAACTTGATGACGTTATCACTTGACGAGCTTATTGGGAACTTGAAGGTTCATGAAGAAATTATAAAGAGGGACTCGGAAACGGTCAAGAGCAAGAAAGATCAATTCAAGTCTCTCGCGCTAAAAGCCAAAAAGGAACTTAGTGATGACGATGATTCATGTGACGATAGTGAAGATGAAGAATATGCAATGGCCGTTAGAGAATTCAAGAAATTCTTCAAGAGACGAGGAAGATTCACGAGACAACCGCGAGATGAAATAAGATCGCTACAAAGAAATAGAAATGATAACTACGGGAAAAGAAAGTGCTTTAGATGTGGAAGCCAAAACCATCTCATTGGCGAATGTCCAAAGCCACCGGGTTATGATTACGAAAGCGCATTTGTTAGTGGAACATGGAGCGATAGCGACAAAGATGAAGCGGATAAAGCAAAAGACGAAAAGTGCCTTGTAGCTCAAGCCACCGATGAAATATGTCTTGGGATAAATTTGGAGCCCGACGAATGGATTAAGGATAGCGGATACTCAAAGCACATGACGGGAAACCGGAAGCTATTCTCCTCCTACAAGGCATACAACGGAGGTAATGTTATTTTCGGTAGTGATTTTCGTGGAAAAATCATTGGCAAAGGTACGATCTCTCAAGACTCCCTAACTATTGAAAATGTTGAGCATGTAGATAAATTAACATATAACTTGCTTAGTATAGGACAAATATGCGATAATAAGTGTAGGGTTACTTTTACAAGTAAAGATAGCGAAATAGTTAAGGACGGAAAGGTCATAGGTAGAGGAGTTAGGAAAGGTGGCGTATATGTTATGAAACTAGGAAATAAACCGGAAGATAAAATATGTCTAGCTACCTTAGATGAAAACTCTACATTGTGGCATAGAAGATTAGGTCACGCAAATATGCAACAAATACAATCCCTAGCCTCTAAAGAATTAGTTAGAAACTTGCCTAACCTAAGATATGACCAACACTTTTGCGATGCGTGTAAAATAGGAAAACAAGCACATGCTAGTCACAAAGCTAAGAATATAGTCTCCACTACTAGATGCCTAGAATTATTACACATGGACCTTTTTGGTCCAACCGCTGTGCGGAGTTACGAAGGTAATCGTTATACCTTAGTAATTGTAGATGACTATTCACGATACACGTGGACTAGTTTTTTAAGTGATAAAACCGAAGCCTTTAATAAATTTGAAATATTTAGTAAAATGATTCAAAATAAATTAGGATGTTCTATAGTATCAATTAGGACGGATCATGGTCGGGAATTTGATAACGAAGTGCAATTCGGAAAATATTGTGATTTAAATGGGATATCTCACAATTTCTCCGCTCCTCGCACTCCACAATCAAATGGGGTAGTAGAAAGAAAGAATCGAACCTTACAAGAAATGAGTAGAACAATGCTTAATGAACAATCTATCCCACAAAAATTTTGGTGCCATGCCGTAGATACATCAACATATATAATAAATAGAGTCTCAATTAGGAGAATCTTAGGAAAAACCCCATATGAGTTATAAAGAGGTAGAAAACCTAATCTAAATTACTTTAGGGTATTCGGGAGCAAATATTTTGTTCTCAATACAAAAGACTACCTTACTAAGTTTGATCCTAAGTCGTACGAAGGAATCTTTCTAGGATATTCGCAAAATAGTAAAGCATACATAATACTTAATAAACACACTATGAAAGTAGAAGAGTCCTTAAATGTAACTTTTGATGAAACTCCACCACCACCTAAGACATTGCCCCTAGAAGATGATGACCTAGTTGAAGAAGAAGCTATTGAGGTTAGTAAAATTAAACCCTTAGGTGATGATAATGAAGATATAATATTAGGTGAAAACGAAATAGTAAATGTTAAGGAATCTAAATCACACCCGTTAGATAATATAATAGGAAACTTAAATCAAAGAACCCTAAGATCACAAGCTCAAGATAAAAATAACTTCTTTTGTTTCCTATCAACCATAGAACCTAAAAATATAAATGAGGCATTAAAAGATGAAAGTTGGGTTATGGCTATGCAAGAAGAACTAAATCAATTTAAAACTAATGACGTTTGAGAACTAGTCCCAAATCCCATGAACATGACCATCATAGGAACTAAGTGGGTTTATAGAAATAAGCTAGATGAAAATGGAATAGTTACTAGGAATAAAGCTAGGTTAGTTGCCCAAGGATATAATCAACAAGAAGGAATAGATTATGACGAAACTTATGCCCCCGTAGCTAGATTAGAATCCATAAGAATACTACTTGCCTATGCATGCGCCCTAGATTTTAAGTTATTTCAAATGGACGTGAAAAGTGCATTCCTTAACGGTTTTATCAATGAGGAGGTATACGTGGCACAACCTCCAGGATTCATTGACTTCGCAAAACCTGATTATGTTTATAAACTCAAGAAAGCTTTATATGGACTCAAACAAGCTCCCAAGGCTTGGTATGATCGATTAAAGGCATTTCTTATTAAACATGATTATTCCATGGGAATGGTAGATAACACTCTTTTCACAAAAAAGAAAAGCCCAAATCTCATCATTGTCCAAATATATGTCGACGACATTATATTCGGATCGACTTGTCAGGATATGTGTGATGAATTCGCCAAAATCATGCATGATGAGTTTGAGATGAGTATGATGGGTGAACTTAATTTCTTCCTAGGATTACAAATAAAACAATTAGAAGATGGAATATTTTTTAATCAATCAAAGTACATTAAGGAAATGCTTAAGAAATTTGGATTAGAAGACGCTAAGCCCATGAAAACACCGATGTCTACAGAAGTAAAACTCACAAGAGATGAAGAGGGTGAGTCCGTAGAAAACACTAAGTATAGAGGAATGATAGGTAGTTTACTATACTTAACGGCAAGTAGACCGGATATCATGTTTAGTGTCTGCCTTTGTGCTCGCTTTCAAGAGGATCCCAAAACCTCTCACCTAGAAGCGGTTAAGCGTATCTTCCGATACATTAAAGGCACTAGACACTTAGGATTATGGTATCCTAAGGGATCCGGTATAGAAACCATCATCTATGCGCATTCGGATCATGCAGGAGACTACGTGGATAGAAAAAAGCACTAGCGGAATTTGCACGTTCATGGGATGTTGTCTAACATCTTGGTTCTCGAAGAAGCAAACCACTCTTGCTATTTCTACCACAGAAGCCGAATATGTAAGCGCTGGAAAGGCATGTCAACAAGCACTATGGATGAAACAAGCTCTCGTAGATTATGGCATTAGGTTAGATAATGTCCCAATTATGTGTGATAAAAAAGGTGCTATAGATTTAAGTAAGAATCCCGTTCAACACTCTAGGACTAAACATATAGAAATACGCCACCACTTCCTCCGCGATAACGTTCAAAAAGGAAACATATCTATAGAAAAGGTTGCATCGGAAGATAACTTAGCAGACATATTCACTAAGCCCCTTAAGCGTGAACTCTTTAACCACTTACGTTTAGGCCTAGGAATGATGGAACAAATTGACTGAATTTTCTGCATTTTTGGTAAAAAAATTTTCAGATGGGCGGACCCCTTAATGTCATAAAGGCGGTCCCCTTAATTATTAAGGGGACCGGCTTGTCATTAAGGGGACCGACCATTTGACTGTAACATTTTTTTTTCTATTTCCTCCCATCTGAGTCTAGGAATCTGTTTTGCACAAAATAAAAGATTGGGATATTTCTTTGCATAAACATATTTATAAACAAAACCCAATCTATTTTCTACAAATCATTCTCACATCTAGGAAAACACATGAAAACCATTTTTCTTACATTGTTGAATAATGCTAAAAACATTTTTTTTTCTCATGCATAAAGATCTCACATGAATTGTCAAAGTATATAATCTAATATATACATCTTTGATATTCATATATTGAGCAAAATCAAATCAAGGAGACCTTGGATTGTTTCTTAAGAATTTTTTTTTTTTTTTTTTTTTTTTTTTGCATTTAGGAGTCGAAACAATCACATCTTCACATTTTTTGCATATAGGCACACACTAGAACAAACCTATTAATCACATCCTCACAATTGTTCCATCACCTATTCCCCATTAGTTTCTAGTGCCTTTGCTCCAATACCTTGCCTTAGATGATTAATTTCCTTAATTCTCTAAATTGCTAGATATTAATTATTGCTTGCTTATTTATTTATATTAGATGCCATACATGCTTAATATGTTTCTCTATTGCCTCAAAGAGTGGGACTTGCCTAAAACCAGAAGCTCAAAACATAGCCATCCTCACCTTTTTCTGCAGAAAAACCCATTTCTGGAACCCAGAAAGGTACCAGATGGGCGGCCCCCTTAATTCATAAGGCGGCCCCCTTAATTATTAAGGGGACCGCCCACAATGAAGGGGACCGGCCATCTGCTGGACGGGTTTACAGAATCTTTTTCTGCTTTTTAGCCTATTTGATCCTATACTTCCCAAAATTCACAAACACATTTTGTCCTAATCACCCAACAAGCCTATCCATTCCTAAACAACACAAATCCTCCACTTTAAATAACCTCATATCTCACCACATTCAATCATCCCATCATGTCTTCTCCTATCAACCCAAAACCAAAAACCTCAAAGCTAGCAAGGATGACCTTAAAACCCGGGTGGAAAAGAAAACCTCACCCTCACCACAAGCCCATCACAACTAGACAACCAACACCTCCATCATCATTCATCCCCAACTACTCTCCAAGATCACAACCTCATTCCATTGAACCATTTCACAAACCCTACCATTTTGGCCAAACATCCACATTCATTCCAAACTACTCTCCTAAACATCAAACCAACTTCAATGGAATAATTGAAAACCCTCATCATCTTGGTCAAACATCAAACCTTTCACCCAAATACCATCCATTTCCATCAAATAACCAAATCCCCATTCATGAAAGGCAAAAGCTTCATGAAGAGATTAACCAAATCCATGATCTTAGTGATCTCCTTGCTATGCACCTCACACAACGCAACAAGGGACAACCTCCATCCTCACCTTACTCAAATTGCCTACCCCACTCTCTTAACTTGGATCAAGTTACAAACCACACCCACTATTGCCCTTGTTGCATCTTCCTTCAAAAACAAATCCTCCACCTAAGTGAAGATATTTCTTGGATCGAATATCTACTCACTCGTCCCTATCCCATTCCTCCACTACAACGATATAACATCAATGGATCCGCTCCATTTCCCTCACCATCACATAACTAAAACCCATCCACATGCTTTCCGCCTCAAAATAAAATCCCTCACCCTTTTGTGTCGCAAGCAAGTCCAATCGCTCTCTTTGGCAATATGAGGACCATTAGTATTTCTAGTTATGTTGTAATCATTATGTTTCAAGTATTTTATGTAATGTAATGATGATTCATATGTTATATATGATCATCTTGAATGTATTAGTTGGTTGTTCTAAATATTTTTGCTATGTATATGTATCTTGTGTCTCCTAACTTGTTTTTGCAGCCAAGATTTCCATAGCTCGTCTCCTTGGTGCCCTCGAACGAGGGGGAGTAACCATCAAGGGGGAGTTCTCGTCCCGACAAATTTAGTTTCTAAAACTTGTCGGCATAACCTTTTTGATTCTACAAAAAGGGGGAGAAGTGAATATAAACTCACTAAATACTTGTCCAAAAATAAATTTTTGGATTTAATAAGTTTAAGTTTTGTAATCATCAAAAAGGGGGAGATTGTTGACATAAATAATGCCTAAAAACATTATTCATATCTCTATGTTTTAATGATCACAAAATATAAACTCATTAAACATAAACTTATCAAATAAACAAGTATTTAGTTGTAAATATTCATTTCTACAACTTAATCACTTAAGGTATGAATAAACAAGTGCTTAATGCATTATATGATCAAAGGAACATTTTTTTAATAACTAGATTTTTTTTATAAAACATCAAAAACATTTTATATATTTTTGAAAAACATTTTTGGCATTAAATAAAAATGTTTAATCTTTTATAAAAATATGAATTCAAATTTTTAACCAAAATCAGTTAAAATGTTCCAGAAAAACCTTCCCCACAAAAGGACAAAATTGGCCAACGTTCAGTAGGGGCGGCCCCCTTAATTTTGCTAGGCGGCCCCTTTAAAATTAAGGGGACCGCCCCCGCTCCAGTAGGCCTCCAGCTGTCCAGTTTTTCTCCTATAAATACCTGCCTTCTCCTGGATTTTTACTAACCTTTTGCACACTGAAACTTTCTGTTTTAAATCACATTTCATATCTTCAAAAACCCTTTGATCATATAATCTTAAGCTTTGGTTTCTAAGTGATCCAAGCTTCCTCCATTCAAGTGCAAGAGAAGAATACTCCTTCAACAACTAGAAGAAGTATTGCAACTTAGATACCTAAGTTGTTTGTGTCATCATATATTTGTATATAAGGTGTGTATTGTTGTTAGATAGTTGTGTGTATAATTGTTTGGGATAGGTTAGTGTGTAAGTAGAGAAGTTGTGTTGTTAAGGTGTGTAAGTAGTGAAGGTGTGAAGAAGTAGAAGTGTACATAGGTTGTGCTTAGTCGTGAAGTGTCGTGAAGAAGTCATGAAGAAGTCGTGAAGAAGTTGTGAAGAAGTCGTGAAGAAGTCGTGAAGTAGTCGTGAAGAAGAAGGTGTGATTAAGTCGTGTTTAAGTTGTGAGATTGGTTCTAGCTACGATTAGAACTCGACATCTAGCTTTGTGTCGTTAAGCCGGTGTAAGCTAAAGTTGTGTAAGGTTTTCTCCGCCATAAGGGAGCTTGTTGACATAGTGAAGAAAACTCGCGAGTTAGGTGCTCGAGGAGTGGAGTAGGGCAAGGAAGGTGTCCTTGTAGCCGAACCACTATAAATCTCTTGTCTCTCGGTTAGATCTTTCCATGTCTAGCTTTCATTTCATTTTATTACCTTACTTGCATTACATATTTGTATTTACTTATATACATGTTGTTCATATTGTTCAAGAAGTTGAGATCACATAAATTCGAATCTAAGTTTTAAAAAGTAAATAAAGTTTTCACAATAAAATTAAAAGGACATAAAACTATTCAACCCCCCTTCTAGTTTTCCACACTTTGGTTTTGGAGCTTCATAAGGTGTAGTGGCAGTTCTGACATTGTCCATATCAAACTTCTTCAAAATGTCTCTCACATATTTATCCTGACTGATAAATATACCATCAGGCTTCTGCTTAACTTGTAGACCCAAAAAGAAAGTAAGCTCCCCCATAGCACTCATCTGAAACTCTCCCTTCATCAATTCCTCAAACTCCCTGCACCAAGCTTCTTTAGTGGAGCCAAAGATTATGTCATCCACATAAACTTGCACAAGAATGATGTCTCTAGAATTCTTCTTTATGAAGAGTGTTTTGTCAATGGCACCTCTTCTGCAACCATGCTTCAGCAGAAATGCAGAAAGCCTAGCATACCAAGCTCTTGGTGCCTGATGTAGTCCATAGAGAGCTTTTACAACCTTGTAAACATGCTTTGGATTAGCTGGGTCTTCAAAACCTATGGGTTGAGTGACATATACCTCCTCTTCAATTTCACCATACAGAAAAGCACCTTTCACATCCATCTGATATACCATGAAACCCATCTAAGATGCATAGGCCAAGAAGATTCTAATGGCCTCAACTCTAGCTACTGGAGCAAAGACTTCATCATAATCAACTCCTTCCTCTTGTCTGAACCCCTGAGCCACCAATCTTGCTTTGTTTTTTACCATAATACCCCTTGCATCTCTTTTATTCTTCAAAATCCATTTTGTCCCAATTGCAATCTTCCCTTCAGGTAGTGGTACCAATATCCAAACCTGCTGATTCTTGAATTGTTGCATCTCATCTTGCATTGCTTCAATCCAGCTTGAGTCTTCAAGAGCTTGAGCAACACTGGTTGGTTCCACTTGAGAAAGAAAGCAAGCAAACAGAAAATGCTTAAAGTCTGTGTGATTGTCCCATTGTTGATTTGAGACATAGGAAAGAAAAGCAACTTGACCATACTTAGAACTTTTCACAGTACTTCTAGTTCTAACAGGTGCTTGAGGATCACCAAGAATATTGGATTGGGGATGAGCAATGTTGATCCTTTTGGTAGCATTGGGGTTGACATCAATTGTCGTGTCAAGATTGTTCACATTGGGTCCAAAATCACTGTCATAGGAGGCTGAGTTGAAGAATAGATTCCAGCTTTGGGTTGGTGATTCCCAAGATCAGAAGGACTTGGAAAACGTGTATATGGCTCTTCAAAGTCTGTGGACACACTAGGAGAAATGGGAGAACCTTCAGGAGAACTGTCAGCAGATTTGGTGATGTCAGGGGAAACAGGAGAACTGTCAACAGAATCCTAGTTTCCACTGACTGGTTGTGCTGACTCCACACCAAGTCTTTCAACTTCTTGATTGGCTGCATGCTCCTGCTTCTTGAGTCTAGCAAGGTCCTCTGCATAGTGTGACTCATCTTCAATCTCATCAGAAGTTTCTTTAGAGCTATCACCTGCAAAATGGTTAGGAGAAAAAGAAGGTACAACAATTGTTTGTTCATCATGCTCAGACTCACTATCTGAGTCATCATCCAGGGTACCTGCATTGTTAGTGGGAGACTCTTGAGAACCTACAGATTGGTTAGCAACATATCTAGTATAGCCCAAGTAATCAGTTAAGTAATCCAGGTCAAAATACCAAGCATGACCTTGACCCTGAACATTAGGCTTGTCTTCTAGGTATCTCAGGTTAAGGGTCTCCTCAATCTTTTTAGCATTTAAATTATATACCCTATAAGCCTTACTATGTGCTGAATAACCCACAATATACCCCTCATCAGCTTTCTCATCAAACTTTCCCAGTGGATCACTAGTGTTCAAAATGGTCACTTGACATCCAAAAGGTTTGAGATAATGAATATCAGGAACTTTCCTAGTGAGAAGTTCATAAGGTGTCTTGAAATGAGGTCTAGTGATGGATACCCTGTTCAAAACATAACAAGCAGTGCTTACTACTTCAGTCCAGAACATAGTGGGTAATTTAGAGTCTGCAAGCATGGATCTTGCTGCCTCTATTAAGGTCCTATTCTTTCTTTCAGCAACCCCATTTTGCTGTGGGGTTCTTGGATTGCTATAGTCCCTTTTTATCCCTTTAGACTGACAGAGGTCTATTAAAACAACATTTTTGAACTCTGTCCCATTATCACACCTAATACCTTTAACCTTTTTGTTTAGCTGGTTTTCAACAAGGGTAATGAATTCTTTTAAAATTGGAGATGTTTCATCTTTAGTTTTCAAAAAGAATACCCAACAAAACCTGCTATAGTCATCAGTGATTACCAGGCAGAAGTACTTGTGATCAATACTTCTGATTTGAGTTGGACCAAAGAGATCCATATGCAACAACTGAAGAGGTTCTGAGATAGTTCTCACAGCAGTAATGGCTTTGTATGAGGCTCTGTGTTGCTTTCCTTTGTTGCAGGCAACACAATTGTGCTTATTGGTGAAGACTTTGGAAGGAAAGTCCATGAACTAGACCAAGTTTAGAAAGCTTGTTAATGGTCTTGAAATTCACATGAGCATCCCTTCTGTCATTCTTTGTTTGCAGAGGCAAACATTTAGGCCCTTATTGTGAAATCATTGGAAGGAAAAGTCCATGAACTAGCAATGTTGAAGCTTGGTTTAAGGTCTTGAAAATTCACATGAGATCCTTCTTTGCACAATTTTGTAGATCATGCAAGGGATGCTTTAGCCATCCAAATAGTGTTGAGGTTCCTTCAGGTTAACATTATTCAAATTGAATGTGTATAATTGTAAACTTCTGGCAACTCTCCGCATACTTGTTATATCTTTGTAGTTTGAGTCTTTAGAGAGCATCAAGAATATCCTCAGAGAAGATATGCTGTCTTGTTCGTAGGTCAGCAATTCGTGATACTCAGAACCAAAGTTTCAAATTTTGCATCCCTTCATACATAATACCATGATCCAAAGTTCCAATTAGGTGTTCTGATGGTTCTTTCCCAGGTGCTACCATCTCTCACAAAGCCATGCCTCCCCTTCATGGTCAAAATCAGTCATCTTATGTTTCTACATACTCCTAGAACAACACTATCTATATGCTATTCTTTACTTTTGAGGGTGATCTGAGAGATCCCATAAAGCAACTTGATCATGTTCCCTGTGTACAGCTAGCACAATCACTCAACTCAGACAGAGTTTCATCTTCAGGCTAGCACTTCCGTGAATGATCATCAGAGTGACCAAGCTTGGGAGATCCTCTTTCACTGATCGATGATGGTAAACCTAACCTCATCACATCTTTATCTGCTCTCTTTTGAAGTGACCATCTGACCTTTGCATTTGTTGCTCCTGTAAACTGTGGATCTCTTCCCTGACAAATTTTCCTGACCTTTCAAATCTCTGATATAGTGAGCATGGCCACCTGCCACTTCAAGTTCATCTCTTCCATATCCAGAGGATCCACCTGTTCAAAATCCTCAAAAGCAAGTTGTTGCTGATTTTCATAATCAGCAACAAAAGAGTGAAGTACATCTTCCAATACACTACTAGACTGTTGTTGATAATTTGATCTGGTGTTGGTGTAGGAAGATGATACTGAGGAGCTTGGGCTTGAAGCTTGAGTCATCTTATTGGAGGTGGTGCTAACAAAAGCTGAGTAAGTGGGAGTGGATGAACGAATGGGACTTCTGACATCGGGCTCAAGAGTTTTAAGCTTGTTGTAGAGATCATCAAAAGAGAGCATATCCAGTCCACCTTTAGCTTTGAGTGCAATGCTCACATGCAGCCAAGATGGAGGTAAAGATCAAAAGAACTTTGCATTGCAATCCTCATTGTCTGGCCTGGCCTTCAGCTGATTCAATTGACTCAAAATCTTATGAAACCTGTCATACCCCTTGTGGATACCTTCTTCCTCAGAGACTTGGAATTCTTGAAACTGCTGTTTCAGCATCGATTTCCTCATTCTCTTTGACTCATCGTTACCACCAAACCTAGCCTTGATGGCCATCCAGATTTCCTTTGCATCCTCCATGTAGTGAAAGTCACCCATGTGATCATCTGGAATAGCCTGAAGGAGAATAGTTCTAACTTTATTCTCTCTCTGTACAGTAAGAATCTCTTCAGCAGTTCTAGGATCAACAATGGTAACTACACCATCAGCATCTTTAATGTGCTTCTTCAAAGTATTTCCCTTTTTGAAAATTTCCCAAAGACTCCAATCAATATTAGTGATCCAGTTCTGCATCTTCATAGCCCACAATTCATACTCTTCCATCTTGAGGTATGGGAACTTTGCATTGCTGTTGGTGAGAGTGAGTTGTTGCATAGATGAAGATGTGGTGTTATGGTTGTTGTTAACTTCGGATCCATCATCTGATCCAGGCATTGTTTTGGTTGTTTTGTTTGAGAGGGTGTAAAAGAAAAGATGTTCTTAATATCACAGAGACTCTCTCAAGGCTCTGATACCACTTGTAGAACCTTAGACCATGATAGATCTTTGAGCACTCGTGGATCGTTAGCAATGTTTATGTAATCACAAACACACTAATAGAAAGTCTCTATTACTTGTATTCTAAAGCGGAAATCAAACACAAGTAAAAACACAAAATTACTAAGAACGTTTGATCCTCTATGGATCTTTGATTAATACTAAGAACTTGTTTTTCTAAACTCGTACATAATACATAATAATGTGTTCCTTTTATAGATAAGGAACCCTAAACCGTTTCACTAGAAACCCTAAACCGTTTCACAAGAAACGTATCTTCTAAAAACTAAACAAGATAATCATAATAGTTTCCTAATAAAGCTCGTACATATCCTAACTAATAATAAAATACGCAGAATATCTATATCAGCAGAAACAAATGACGCAGAATCTCTACTTCCGCAGAAACACTTCTTCAGCAGATTCCAGCTCTTCAGCAGAATCCATCAGCAGTATTCTTCAGCAGAATTCTTTCTTAGCAGAATTCCCAACAGCCCATCTGGAAAAAAAAATTGTACCAAAAATGCAGAAAATTCAGTCAATTTGTTCCATCATCCCTAGGCCTAAACGTAAGTGGTTAAAGAGTTCACGCTTAAGGGGCTTAGTGAATATGTCTGCTAAGTTATCTTCCGATGCAACCTTTTCTATAGATATGTTTCCTTTTTGAACGTTATCGCGGAGGAAGTGGTGGCGTATTTCTATATGTTTAGTCCTAGAGTGTTGAACGGGATTCTTACTTAAATCTATAGCACCTTTGTTATCACACATAATTGGGACATTATCTAACCTAATGCCATAATCTACGAGAGCTTGTTTCATCCATAGTGCTTGTTGACATGCCTTTCCAGCGCTTACATATTCGGCTTCTGTGGTAGAAATAGCAAGAGTGGTTTGCTTCTTCGAGAACCAAGATGTTAGACAACATCCCATGAACGTGCAAATTCCGCTAGTGCTTTTTCTATCCACGTAGTCTCCCGCATGATCCGAATCCGCATAGACGATGGTTTCTATGCCGGATCCCTTAGGATACCATAATCCTAAGTGTATAGTGCCTTTAATGTATCGGAAGATACGCTTAACCGCTTCTAGGTGAGAGGTTTTGGGATCCTCTTGAAAGCGAGCACAAAGGCAGACACTAAACATGATATCCGGTCTACTTGCCGTTAAGTATAGTAAACTACCTATCATTCCTCCATACTTAGTGTTTTCTACGGACTCACCCTCTTCATCTCTTGTGAGTTTTACTTCTGTAGACATCGGTGTTTTCAGGGGCTTAGCGTCTTCTAATCCAAATTTCTTAAGCATTTCCTTAATGTACTTTGATTGATTAAAAAATATTCCATCTTCTAATTGTTTTATTTGTAATCCTAGGAAGAAATTAAGTTCACCCATCATACTCATCTCAAACTCATCATGCATGATTTTGGCGAATTCATCACACATATCCTGACAAGTCGATCCGAATATAATGTCGTCGACATATATTTGGACAATGATGAGATTTGGGCTTTTCTTTTTCGTGAAGAGAGTGTTATCTACCATTCCCATGGAATAATCATGTTTAATAAGAAATGCTTTTAATCGATCATACCAAGCCTTGGGAGCTTGTTTGAGTCCATATAAATCTTTCTTGAGTTTATAAACATAATCAGGTTTTGCGAAGTCAATGAATCCTGGAGGTTGTGCCACGTATACCTCCTCATTGATAAAATCGTTAAGGAATGCACTTTTCACGTCCATTTGAAATAACTTAAAATCTAGGGCGCATGCATAGGCAAGTAGTATTCTTATAGATTCTAAGCTAGCTACGGGGGCATAAGTTTCGTCATAATCTATTCCTTCTTGTTGATTATATCCTTGGGCAACTAACCTAGCTTTGTTCCTAGTAACTATTCCATTTTCATCTAACTTATTTCTATAAACCCACTTAGTTCCTATGATGGTCATGTTCATGGGATTTGGGACTAGTTCCCAAACGTCATTAGTCTTAAATTGATTTAGTTCTTCTTGCATAGCCATAACCCAACTTTCATCTTTTAAAGCGTCATTTATATTTTTAGGTTCTATAGTTGATAGGAAACAAAAGAAGTTATTTTTGTCTTGAGCTTGTGATCTAAGGGTTCTTTGATTTAGGTTTCCTATTATATTATCTAATGGGTGTGATTTAGATTTCTTAATATTTACTATTTCGTTTTCTCCTAGTGTTAAATCTTCATTATTATCACCTAGGGGCTTAGTTTTACTAACCTTAATAGCTTCTTCTTCAACTAGGTCATCATCTTCTAGGGGCAATGTTTTAGGTGGTGGTGGAGTTTCATCAAAAGTTACATTTAAGGACTCTTCTACTTTCATAGTGTGTTTATTAAGTATTATGTATGCTTTACTATTTTGCGAATACCCTAGAAAGATTCCTTCGTACGACTTTGGATCAAACTTAGTAAGGTAATCTTTTGTATTTAGAACAAAACATTTGCTCCCGAATACCCTAAAGTAATTTAGATTAGGTTTTCTACCACTTAATAACTCATATGGGGTTTTTCCTAAGATTCGCCTAATTGAGACTCTATTTATTATATATGTTGATGTATCTACAACATGGCACCAAAATTTTTGTGGGATAGATTGTTCATTTAGCATTGTTCTACTCATTTCTTGTAATGTTCGATTCTTTCTTTCTACTACCCCATTTGATTGTGGAGTGCGAGGAGCGGAGAAATTGTGAGATATCCTATTTAAATCACAATATTTTCCGAATTGCACTTCGTTATCAAATTCCCGACCATGGTCCGTCCTAATTGATACTATAGAACATCCTAATTTATTTTGAATCATTTTACTAAATATTTCAAACTTATTAAAGGCTTCGGTTTTATCACTTAAAAAACTAGTCCACGTGTATCGTGAATAGTCATCTACAATTACTAAGGTATAACGATTACCTCCGTAACTCCGCACAGCGGTTGGACCAAAAAGGTCCATGTGTAATAATTCTAGGCATCTAGTAGTGGAGACTATATTCTTAGCTTTGTGACTAGCATGTGCTTGTTTTCCTATTTTACATGCATCGCAAAAGTGTTGGTCATATCTTAGGTTGGGCAAGTTTCCAACTAATTCTTTAGAGGCTAGGGATTGTATTTGTTGCATATTTGCGTGACCTAATCTTCTATGCCACAATGTAGAGTTTTCATCTAAGGTTGCTAGACATATTTTATCTTCCGGTTTATTTCCTAGTTTCATAACATATACGCCACCTTTCCTAATTCCTCTACCTATGACCTTTCCGTCCTTAACTATTTCGCTATCTTTACTTGTAAAAGTAACCTTAAACTTATTATTACATATTTGCCCTATACTAAGCAAGTTATATGTTAAATTATCTACATGCTCAACATTTTCAATAGTTAGGGAGTCTTGAGAGATCGTACCTTTGCCAATGATTTTTCCACGAAAATCACTACCGAAAATAACATTACCTCCGTTGTATGCCTTGTAGGAGGAGAATAGCTTCCGGTTTCCCGTCATGTGCTTCGAGCATCCACTATCCTTAATCCATTCGTCGAGCTCCAAATTTATCCCTAGACATATTTCATCGGTGGCTTGAGCTACAAGGCACTTTTCGTCTTTTGCTTTGTCCGCTTCATCTTTGTCGCTATCGCTCCATGTTCCACAAACAAATGCGCTTTCGTAATCATAACCCGGTGGCTTTGGACATTCGCCAATGAGATGGTTTTGGCTTCCACATCTAAAGCACTTTCTTTTCCCGTAGTTATCATTTCTATTTCTTTGAAGCGATCTTCTTTCATCTCGCGGTTGTCTCGTGAATCTTCCTCGTCTCTTGAAGAATTTCTTGAATTCTCTTACGGCCATTGCATATTCTTTGTCTTCACTAACGTCACTTGAATCATCGTCATCACTAAGTTCCTTTTTGGCTTTTAGCGCGAGAGACTTGATTTGATCTTTCATGCTCTTGACCGTTTCCGAATCCCTCTTTATAATTTCTTCATGAACCTTCAAGTTGCCAATAAGTTCATCAAGTGATAACGTCATCAAGTTCTTTGACTCTTCAATAGCCGTGACCTTCGCGCGCCATTTTGGATGTAATGCCCTAAGAAATTTACTTACACAATTTTTGCTAGAAAAAGTCTCATCAAGTTCTTTTAAACTTGTGATAATAGTGTTAAGTTTAGCAAATGCATTATCAATAGATTCCTCTTCAGGAATTGTAAATTATTCATATTGTTGAACAAGAAGATCTATTTTGTTATCTTTGACTTGACTATTACCTTCATGAGTGATTAGTAAAGAATCCCAAATTTCTTTTGCGGTTTGACACATAAAAATTATTTCATATTTTTTGCGTGGTAACGCATTATAAATTACCATTTTAGCCACATTATTTTTTGCTAGTTTCTTTTTCAAATCATCATTTTGTTTTTCAAAAGGTACAATTTCATCTATTTTAGTTAAAGGGTTATTTTGAATAGGAGTAAAATCACCATAGGTAATAACATGCCAAAGATCAAGATCCTTTGATTTCACATAAGTTTCGAATCTATTTTACCAATAAAGAAAACCATTACTTTCAAATAGTGGTGGTCTTTGCATAGATTGCCCTTCTAAATATTTTAAAGATTCCATAGATCGTTTCAAGTTTTAAAATACAGTTTATTTTAAAAATCTTGTTTGACGTGGCTCTTGATACCAATTGTGGAAAACTAGAAGGGGGGGGGGGTTGAATAGTTTTATGTCTTTTTAATTTTTATTGTGAAAATTTTGTTTACTTTTTAAAACTTAGATTCGAATTTATGTGATCTCAACTCTTGAACAATATGAACAATATATATATAAGTAAATATAAATAAGCAATGCAAGTAAGGTAATAAAATGAAATGAAAGATAGAGATGGAAAGATCTAACCGAGAGACAAGAGATTTATAGTGGTTCGGCTACTAGGACACCTTCCTTGCCCTACTCCACTCCCCGAGCACCAAACTCGAGAGTTTTCTTCACTATGTCAACAAGCTCCCTTATGGCGGAGAAAACCTTACACAACTTTAGCTTACACCGGCTTAACGACACAAAGCTAGATGTCGGGTTCTAATCGTAGCTAGAACCAATCTCACAACTTATATACGACTTAATCACACCTTCTTCTTCACGACTTCTTCACGACTTCTCCACGACTTCTTCACGACTTCTTCACAACTTATTTTACTATGACTTCACACCTTCTTCACAACCTAACACAACCTATGTACACTTCTACTTCTTCACACCTTTACTTCTAACACACCTTAACTTCACAACTTCACTATTAACACTCTAACCTATCCCAAACAATTCTTCACACAACTATCTAACAATACACAACTTATATACAAATGTATGATGACACAAACAACTTAGGTATCTAAGTTGCAATACTTCTTCTCTAGTTGTTGAAGGAGTATTCTTCTCTTGCACTTGAATGGAGGAAGCTTGGATCACTTGGAAACTAAAGCTTAAGAAGATATGATCAAAGGTTTTTAGAAAGAATTTACAAGGATTAGAAAGAGTTTAGAACAGAAAGTTTTAGTGTGCAAAAGGTGAGTAAAAATCCAGGGGAAGGCTGGTATTTATAGGCAGAAAAACTGGACAGCTGGAAGCTACTGGAGCGTGGCCGGCCCAATTAAATAGGGGGGCGGTCCCCTTAATTTTAAGGGGGCCGCCTAGCAAAATTAAGGGGGCCGCCCAAGCCAACCGTTGCCCAGTTTTGTCTTTTTGTGGGGAAGGTTTTTCTGTAACATTTTTACTGATTTTGGTTAAAAATTTGAATTCATAAATTTATAATGAATTAAACCTTTTTATTTATTACCAAAAATGTTTTTCTAAAAGATATAAAATGTTTTTGACATTTTATAAAAAAATCTAGTTATTAAGAAAATGTTCCTTTGATCATATAATGCATTAAGCATTAGTTCATTCATACCTTAAGTGATTTTAGTTGTAGAAGTGAATATTTACAACTAAGTACTTGTTTATTTTATAAGTTTATGTTTTAATGAGTTTACATTTTGTGATCATCAAAACATAGAGATATGAATAAACATTGATAATATTTTTAGGCATTATTTATGTCAACAGAACTTACTAAAATTCAGCAACTGATCATTGGGAATAGTCATCAGAAGCAAACTTCTAGCCTTAACATCATTCTTGTACCTTGCCTTCTCTTCATTAGTGGTTGGCTTTGTCTACACTGTACTCTCAGATTTACCATCAACAACAGTTGTTGTTGTTACAGGTGTAAAAGAGTTTCCATCTTCAATGATCTCCCACAGTGCATAGTCTTGCACTTGAAAAAACTGCTCAATACGAAGTCTCCACATGTCGAACTCATTAGGTTTAAGCATAGGAAGCTTAGCAGCAATGTTGGTTGTGGATGGTGTTGTTTCTATGTCCATCTTTGTTCTTCTCGGATCTTCTAAATCTATGTATCAGCAAACCTGGCTCTTATACCACTTGACCGGATCTACACACACTCCTTGTGTTAGATGTGATACTAAGAATTATACGTAGTCTAGCACGCGAAATTTACTAGCTAGCACTTAGAAGACTTTATGTGTTTTGTATGATTTGAATAAAACAATGAATGAACACAGAATAATAACCTTCAACGATTCAATATTATTAGAATAATAATACGAGTGATCTCCTATCACTAGGGTTTACAACCTTGAATCTCTATCAATTAATTCGTACTTCAATATGTTATATATTGTGTTGTGTCGTGTGTATCTAAACCTTAACCTAGGCAATCCTTTTATAGACTAAGGATTCCTTTACAAGATAACTATCATTCTAATCTTATACGATATACACAATATCTTTCCCATAATTATCTATTACATAAATCATAAACCGTACTAACTTCTTTACTCAGCAGTCTTAACTGCTCATGTCTTCAAAACTCTTCGACAGTCTTAACTTCCATCTTCAACAGTCCTAACTGTTACCTTCAACAGTCTTAACTGCTTAAGCTTAATTTCCTAACAAAGGTTTTCTGCAATGACTGCCAAAATCTAGATGTGAAGCGACTATCACGATCTGAGATGATGGAAACCGACACTCCATGCCGTGAGACTATTTCCTTCAAATATAATCGTGCAAGGGTATTCATGTCGTCAGTTTCTTTGATTGCCAAGAATTGCGCGGATTTAATGAGACGATCAACAATGACCCAAATGGTGTCAAGTCCACCCGATGTCTTAGGTAGCTTTGTGTTGAAGTCCATTGTAATCCTCTCCCATTTCCACATGGGAAGTTCGGGTTGTATCAACAAACCGGACGGCTTTTGGTGTTCTGCTTTTACTCTAGCACATGTCAAACATTTTCCGACATACAAAGCGATGTCAGCCTTCATGTTTGGCCACCAATACAACTTCTTGAGGTCCTGATACATCTTATCAGATCCCGGATGAATGGAATACTTTGACTTGTGGGATTCGTGCATGATAAGATCACGTATTCCTCCGTAAAGTGGAATCCATTTTCTGTCATTGAAGCACAACATACCGTCTTGCTTTCTCACAAAACCGTTCACGTTCTCTGGCATTCCATAGATTTTCTCCCTTGGTATGTTCTCTTCCTTCAGAGCTCCGGCCTGAGCTTCTAAAATCTTCGATGGAAGTGGTGACTTAATTGTCATTCCCAAAGATCTAACTCTAAGGGGTTTAATTCGCTCCTTTCGACTTAAGGCATCAGCCACAACATTAGCCTTTCCAGGATGATAGCGAATCTCACAATCATAATCACTGAGTAATTCCAACCATTGGCGTTGCCTCATGTTTAGCTCTTTCTGATCTAGGATGTGTTGGAGACTCTTGTGATCGGTAAACACCGTGCACTTGGTGCCATACAAATAGTGTCTCCACATCTTAAGGGCGAACACTACTGCTCCTAATTCAAGATCATGAGTCGTGTAGTTCTTCTCATGGGTTTTGAGCTGTCGGGAAGCATATGCGATAACTTTACTCCTTTGCATTAACACGGCGCCTAGTCCTTGAATAGATGCGTCGCAATAAACCACGAAGTCTTCACTACCTTCGGGTAATGCTAATATTGGAGCTTCACAGAGTTTCTGCTTCAAGAGTTGAAAGGACGACTCTTGCTTTTCTCCCCAGTCAAAATTCTTCTTCTTTTGGGTTAGCTCTGTCATAGATTTAGCGATTTTTGAGAAACCTTCGATAAATCTCCGATAGTACCCGGCAAGTCCTAAGAATTGCCGTATCTCCGTAGGGTTGGTGGGAGATGCCCAATCCTTCACTGCTACGATCTTTGCGAGATCCACGTGAATACCTTTGCTATCGATCACATGCCCAAGAAATTGCACCTTCTCAATCCAGAAATCACACTTGGAAAATTTGGTGTATAATTTCTCCTCTTTGAGCAGTTCCAGGATAGTTCTCAACTGCTTTGCGTGTTCTTCTTTATTGCGTGAGTAGAAGAGGATATCATCAATAAACACGATCACAAATTTGTCCAAGTATGGCTTGCACACTCGGTTCATTAGGTCCATAAACACAGCGGGTGCGTTTGTTAGGCCAAATGGCATTACTTGGAACACATAGTGGCCATATCGTGTCCTAAAAGCTGTTTTAGGAATGTCTTCTTCCCTAACTCTCAGTTGATGATAACCTGACCTTAGATCAATTTTCGAGTAGACACTCGATCCTTGCAGTTGGTCGAATAGGTCGTCGATTCTAGGTAGCGGGTATCGATTCTTCACGGTGAGTTTGTTCAATTCACGATAATCGATGCACATCCGGAAGGATCCGTCTTTCTTCTTAACAAACAGCACTGGAGCTCCCCATGGTAAAGAACTCGGGCGTATGAATCCTTTATCTGACAATTCTTACAATTGCTCAGACAATTCTTTCATCTCGGATGGTGCCAACCTATAGGGTGCTCGTGCAACTGGTGCCGCACCTGGCACTAGGTTGATCTAAAATTCCACTTATCGGGTTGGCGGAAGACCAGGCAGGTCTTCGGGAAATACTTCAGGGAAATCTTTAACTATTGGTACGTCTTCTAGTCGCTTCTCCTCTGACTTTTTCTCGGTTACTTGAGCCAAAAATGCAAGACATCCTCGGTCGATGTACTTCATCGTTTTGACGCATGATATGATACTTAGCCGAGTCTTACTCCGTTCGCCACGGACAACTAAAGTTTCTCCTTCGTGTGGAATGTGAACAACCTTCTCGTCGCATATGATCCTGGCATGGTTCTTGGACAACCAATCCATGCCGATGACTATGTCGAAACTACCTAGTTGAATGGGCATAAGGTCTATGTCGAATGGTTGATTTAGTAGGAGCAATGTGCAACCTTGGATCATGGTGTTGGTTTTTACTAGCTTGCCGTCGGCTAGTTCTATTTCGTAGGTGGTGTCTAATTCAGTCGGGGTGATGTTAAGTACAGAAGCAAAAGTAGTAGATACGAAGCTTTTGTCGGCTCCAGAATCAAATAGGACTTTAGCAAGAAGATTATTAAGTGAAAACGTACCCGTGACTACGTTCGGGTCTTGCTGATCATTTCCTTCTCCCATCACATAAACTCGCCCACGAGCATTGTTGTTCTGGTTGGCAGTCTGGTTTGGGCACTGGTTCTTGTAGTGCCCCTTTTTACCACATCCATGGCACACCACGGCCACTGGTTGCAAGTTGGCGCCTGTGGCCTTGCAGTCTTGAGTTTTGTGACTGACTTTCTAGCATTTCCCACATTTAACAAAACAGGGTCCATTGTGATGCAGCCTACATCGGTTACACATAGGAGCGAGTCCAGCATAGCCCCCAATTCCAGTAGGTGTGGCAATGTAAGCCCTGGCAGTTTCCTGCCGGCGGTTCTGCTGGTTGTGATGGTGGTTTCAGTTTTGTTGATAGTTTTGATTGTTGTTGCGGTTGTGGTTGTGGTTGTTGTTGTTGTGATGAGAGTTGTTGTTGTGATTGCCCCTGCGATCATCAAATTTTCGTTTGTGATCGTTGCTTCCTTGAGTCTGACTGCGTTTGATCTCCCTTTCTAATAACTTCTGAGCAGTTTCCATAGCCTCTTCTAGTGTCTGAGGTTTGGATACAGTGACATCTCCTTCTATGCTCTTAGGTAACCCTTCAACATACCTTTCTAGCGTTTTCTCAAGGTCTGGCACTTTGGTCGGGCATAGCAGAGCAAGTTCTTGGAACCTTCGATCATAAGTCCTAATATCATTTCCTTTCACCACTAGGCAATCAAACTCATCCTCCAGCTTCCTGATTTCAGTACGTGGGCAATACTTTTTCAACATTCTTCGTTTGAAGTCAGCCCAAGTGATTTGGTAGGCTTCCTCTAGGCCCATATTCTAAGCGGTAGAGTTCCACCAAGATAAAGCATCTTCCAGTAGAGTCCCGTTAGCAAACGAGACCTTGCAGTTATCAGAACATCCGCTTCTTATGAACACAGTCTCAGAACGCTCAAACCATCGAGCAAGTTCAGTCACTCCTTCAGTACCCTTAAAGTAGGTTGGCTTGCAAGCCATGAAGTCTTTGTAAGTGCACTTGCGAGCCACAGATGTCTCGCCTTCTCCAGTTGGCCGGTTGATGCTACTGGAACGCGCCATAGCCGCCGCTTGCTCTTCCAGTGCTGCAGCAACACTATCGGCGATCAACTTTCGGATAGCGGCTGGGGTCATGGTGGTTGCGGGGGTTGTTGTCGTTGTCGTTTTTCTTCGAGGAGCCATATTTCTATAAATATCACAATTGCACACTTTAGAAATCATGATCAACACAACCAAGTGAGATATCATAACCAACTTCAAATACATCATCATAAGCAAAATCATATCAATCATAAATAATCATCACGACATGTCTGAGTACAATCACAACACACATGGAATTTTTAATGAATCATAATATGGCGATGTATAAGAGAAAATCACAGCACATAAACGAAAGAAAGCAACCATAAATTTTACATCAATTTTGGTAAATCATAACATACAACATTGTTTTCATAACTTGATTCATTGTTTACAAAACAACCAATACAAGATCCTTTATTACATCACAACTAGTAGCTAGACGTCTAACCATAAATGATACAATAAAATCTATGCACTACCGGGTGCTCCATCTAGTCGGCGCTGTAGTGCTCTGACTGTCTCTGTCAACTCCTCAATCCTCTCATCATCTATGAAACGTCTCTGGAATTCCTGGTTTACACTCAACTGGGCAGCCAACATAGCCTCTAAGGCGGAAATCCTCTGACTCTGGGTTCTTTCTGTATCCCTGGCCACCCGTAGGACTCTCTCAACATCTCTTACCTACCTGTAATTCCTGGACTGCCCCTGGGCTACAGTCTGTGCATGCTCAAAGGTATCAACTCTGAAACTCATATCGGAGATCTCTCGTCTTCTGATAGACATCCTCCTAAACAATACACTGAGGTCTTGGTCGTACGAATCAAAACGACCGGCTGGTAACTCATCGAGATACTCGGAGTGAAGCTCTACTCTCCTAGCCAGCGAGTCCAACTGGGTCTGCATCTGGGTAACAACATCGTCTCTGTACCTTCTGGCGGTGCCCCTGGGTATGGAGTGTCCAAGACTCGACGATGATAAGTAGGCATGTAGTCGAGCTCTCCATAGTGGTAATGTGGTCGTCTATACATGGTATATCTCCACACCATGCCATCCTCTGCCTCTGTTTAGAGTTCTCCTTGAACTCTGACCGACCTCGAATGTACCGGGCACATCCTCTAACATCTCGCTATTCTGCGGCATGACGGCTCTCTCCGACAGTGGTAAGTGGATAAGTGAGTGTGGGAGTAAGGGTACGGATGATACCGAGTCGGGTAACGTGAGCATGGGTTCCGTGATGTCGGGGCTTTGGGCATGGGGAGACTGAGACGTTAGCACATAGGAATCATCTGAGTTTGGTATGATCTGGATAACTGAGGAAGTGTGAATAGTACAGGGGATGGTTTCGGTAGGGTAGGATGAATTAGAAGACATGGTACTGTAATATCCCAATAATAACAAGTATAAGTCATTTGATAATATTAATATTAGTTATGATGTCTAATAGCTATAACATTCATAATATTCATTCATTTGATATGCATAATCTGCCAAGCAAATCTCAATGCAAATGTTTATGAGTGATGCATAATCTGCCAAGCAAATCTCAATGCAAAATGTCAGCAAAGTGTTGGCACGGAGGGCATAGGGTGGTAAGGTTTAAAATGGTCCTTTTAGAAATCGTGGTTATAGTCCAGTGTTTTGAAAATCACTTGGTTCTCTATAACCTAGGCTCTGATGCCAATCTGTAACACCCCGTTAAAATTTTAGATAGCAGCGGAAGACTTAAACGAGGTATTACCAATTAGATCACAGTCGTAAGCATAGATAATCATTAAAAGTAGAATTTATATCATTCAATTAAAACTCAATATTCAAATATTACACAATAGTTTCCAAAAAGGGATAAGTTTTCACAAAAGTGATGATGAGTTTGAAAAGAATGATATATTTATTTGAAATAAAAAGGGGTAGGTTTCCAATGCCCTTGCCAACTCCGTGCCTTGAGATCTTTAAATACCTGAGATAAAACATGCTAAAAGGGTCAACACAAAGGTTGAGTGAATCCATAGTGTTTTAATTGTAATAGTTTGAACACAAGTCAGATAGTAGTAAAAACAATGATATCGTAGTGTAACATATATATATTGCCTTAAGCTTCATGACACGCAAACCTTAACATCAGTTGTATAATAATAAATGATATAAATAGCCCACACTATAAAATGATGTAGGTGATAATGCCCTCGTCGTAGGAGTTTTGCCAGACTCTTAATTCGAATAAAGTGCATTTGGTTACCATTCCAGGCTAACTTCAAATGGGGCGTCAGCTTCCAATAGATCTATTTACTAAATTCGCGTTCACTCGCAAGTGATTAATGGTTCATGATATGAGGGACTTTTTGGCAAGGGTGGTAACTTAGGCAATATTAACTTAGCAATATCAATCAGGGTAGCATATAGAAAATACTTGTGTTCAGATTTATAGCATGTATCTCCCCACGGGATTTGAAAACATAGTAAAAAGTGGGACTACGAACTCACCTTAGTGATATAGTAGTCAAGTAGTGATCAAGTAATGTAAGTGAATAGCTCCGACTTGCGACCTAGAGTAATACGATAAATTTAGATTCGTTTGTTCTAGGGTTCGATGTGAAATGACGAGTGTAAAGACCTTCAAGTGTGATAGTGTCGGATTTGTGTATTAAAATATGTAAAATTCAAGAAAAGTCTTATTATAGATATAGTTGTTACTTACAAAATGTCTTCGATTAAAGCTTGTTTGTATAATTTTGTTAGTTACTGTAAATGTTTGTAAAAATATTTATTTTAAATATTTTTAGTTATTATAAAGTTACTATAAAAAAAATATTAATTATTAGTATGGATATAAATTATTTTTATAAGAGTGATAAAAGTAAAATTTATAAAATGATTCAAAGTTAAAAATGTTTATGTCGAGTTTTACCCTTTTTATTTACAAAGTTACACTTTATACCCTTTTATCAAAATAGTAACACTTTTAGTCCAAAACTCCATTTGTCACTTTCTTACCTTAGGTTTATTGTTTTGACAGTTTACACCCTTAAGTTTCATTCAAAATTTATATTTTTCAGCTTCGACCCTTAAGTTTGGCAGTCTCTACACTTTCGACCCCTTAACGAAATATTTTGCAAATTTAGTCCAAACTTTAGTTTTTGAAAGAGTTAACTTTTATCCTTATAAAAGTTGTCATTTTTATTTCATAAAACTTTACAAAATCAGTTTTTATTTTTAAAACACTTCGAAATTCGTTTTAGTCTTTCCCGAAAATACATAAGAGAATTCTCATGGGCTCGTTAGCCCATTAAGCCCAAAACCAAGTTTTTAGAAATTCTTAGGGGTGTTCGAATGAGCTGAGGTTTAGGTTGAGTTAAGATAGGGTTCGACATTAAGATTCTTGCATGTTTGGTCCTCTCGTTTCAGCTTGGTATGAAGAATCGAATTGTGTAAAAACATATATGTGTCGCACGTTAAAATAAAAAGTTATCGAGGAAATCCTAAGGCGTCTAATGAGTTTTTACATGTTTTAGTTGTTGAGTTTCATGAGTTATATTTGATTTGTCATGCATATGAAATGAAAGACAAATAATGAAAAAGAAATGAAACGAAGTCGAGGATACTTACAACACCCAAAGGTGGTGAAGAAGTCGAATGGGATGGGTACGAGAGAACAAGGAACGAGCAACAACTTGGAAACCCTTTGCGTGTGATAACCCACGATCCGAAATATTAACCCACGACTTAAAACCCGTAACGTGACACCAAAAACTCTTGCTTCTTATTTCTTCTTGCTTCGACAGTAGCTATATGAATGGGTTTGTGTTTGTTTTGCTTAGGTGAGAAACAAAGGTGAAAAGTGAAGGTCTTTATAACCAATGTCGAGCATGGGTTTTGGGATATTTTAATCTCCTAGTTGCATGGTTTCAAGGTGGCATGGCTTGTCATTCTCGAATGGAAGAAAATGAATGAGTCAAAGATTGTGGAGTAGTCATGTCGAATAGAGTAAGGAAGCTAGTGACTTCTTTTGGATTTGAGCATGGAATAAAGTGATGGGGGAAGAAGGATACTTCGTTTTTCTTGATGCTCAGCCGAAAAGTAAGAATGAGTGGACATGTTGGGGGATTTGGAGCACAAGACCCCTTGGTCAATAATAATTCAAAAGCAAAGGTATGTGGTATAATATTGTTTATGTGTAGACTTGTGTTTAGGGTGGCTTCTTTGGACTTGGCATGGTATTTTGTTGATGTTCACACGCTACCTTCATATGTTACTTGTGGTATGGTCACATCGAGTAGAGCAAGAAAAAGAAAAGAGGAAAACATATATGTGCATGACATGTTATGAAAATGAAATATGACAATGCTTTGTGGGCTTGGGATTCTTGTGTTTGGTTACTTCGACCCAACAGAAAAACAAAAGAAAGAAAATGAATATTAGCTTTGGGCTTGTTGTGGTGTTCGGCCCAAAGAAAGGAAAGAAAAGAAAGAAGATCTAGTCCGGTTTGATTTGTCTCGGTGTTTTATATTTAGAGTCGGTGCGCAAGTGAGCTATTCATGTCACGTCATATATTCGTTAAATGAGTGACTTGTGTTTGTGTCGTTAGATATGTTTGTGTATATATAATAAAAAAATAAATTAACTCGTAAAAATAGGTTAATCAATCTTCCATTAGAATTACTTGGTGTTTAACATTAATAAATGACGTGGAAAATTACAGGGTATTACAACACGTCTCTAAACAATCCACCTCGTGTCTTTAAGTCTGACCACCTCTTGAGAAGATCCTGTACTACAATCCCATTAGAAGCTTGAGAAACAACGATCTCTTGATGAAGCTTGATAAAAGACAAATCCGCGACTTATACTTGCACTAAATTTGTGATTTAGAACCTATATTGAGCACAACAACGTAACTCCTTTAAATATAGGTAGTGGTATATACGCAACCTTCCATCCTTTATTGTATATATACGCCTCTTGAACTATCCTAGTCTAATCACTAGGAATACGCTCGAACAAGGATTATCAAACATCGTGCATCCAACCAACCCCGAGATATTTGAGATCCTAAGTACACGAACCCGTGAATTAACAAACCAACCAAGCTACCATAATTTCCCAATTCCTACCGATCTCGTAGCACAAACTTATCCCAAAAAAATAGTCAAACCCCGTAAGTTTTATTATGTCTAAATCCAAGTCCAACCTACTTGTCCACAATTAATTTGACGGGATTTTACAACTCTTGAGATTTAAACCGAGAAATCGAATCTTTCGCGGGATTTTCTAAAATCAACAAGAGAAACCGTGAAGTCAACAAGAATAACCAAGAGTGAATTGCAATACTAATCTTCAAAATTCAAATCAAAGAAGTCAAATCTCAACTTGATCAACTCGCAACAAGTCAAGTCACAGTTTGTCAAATCGCAATCAACCAAATCGCAGTAAGTCAAATCGCAAGTGTCAACTTGCAACGTCAAACCGCAACTGGTCAAATCGCAACAAGTCAAATAGCAACTTGCCAACTCGCAATTAACCAAATCGCAATTAGTCAACTATAACTCAAATCGCAAAGATCAAATCGCAGGCTCACTCAAATCGCAACCCACGAATACTCAAATCGCAGGCACAATAGGACAACGCTGCCAAATCCACAACTCCACAACTCAACTTAATATGATGGGATTATAAACAAGATTATGTCCTAACCCTAATTTCATTTAACCCAAAATACACATATTATGAAATAAACGCAGTCATCCCAACATCTTCTTCCATGTAGAAAACGCAGCACCCCAATGAAATTGTTCACTTAGACATTACGAACCCCAAAACTAGCCGAGACGTGTGCATCCTTGTGAAATTCGTGAAACCAAAGTACCACTCCTTGTCGAGTTGTCGCCAAAAATAAAAAAAACATATGTGGACTGAAAAATTTAGATACCACCAAAATTTAATGTTGGCCAACAAGAAATATCAAGACCCCATTCACTCCATTGTTTTGTAATAGCAAACATTAATATTCCAGTATTAGTTTGTTGTTTTCAGCCCATCATGTTCAGGTAGCAAACAAGCCTCACGAGTCCAATAAATTTCGTCTAGCCCAAAAAATAACCCAAGCCAAAGTAGGCCAAAGCCACTAATAGCCCATAGAAAAATAAGACATGATCCATTGCCACACCTTTGACCCGATCCAATTTTGAGTCTCTTATAAGCTTATTATAACCCTAATAATACTCATTTAATTAACCCTAATCTCACACATCCTAATCTCATCTGCCCCCACACCTTTCATCTCTCCAAACGCATCTTCTCATCATCTATTTTTCATCATCATCAATCGAAGACACACTCAGAAACACAAAAACGTTTCATTATCTTGATATTTTAACAACCTAGCCCCACTGAACCCATGTAATAGAGCTATTTCGGCTCCAAGATACGGTAAGACCCATGGATTACAGTAGGTTCTTGTGTTTGTGTGTTATGATATAGCGAACAAAAGGACAAATGGAAACCGATTGGTTTTTGTTTGATCTTTAATCTGTTCGTATATTCAAAAGAAAGGAGTTAACTCCTAAATCGATCTATGATGAAAAACGTGTATAACTCTTAAGATCTTTAAAAATCTATGCATGAGTTTCACGGATCTGAGATCTTTAATTATTTTTCCTTTTAGTTTCAGTTTCAAGATCTATGATGAGTTGTGGGTATAGATCTTTTAGGGTCACGTAATCTCATATGAGATACGAAATACAACACACAACACTGAGGTCTTTCATTTAATTACATGAACGAGACTTGTAGGATAAATGTTGGCTGATGAGTGTTGTAATATGGTGTGCGATGAAGTGGTGATGGGCTTTAGGTAGATAATGTATTTGGTGTTGTTGCTTGTTGGCAGTGGTGTGTAGTTACACATCAGTCGAATCTTTTACTGATTTTATTAACGATTTGTGTAAAGCACTTATGATGTCGAAAACTGAAGTTTAAGAATTGGTTTTGTTGTTAAGGTTGTGGTCTTGGTCAATGAGTCAATCTGTCTTCATCTTCTTCTTTTCCCAAACCGCAACACCTTTGAGACAAAAACGCAACGTTTCTTAGGCAAAATGCAATACCAAACCACAGCACCAAGAACCAAACCGCCGTGCACAAACCGCAACTATCAAACCGCAGTTGACTGGTCAAACCGCTGTTGACTGGTCAAACTGCAGTCATCTGTCACTTTCGTACTTTTCCCATAAAAATCGGATCTTGCTTTTCACTTTCATCAAACTGCAGCCAAGAACCTGTGTTCAAACCGCAACCAAGAAAAAAATACCCCGAGCACCAAATCGCAATGAGGACAAATCTTCAAACATCCAAGAAAAACAGCCACCACATTCTGACCACGTTTTCCGACTTTTACTTGGGACAAATAACTGACAAATAACTTATAACATATACCAAGAAAAATGACTTTTACTTGGGACTTTTGCTTGAGTTTACTCGGTTGGTGTAAAAGTCACAAAGAAAAGTGATATGCAGGACTGATTTCTTGGGGCAAATAACTGACACTGGAAACAGTTATGTAAAGCAGTGAAAATAGTTTGGAACGTTTGACCATTTCAGATATACAAATCTTGTTAAGAAACTGTTATACCACTTTTACTTATGATAAAAATTAGACCAGTACAAAAAAAATAGTAAAACAGCTTATAACAACATATACGAACCACAAAAAATCATCAAAGTAACACAACCAACAACCTTGGCTCTGATACCAATTGTAGGATCGATTATATGTTGATTATTGTGGGATTCGGGAGGTCTTGGATTATGGAAGAACAAATCCATGGTTAGAGTTAGAGAGAGAGAGTAGAGAGGGAACTTGTGACAGAAAATGTGTGAATATTAGATTGAAAGAGAAGAAGTTCCAACCCTCTCCCTAGGTGGAGAGGGGTATTTATACTTACTAATATAAGTGCCCCGAGTGGGCTGTGAAATGAGCTGACAGTGGGTAAAGACCCGACCCAACTCCACAAATATTAATATAACTAAACTAATAATAATAATACTAATAAGCCTACGAGCTACATAAATGCTAAATAGATACTCGGGGTGACCGAGTCTTCACATGAATATTTATATTCCTAACAAAATTGATTTAACTGTGGGGAATAGTGAAAATTTCGGTTAGAAAGTAGAAGATGAAAGTGAGATGAGATATTATTGAGAGTATTAGGGTTTCTATTGACCGACTTAAAGAATAAGTTAACATTTATTTTAGGATAAGATTATAATAGAATAAAAGTTAAAATATCTTGAAGAGGATCCCTTAAAAACCGTAATTCAATCAGTAAAAATCGCAACGAACTTCCAACGGCTAGTTTTTACACCAAAATTAATTACTGACACAACAGTTACAACGGCTAGTTCAGCAGTACAAACTTTATACTAGCAGTACAAACTTTCCACTAGCAGTACAAACCATTATCAAAATTTTCAAAGAACAGTATAAACTTATTTGGTTTTGAAAAACATTATCATGCACATATAGTTTTTAGCAAACTATCAGCTATCAACGGATTTGATGTGTCTTTACCAATAGCCGTTTGCTTTGGACTAGCCAACTCTTCACACTTAGATATGGTGAGTTGATAACCATACAATTTTTGGTAAATTGTCAACCATGAACGGATTTGATTAGTCTTTACCAGAAACCGTTTGCTCTGGACTAGTTGGTTCTTATGTGGGTTAGACATGGTGAACCAATAACCATTTGTTGTGTGCACATTTCACACACTAAACTCCAAAGCATCATCCAGTCCAAAACATAAAGCATTTATGTCACAAACTCCAAACAACCTGCAATTGTTAGTCCAACAATAGAAAACACAGTGCAAAGCACTTGTCTCATAACAATAAGAAAATAACTAACATTGCACTTAAAAAGAAAAATTAATTCCTTTGGGGTACCCAAGCCATTACTGACTTAGGTTTACCTCTTGCATCAATGTAATTAAACCTTTTTAAAACAGTTGGAGTACCATTGGATTGAAGTGGTCTCCAAACCCATGATGCAGATGCATTAATACCATTGCCCATATTTCCCTTAGCAGTGTTTTTAAGACTACCAGTATTAACTGCTTGCCTAGCAGTATGAACTGCTTGGTTTGCAATTTCAACCTTAGGTTTCCAAACTTGTTTATTTATCACTGCATTGTTATGAAAGGGTTTCTAGCAGTTGATGGTGCAGATTTGAAAAATGTTTTTGCACTTTGAACTGCTTGTCTTGGGTAAAAAGCCTTATTTGGTCTGACAGTATGAACTGCTCTTGGTCCAGACCTTAAAAGAACTGATCTAGGTATCATTCTAGCATTTGTAGGGTGAGTGGGAGGTCTTACTGAGTTCACCCTAGGACTTGAATACCTAGTTACCCTATTGTTACAATAAGCAGCAAGATGGTCAAAGCTACCACATGTAAAACAAGCTTTCCTATAACAGACAAAGTCATCACCTAGTTGGTGAGACTTGAAGTTGTTCCAATTCCTTTGGTTACCTCTGAGCTTGCTTGTGGTTCTATACATCTCAGCATACCTAACTGTTGGTCTAAAAGGTTTAGCATTAGATCTAGGCCTAACAGTCTCAGTTTTGACCACCTTTGAAACTTTTGGTTCTTCTACCTTAACACTTACATGCTTAACCACAGCCTGATCATTCTCATCATCGGAAGTCCAATCCTCTATTGTTGGAGCATCTGAGTCCTTAGCTGAGGACATTTTATCCTCAGAGAGTAAGGCATCACTTGCACTCTCATAACTTACTCCAACAGGCTTTTCAACTACCACATTCTCCTTAGGTTTAGGACCGTATTCCATCTTGGGCAGTTGAAATTCTTCCAACCCTGTCTGTTCTAGGTCAATGCCTGGGGGTGTTGAAATTCCTCTATAAGGAGGTGGAACAGACTTGTATCCTAACCCTGACTTAGCTTTATTGAGGATTTGACACTCAATTATCTTACTAACACCCTTAGATGCATACTCTAATGTGTCTATACTCATCTGAATGTTTTCCTTTGCCTGTTTTTATCTTTTCCAACTCATGTTTTAACACACTAATTTCATCATCCCTCAACAATATATCTCTCTTAAGCACAGCTACAGTATCACTAAAATTAGACTCATTTTCCTTATAGTGAACTATATGTTCTTCTAATACAGCCAAACCCCTTTTATGATTTGCTAAATTAAAACTGGTTTGGTTTAGCTCTATTCTCTAATTATCATATTGTTTTCTAAGTGTTTCTAATTCTTTTAAAGCTTCACATGATTTAGAACATTTAGAAACTTGTACCTCAGATTCTGAGAAAGCCATAAGTGCAACTTCTGTTGATGCTGCTTCCTCCTCTGCAATGTAGCTCCAGTCAAACCCTAAGCCATCAATGGCAACCATAGCTTTTGAGCTTGAATCAGTAACCTCCACAACCCTTGTCTTTCTTCCAAAGCCTCTGCTCTTGCCATCTTGTTGTCTTGGCATTCTGCACTCCCTTGAATAATGACCTTTCTTATGGCAATTATAACATTCAATCTTTGACTTGTCATATCCAGCAACATCATTGCTGTTTATGATTATCTTCTTGCCAGTTTTCTTCAAAAATCTCTTAGCCCTCATGCTAAGAAGAGAGAGCTGCCACTTGATGTCTATCTCTTCAATGTCATCTTCATCAATCTCTTGAAGGTCTGTATGAGTCAACATACTTCCATTTTGCTGAGTAGTCAGGAAAGCACAATAAGTATTTTCATCCAAAAGTCCATTAGTACTGCTTAAGGTACTAGCAGTACCAGTATTTGAATTAGCAGTACCAACTACTCCAGCAACTTGAACTTCTTCTTCTTGATTTGAGGTACTGGGAATTGACACAAAGGCCAAATTCCCAGAGCTTGAGCTTGAACTTGATCCAGCAGACTTCTTCACATCATGCTCAACTATATTAAAGTTGCTATAGAGATCCATCAGACTCATAGTATCAATGTCTGGCTTGTTCTTCCAGACAACTACATGCATAGCCCATTCTGATGGTAGACTCCTTAGGAATTTTGAGTTGAGATCTTCCTGAGGCATCTCAATTCCTAGAACAGCAAGTTGACTCACTAGCTTTTGAAGCCTATTAAACATGTGATCTAGTGACTCATTACTTGTTGCTGAGAAGTTCTCAAATTGTTGCTTGAGAAGGGTCTTCTGAGTTTTCTTGGTGGCTTCATTCCCACCATATCTTGCAACAATAGCTTCAAAAAGAGACATAGCACACTTGTACTTACTGAAGTTCAGTAATTGATCATTGGGGATTGTCATCAGCAGCATGCTTCTTGCCTTAACATCATTCTTGTGCTGAGCCTTCTCTTCAGTAGTCAATGGCTCGATCTGCACCTTTGTTTCAGTCTTGCCCTCAACAACAGTTGTAGTGGTTGTAGGCTTAAAAGAATTCTCATCTTCTATGATATCCCAGAGTGCATAATCCTGCACCTGAAAGAATTGTTCAATTCTTAGTCTCCACATATCAAACTCATTGGGTTTAAGCATTGGTAACTTAGCAGCAATGTTGGTTTGAGTTGTTGTCTCCATGTCCATCTTCTTGAAAAACAGTTCTTCTTAGATCTTCTAATTCAAAGTATCAGAAACCTGGCTCTGATACCACTTGACCGGATCTAAACACACGCCTTGTGTTAGATAGATACTTTGAGTAATGCTAACTAGCACGCGGAATTTACTAGCAAGCACTTAGAAGATTGTTTGTGTATAAGTATGGATGAAACAGTGAATTATAAGTATGAACAAGAGACAATAGTTTTTCTTCCAAAACGATTCAATATTATTATATCAATAATACGAGTGATCAATTATCAAGATTCCGGCTAGGGTGGCCGGAAACTGCTGGTGTTACCGGCGGTGGAGGGGCTGGTCGGCGGTGAACAAGAGAGAGAGATGAGAGAAAAGTGTGTTTGAGTGTGTGTAATTAGAAGGAGAGAGAGAGAAATGAGTTGTGTAAATATGGGCAGAGGGACTAATTCTGCCACATTGGTTATATTTTTACAATAAACATCGCGGGACCCATTTAACATATTAAACGGACTTGAAAATTAACGAAACTTGCGCCATTGTTCACGAAATAATTTTTCCAATAAAAACGATTATAAATATGCAATATTTTCAAAAATCAATATTTTTGACAATTACGATACGGTTTTTGCTTTTTAGGTTGTGCCGGTTCACTAATAGGGAAATATGCAAAAACCTAAAAAAAACTTATGAAAATATAAGAAAACGGGCGAAAACGTATGAAAACATAAGAAAACGAACAAAAACATAAGAAAAAGACTAACGACAAAGACCGAGTACCCGACCCGACCCGATTGGTTTAGCGCTCCACAAAAAACCTTCTTATTGTTCGATGCCCCCCGTGGTCGCATTTCCTGGCTCCGCCACTGGCTACTAGGCAATTTGATATTTTAATTCGCCCATCTTCATTTATTATTATTATTTTTTTTTTTTGAGTAATCATGGTTTCCGACCTTTTGGCCCATCTCCATTGCTAAGCAGTTCAAAGTTTTGTCAACATCTTGATTGATTCAAGTATATTTTATTTAGTTTAATTAATTTGATTTTGGGTATTGCAGAACGAAAATTTGAAAGAAACACGAACTATTGTAAGAATAGAAAATATGATGATAATATTGACAACGAACGATAAAAGACCAAGAGACTTTAAGAACTATTATTTTTTAGGGGCAATTACATATATACCTAATTAAACTTCAAAAATTACATATTTTTCTCAAAACATAAGTTTTCAATGCATGATGTACAATGCTATTAAAACATGCTTTGGAGATATATGTAAATATTGATGTTTTGTTGAGGATATTTGTAAATGCCCATATTTCTTATACATTGTAGATCAAGCTAATTCATCACTTAAAAGTAAATTGACCAATTTAGATTATATAAAAGTATTTTTAGTTTATTATTTAAATTGAGAAATTTAAAGTCACTTGATGATAACAAGCAAAAAGATAGTTCTATCAGCCTTGAAACTGTACTTTTGACCCAATGGCCTAATAAACCACATGTGTTTGATTGCCTTCTTCCTATTATCAAACATATTCTGCGATTGGTTCAATTGATTGACCGATTAAAGTTAAATGAATAATGAAATACCACTTTTACTACGTCATTTTCTTGGTAATGATCACGATCTTTATGACGTTCTCCTAAAATCTGGACGGTATTTTTTAAATACAAGCATATTAATATTATGTGTTAATTTTTTCTTTCAGAATGTTCGTGAACAAAATCATTTTGAAAAAGTTGAATTGATTATGTATGGTGCTTTGATGACACATGAAATCAGAGTAAAGGTGGGCTTCGTGAAAAATCTGTAGTGATCAAAAGTTTGTGTGTTGGAATGCTTTTTATTGTTATAACATTGTTTTCTCAAAGCTACTGAGAACCCAAAGTGATGTAAACTTCTTAACAAACATGGGTGAGATATTAAGAAACAATTGTCAGTTACAGAGACACTTTTCTAGGTAGTAACTAATCTGAATTTTTTTGTAGTGAGTTTTATTAGTGACCTCCCAAAGAGTACGTCGTGGATAACAATAATTGCTGAATTGTTACAATAACTCAGCAACATAATCCTTCCGTGCATTTACCCTATCTAGTTAGAAGAAATCGCAGAGCTTGCAGGATTACATAACATGTGGCAAAGTCAATAGAATTCTAGATAAAGCGTTTGGGACTTGTCCTACAAATTTAAGGCCATGTGTACCATCAGATAGGGTAGGCAACCCAACAATAATATGGACGTGGATATATAAATATAATATAAGTAAAGGCAAGTTGAAAATGTTATGAAGGATAGACATGATATAGTCTCTTACAAATGGCAACAAAAAAGAAGAAAAGTGTTTGTTCCACTTCCAAATGATTGATCCAATATCTTGGAGCACCAATAGTATTATAGTAAACCTGTTGAAGGGTAATTGATTTCCTTGATTTCATCATCCCAAAAACACCAAATAAATAGTAATACAGATTATTCTAGAATCTCACTTGGGCTAGGCCTATACACATACAATGGGCTGATGCATATAAATAGACTAATGTAACTATATCGACTAATACTCCCCCGCAGTTTGAGCGGTAGGAGGGCGAACGCTCAAACTGGACCGAAAATCTTCAAACAAGGCTGAAGGAAGACCCTTGGTGAAGATATCTGCATACTGGTAACGAGAAGGTACATGAAGAACTCTAACTTGGCCAGCAGTAACCATATCACGGACAAAGTGAATATCGATCTCAATATGTTTAGTCCGTTGATGTTGAACAGGGTTTGCAGACATATAAACGGCACTAACGTTATCACAATAAACAAGAGTAGCAGTCGATAGAGGAGAGTGTAGCTCACGAAGAAGGTTGCGGAGCCAAGCTGTCTCAGCGACAACATTAGCAACACCACGATATTCAGCTTCGGCACTGGAGCGAGAAAGAGTGTGCTGTCGTTTAGATGACCAAGACAAAAGATTATCCCCCAGAAATACACAATAACCTGAAGTAGACCTGCGTGTAGATGGGCAACCTGCCCAATCAGCATCAGTGTAACCAACTTGATGCGTGGGTTTTGTAACCTTACAACAGGTTTTACCTCTCGAGGGATCTCAAGAGGCTTACAACCCCACCAGGCAGTGTACCTGACCGATGTAGTATAGGGTAGTGGTAAGTACGGGGGATTGATCGTTCTCCACAGGGAATAGTGTTCGTTAGGTATGAAAGGCTACTCTAATTAGGTCTAAGGGTTGAGGAAGATTCTTTTTATGTTTTTATAATTTTTTATGAAAGCAAGTAAAATCTCGGGTTTGAAGGAGTGGGCGGAATTAGTTGCTAGTCAACTAACCCAAAATTACTACGGATGCAAATAAAATAAAATAACAAAAATGAAAATGTTGGTGAGAAACTTATGTGTAGAGAAATGTGTTTACTTAGATTTCCTTACTCCCTAACTATCTTTTACCGGTTGATTAGTGTGTATTAGTCGCGTGGATGACGGGTGTATTCCTTAATACCATTCGTGGGGTGGCGTACGTACTTCCCCAACTCTACAAGCTCCTACTTCACTCCTATGTCGAGCCGGCTAGGAAGCTCCTAACATGGGATCACTAGAATTCGCTTGTGCATTAAATACAACCATAAAAACCTTTAGTACGCATTTGGTTCATGTTTCTTAAGACGTTCAAGCAAGTTACCGAATAGGAAGTTAGCCAGTTTTCTTAAGCCTAACATAGATAAACAATCATCCAATACAACTAATAACACACTAATAACCAATAATCAATAGCTAGGTTTCATTAGATCTAAGCAAACACAAGATAAATTTAGCCTAACATGTTAATCAAAAGACAAGAATAAGATAGAATCAAACAACACATAGACATATTGAATGATTAATTGATAACTTATCTTTCAATGTAACATGGAAGATCTCAAGGCAAAAAGCCTTGAAAAAGAAGCTAAAATCGTCTTAGGGTTTTCTCCCAAAATTCCACACACTAAGTTCTACACTAATGACAAAAAATTAGAAAACTATATATAGATTTTTGGATCTGACGGCGTCACCTTATGGAGTGTGACGCCGTCACCTCGCCGCTTTTAGGGTTCCCGGATGACCTTCTTGACGTCGTCCCTCTTTAGCTCTTCAAAATCCATTCTGGCTTATCAAGGCTTGACGCCGTCGAACCTTAAACGTGACGCCGTCCCCTTTTGATTTAAGCCGTGACGCCCTTGATCAAGTTAAAGCGTGACGCCGTCAGAATTCACATGCTATTTTCACTGGCTTATCATGAGTAAATTTCACGTCCAACTTTTCTTGCCAAGGCATGACGCCGTCCAGAGTAAATTGTGACGCCGTCAAAGGTAACTTTTAGCCGATTTTTGAGACTTTGCCGTTTTCTTCACTTTTATGCTCCAAAAACGTCCAAAATGCCTCCTTTTCCAGATTTCTCCTCAAAAGTACCTAAAATGACAAAAGAAACGATTTAGGGCAATATTTGATCAAATAAATACGATTTAAGGCTTAAATGACCCCTTAAAGGCGGTACACTTTTCGCTTCATCAAATACCCTTACACTTGAGATTTGCTTGTCCTCAAGCAAATGCGCTTTTATTCTAATCAAAATACAAGTTAGGGGTCATTTAATGCAAACATAAAAGTAATTACAACAAATAATCGTTCCACTTCAATCATAATAAGCACGGAGATTACATACTAGCACCTCACAAGTAGTGTTTAGATACTCACATCTCTCAAGTGTCATCAAAATAAATCTCATAAATGAAAACGGATAATATCTCTCACTACCTGTCATAGCAAATAGATTACCATAGGCTTGGGAAAGGATCGAAAACCTCCTCCACTAGGCGTAAGCACCAAAGATAAACTATCAAAGAGGGCTTTTAAATGGGTTATAACGTTAGGTGTAGGGAAAAGGAAAACACGGTTTTGTTGGATAAGGGATATTTTACTGGTGGCGAGTTAAAGATCTTGATCAATTACATGTACTATACAATGTTGCTAAGCCAAGACTAGACTCGATCTTAAGCTAGAAATGAAATAACAAAAACAAAAACAAAAACATAAAACAAACATAAAATGAAACGGGATGGTAGTCCGTATGTTTTTTTCTATTTTTCTTTTTCTCATTTTTTTTTTTTTAATTTTTCTTGATTTTTTTTTTTTTTTTTTTTTTTTTTTTTTTTTTTTTCATACACTCTTGCCCTACCATCCAAAATAATACATCATAGGGGCATTGCATTCCCCTTACACTTGAACTTTTACATAACTTTACAAATACTAATCTAATGACTCGAATTAAGATAATCAAAACACTTGGAGTACTTTTAAAATATTTAGCACATATGGGGGTAATAAATGATGTTCTTCCCCATTACTCTATTACACTAGTACTTTACCCATGAGTCCCAATCGTCCCAAAACAATATGTACAAGGATATGACTTGACTTAGCAACCATGTAATCAATTAGATAATTAACTAAGGGTTTAAACAAATGTTGTCACAATAATGCACTAAAGATGAGTGCATACAAGGTAGGCTAAGGCGATTTGGGTGTACATTTAAGTGGGGTGTAAACAAATTCTTCCTTTAAGTAAAATGCTTAAAGTTAGAAACGAAAAGATAGGCTCTGAGGGGTGTACTAGGGGTATCGTGTATTAAAAATGAGTACAACGCAAAGGGTGTGGGAGAATTACTTGACCAATGTAGCCGAAGTAATTATAACAAAAACACAGGTGTAAAACAATGGGTTAATCCTAATGCCTCTTATCATGTAGTAAATCTAACTACACGAATGTAGTCTCACTTGTGGCCTTGGAATGGTTCTAACGCAAGTTCTAGAATCTAAGTGCTACCGGTACACACATCATAGCATAAATGCTTTTCCTACCAATTCTAGGGGCGAACCTCACATATTTGGGGGTGGAAAATTTTTTAGTGGTACGGTTTTGTGCTAGTCATATAACTCCTATCCGTGAGACGCTCATTAAGATCAAAGTTTCACTCCTATATGTTGTAAAAAATTTTAAATTTGGCACTAAAATTGCCCTAACAGGTATTTATCTCAGTTTTATTACACATCTACCATTAAACAAACAAAAATCAAGCGCAATGGCATTCTCTAAAATCGTACTTTTACCCCCCCCCCCCCCTTACACTTAAGATGAACATTGTCCCCAATGTTCAAATAACAAGATGTAAAAGAAAAAAGTAAAGGAATGAAATCAAATACTCCCCTGATTCGTTCGGTGGATAATGAAGTTACACGGTTAAATCTTCCTCCAAGGAGAATGTTGAAGCTCCATGACTAATGCATCGCCATAAGCTTGATTCCATAAACATCTCCTTGTCCAAAATAACCTGTTAAACCTGAGAAAACAAACACGAAAACCTGCATAACATCGGCGGGAAAAAAAATCTATATATAAGGATATAATGCTTGTGGAATGATAACTTTGCAGATTCCTGGAGATTATAAGTTGGAGATTTTAATAAAAACTTTTTAAAAACAAAACTTTCAAAAATTTCTGAAAATTAAATCTGACGCCGTCAGGTTATAACCCCTGACGCCGTCAGAAATGACCTGACAAAAACTTTCATTTTAAGTTTCCGGAAAATTTCTGGAAAAACCTTTACCTTACTTCCTCGAAATCCTGCAAAACATCATTATGACTCGATACAAGCATTTGACTCAAACAAATACGAATATGTATGCTAATTTATTATTATTACGATTCATGTTAATTTGTGTTCTAATAAACCGATTTAGATTTCCCTTACACTTAACTTTTGCAAAATACCTTTATATGTAGTTAAGACGAAGTTAAAAACAAAATAAAGCATTTTCACAAATTAGTTTTGAACATGAATCAATAAGAATAAAAATTAAACATACATACGGAAACAAATAAAAACAAACAAACAAACAAATAAACACACAAAGCAAATAAATAAAATAAAGCTTGGGTTGCCTCCCAAGAAGCGCTTTTCTTTATTAACGAGTCTTGTAGCTAGACTCAAAGTCACGTACATTACGTGATTCCATCATTCATAATGACGTATCCCTGATAGATATGATCCTTGTTATCAGGGTGGTGGTGTCTCAATCGCTCGACATTCGCAGTTACTTCACCTCCTCCTTTGCTGGTCAAGCTTACTATCCCATCTTGGTGTAAACTTTTAATTGTGAATGGTCCGTACCACCAGGGACTTAGTTCATTGGTAGGTGCTTCTGTTTCTGAATGCCTTAGGAGCACTGAGTCTCCTTTTGTAAATTCAACGGGGTTATTGGGTTGCTCATCAGCCTCAATATAATCGTTATTTCCATCCTTACATTCTCTAATCTCATTTTCCATATAACTCTTAATCCTTGCCTCCCATGCAAGAATTTTCTCTCGAACATTACCACGGACTATATTAGTGTTAGCCTCCATCTTCTTCTGCAGAGCAACATCTCGTATATGTCGTGGGATCGTTGGGAAGTTTATTGTTTTCTTCCCCTTCTTCATTTGGATGGTGCTATTTTCGTAATTGATTTGTGCCCTAGTGGTAGCGATAAAGGGTGCCCCAAGGATTATTGGCATATTCATATCATTTCTCTCAATGATCATGAAGTCGACCGGATACAGGAATCCGGCAACGTTGACCAACACATCTTCTGCAATTCCTAACGGATACTCATAAGAATGTTTCGCAAAGGAGAGTTTAGTATGGGTGATGGATGGCAACTCATCGGTTAACTGAACATAAACGGATAAAGGCATCAAATTTACGTCGGAACCTTGGTCAGCTATCGCATCCAGATACTTGTGTTTTCCAATGCTGCATGGTATTTCAAAGATCCCGTAGAATTTCTGCTTTTCCACTAACTTTTGTCCTATGAGGCATTCATACAATTGCCCACCGGGTAATGTGTCAGATTTATCATCCGGTTCCACCTTCTTGGACTCCTTGTTGGGTAGATGAGTACGTCGATAGTTTCTCACCCAATCGTTTATGGTCTCCTTGTTTATTTCGTGCTTCAAGTAATGCTTCACTTGTTGTGACACTGGCGGTTCAACCAATTGGCGCTCCTCAGAGGGCGCCTCCTCTCCCTTGTCGGAATCGCATTTGTAGGAATTGGTGTTTCCATTATTAAGTGGGATGAGGTCAATTTTGTTAACTTCCATAGTTATGGATTTCCCTCTTCCATCATTTCCGCCCTCTTGGACGACGGAGGTGGCCTTGACAAATTTAGTGTTAGGAACATCAGCGTCATTCCTCACCAACACTTTTGCAGGGGCTTTTGTATTTGTGTATTCTTTCAAAAGATTCATCATCTCCGCCATCTTCTCCTCCATTTCCTCCTTCTGCTTGTAGACGGCTTCCTCAAATTTTGCCAACCGTTCGGAGTGTTTTGACATGTACTCTCTCATTCGAGCTTCGAATGTTGGACTAAGTTCCTGAGGTGGTGAGTTGGGTTGAGCGTGCTTATGGAAAGGTTTAGCATTTTCCCGAAGGGGTGATTCGGACAATGGTGTTTGCTTAACAATTGAGACTGAGTTAATTGTTGCTTTTTGTGGACTTAAGGGTCTCTTTTGCTTTTCCATAAGATATGCAACCCTTTTCTCAAGTTCACTAACGCTTTCCTCAGTGATTTGATTGGCTGTATCGGGCGATGAATATGTCATGACTGCCGAGCGCACGTCGTGGGAGACTTGCCACAATTCATCATCGTCGGATGCAAGCTCATCAATGATCTCCCATGATTCCTCGGCGCTTTTGTCGCGCAATCTGCCCCCGGCGGCTCGATCGATGGCACGCTTGGTGTGGTAATCAACATGGTCATAGAAGATTTGGATTTGAAGCCATAGATTTATGCCATGATGAGGGACTTTTTGGAGTAAGTCCTTGAATCGAATCCATGCCCCGTAGAGGGTTTCGCCTCGACGTTGTTCAAACATCAAGATATCCTTCCTTAGCTTGGTAGTTCTCCCTGGTGGGAAAAACTGAGCAAGGAAACGAGTGGTGAGATCATCCCAAGAGGTGATGGATCCTGCGGGTTGACGTTCTAGCCACTGACTAGCTTGGTCCCGCAGAGAGAATTGGAAGAGACGCAATCGGGTCGTCTCTCGAGTGGCAACATCAAGGTCTATAGAATCAACGATTTTAAGAAAGTCCTTGAGGTGTTGATTAGGATCTTCAGAACGAAGTCCATGGAATGCGCATCCGCTTTGCACCAACCGGATGGTGTCGGATCGCAAGGGTGTGATATTGGCTCCTTGAGTGAGCTCAATGGTGTTTCGATAGCCATGGTGGCTAGGACGGGAATACTCTCCTAAAGTACGGGCTCTAGGAGGTGGTGGTTGTTGTGGTGGTGGGTTGTGGGGGTTAAGGATATTACCATCTTCCATGATGTCGAATGGTAATGGTTACGAACAAAGACACGAAGAAAATAGATAGACTAAAGAAAACCTAGAAAAATAAAATAAAAAATCTCACTAGAAAGGAATCTAGTGAGTAGACCTAATAGAAATAAAAATTCAACCTAAACAATAACTATTCCCCGGCAACGGCGCCAAAAACTTGATGCGTGGGTTTTGTAACCTTACAACAGGTTTTACCTCTCGAGGGATCTCAAGAGGCTTACAACCCCACCAGGCAGTGTACCTGACCGATGTAGTATAGGGTAGTGGTAAGTACGGGGGATTGATCGTTCTCCACAGGGAATAGTGTTCGTTAGGTATGAAAGGCTACTCTAATTAGGTCTAAGGGTTGAGGAAGATTCTTTTTATGTTTTTATAATTTTTTATGAAAGCAAGTAAAATCTCGGGTTTGAAGGAGTGGGCGGAATTAGTTGCTAGTCAACTAACCCAAAATTACTACGGATGCAAATAAAATAAAATAACAAAAATGAAAATGTTGGTGAGAAACTTATGTGTAGAGAAATGTGTTTACTTAGATTTCCTTACTCCCTAACTATCTTTTACCGGTTAATTAGTGTGTATTAGTCGCGTGGATGACGGGTGTATTCCTTAATACCAATCGTGGGGTGGCGTACGTACTTCCCCAACTCTACAAGCTCCTACTTCACTCCTATGTCGAGCCGGCTAGGAAGCTCCTAACATGGGATCACTAGAATTCGCTTGTGCATTAAATACAACCATAAAAACCTTTAGTACGCCTTTGGTTCATGTTTCTTAAGACGTTCAAGCAAGTTACCGAATAGGAAGTTAGCCAGTTTTCTTAAGCCTAACATAGATAAACAATCATCCAATACAACTAACAACACACTAATAACCAATAATCAATAGCTAGGTTTCATTAGATCTAAGCAAACACAAGATAAATCTAGCCTAACATGTTAAACAAAAGACAAGAACAAGATAAAATCAAACAACACATAGACATATTGAATGATTAATTGATAACTTATCTTTCAATGTAACATGGAAGATCTCAAGGCAAAAAGCCTTGAAAAAGAAGCTAAATTCGTCTTAGGGTTTTCTCCCAAAATTCCACACACAAAGTTCCACACTAATGACAAAAGATTAGAAAACTATATATAGATTTTTGGATCTGACGGCGTCACCTTATGGAGTGTGACGCCGTCACCTCGCCGCTTTTAGGGTTCCCGGATGACCTTCTTGACGCCGTCCCTCTTTAGCTCTTCAAAATCCATTCTGGCTTATCAAGGCTTGACGCCGTCGAACCTTAAACGTGACGCCGTCCCCTTTTGATTTAAGCCGTGACGCCCTTGATCAAGTTAAAGCGTGACGCCGTCAGAATTCACATGCTATTTTCACTGGCTTATCATGAGTAAATTTCACGTCCAACTTTTCTTGCCAAGGCATGACGCCGTCCAGAGTAAATTGTGACGCCGTCAAAGGTAACTTTTAGCCGATTTTTGAGACTTTGCTGTTTTCTTCACTTTTATGCTCCAAAAACGTCCAAAATGCCTCCTTTTCCAGATTTCTCCTCAAAAGTACCTAAAATGACAAAAGGAACGATTTAGGGCAATATTTGATCAAATAAATACGATTTAAGGCTTAAATGACCCCTTAAAAGCGGTACACTTTTCGCTTCATCAGTGTAACCAACTAGAGAAGTAGTAGCGGAAACATACAACTGGAGACCAAAATCCACAGTTCCTCGAACATATCGCAAGATACGTTTGAGTGCAGCAAAGTGCGGCTCCCTCGGATCATGCATATAAAGGCAAATCTGTTGAACTGCATAAGACAAATCTGGACGTGTAAAAGTAAGATACTGGAGCCCCCCTGCAAGGCTGCGATATAAAGTAGGATCCTGAACAGGAACACCTTCCGGACCCAGTTTAGACTCTGTATCAACGGGTGTCCGAGAAGGGTTACAAGTAACCATGTGAGCACGCTCAAGGAGCTGTAGAGCATATTTCTTCTGTGACAAAACAAACCTGTAGGAGTACGATCAGCAGAAATACCAAGAAAGTAATTAAGCGCCCCAAGATCAGTCATGTCAAACTCATTATTTAGAGAACCTATAATCTGCTGAAGTAGGGCTGGACAGGAAGCTGTGAGAATGATGTCATCCACATAAATAAGTAAGTAAGCAACCTGAGAACCCTGTCTATAGATAAACAATGAGGAATCGCAGCGACTATGATAAAATCCAGCTCGTGTGGCATAACCTGCAAACAGCTGAAACCATGCACGGGGTGCTTGTTTCAGGCCATATAAAGATCTCTGTAAAAGACAAACATGATGAGGATACCGATTGTCAACAAAACCAGGAGGCTGATGCATGTACACAGTCTCAGATAAGTCACCGTTAAGAAAAGCATTCTTAACATCAAGTTGGTGTATGGGCCACTGACGAGACACGGCAAGGCTAAGTACCGTGCGAATGGTGGCTGGTTTAACGACCGGACTAAACGTCTCATCAAAATCAACACCTTGTTGCTGACTACTACCGTTAGCAACTAAACGAGCCTTATAGCGGCTCAAAGTCCCGTCAGCATGAAACTTATGCTTAAACAACCACATGGAGCGAACCATATTAACACCTGCGGGCCTTGGTACAAGTAACCAAGTGACATTTTTAACCAACGCATTATATTCATCGTACATAGCATTACGCCAGTTTGGGTCTTTTAAGGCGTGAGACGGATTTTTAGGGATAGGAGAAATAGAAGAAGTATGTAGAGACAAGCGGTCGATAGGTTTGACAATGCCTGATTGCGACCGAGTGATCATGGGATGAGTACGAGTAGGTTCATGTACAGGTACAGTGTTTGGCTCAGGATTTGGAAAATCGAAAATTGGTGGTGGTAGTGGATTGGTTTGATGGGCCGAAGTAGATGGGTCATTGGCGTGGTTGTGGGCTATCGAGGTTGGGAGGGTAGACTGAGGTGAAGGTGATGGTTCGGTAGGATTTGGGACGTATGGGGTGTTGGGCTCCGCATTAGGGATGGTTGTATTGTTGGGCTGAGTTGTTTCGTGAGTTGTGGGGCGAGGTATAGGGGTTGATGCGAGGGTGTTTAGGAGGGGGGAAGGTGTGGGGTTGAGGAAGGTATAAGAAGGCGGGGAGGAGGGTGTCATAGAACGGTATGGAAATTGGGTTTCGTCAAAAGTGACGTGTCTGGAGAGGATAATTTTATTTGTTTCAAGGTCTAGGCATCGAAAACCGCGATGGTAAGCGGGGTAGCCCAAAAATATACAAGGAGTGGCTCGTGGAGCAAGTTTGTGTGGGGAGTGAAGGTGAGGGTAGCATAGACATCCGAATATTCGTAGGCGGGAATAATCGGGTGGTTTGTGAAAAAGGCGAGTATAAGGTATTTCATTGTGAATTGCGGTAGAGGGTAGAAGGTTGAGTAGATAGGTGGCCATATGGAGAGCCTCGACCCAAAAGGTGGGGGGAAGGTGTGCTTGAAAAAGTAAGGTGCGGATGATATTGTTGATTGTTCGTATCATTCGTTCCGCCTTGCCATTTTGTTGGGATGTTTTGGGGCAAGAGAATCTAAGTTGAATGCCATGTTTGGCAAAGAGGGTGTGAAGTCGGTTGTTATCGAACTCACCGCCATGATCACATTGGAAGCTTTTTATTTCACATTTGAATTGGTTTTTAACATAATTACGAAAGTGCAAAAATTTATCAAACATGTCAGACTTTGAACGAAGAGGGTATATCCATAGGTAATGAGAGAAATGATCAAGGAATAAGACATAGTATTTAAAACCACTAGGACTAATAATGGGAGATGTCCATAAATCAGAATGAATAATATCGAAACAATGTTTAACAATAGAATCCGAACTATGAAAGGGAAGCTTCACATGTTTGCCAAGTTGGCAAGCGTGACAAATATGTGAAGACTTTTCTTTATTACATGAAATAAAACGACTAGAGACAAGCGAACGTAGCACTTGATCACCCGGATGTACGAGGCGTTGATGCCACGTGGAAGCACTTGTCGAGAGAAAAGCAGTAGGAGAAGTTGTCGGCTTAGTAACTGGATAGAGATCGCCCGAACTGTCACATCGAAGGAGGATATGACGAGTCAAGTAATCTTTCACAGAAAAACCAAAGGCGTCAAATTCAATAGTACAATTATTGTCCCTAGTGAACTGACGGACTGAAATGAGATTTTTAATTATATTGGGGGTTACAAGAACATTATGAAGATGAAGTGGGCGATGATGGGAAGGAATAATGCTATGGCCGGTGTTGGTGACGGGAATAGACTTGCCATCACCAACGTGAACAGATGGAAATAATCGTTTATCAAAAATGGTACTTAAATTACTTGCATTAAAATTTAAATGAGAAGAGACACCTGTATCCATGTGCCAAGTCAGGTCTTGCAGCGGCATAATGCTAAACGCACTTGGTAGAGTAGTAGGCTGGGATGCATAAATAGCCGGAGCGGGACCGAGTACACCTTGACCGGGATGCGGCAAACTGTAATGCATTTGTGGTGTAAACTGTTGAGAAACATTAGTCTGGCGGGCCACATATTGGGCCAGTGTCTGATGTAGCAATCCATAATGAGCTGGACTAGGAGAATTAATGGTTTGCGGTGGATTTTTATGTTGCTGTTGGGCCGGCCGGTTATGGTAGAGGCTGGTGTGGGCCGGTGGTGTCCAAGGGGTGGTGGGCCTGCGATTTAAAAGTAACTGGGAATCATAAGAAGTCCCGTAGGAAACAGTGGTATGATGTTGAGCATTATTACCCGACTTGATTCGGCAATCGTGAATATATTTGCATCTATCACCAAATCGACATGACCCCTGTTGAAAGTGATTGCATATTTGAGGAAAAGTAGAGGGCTTGTTCGTGTTACCTGTTCGTATCAATCGTGGTATACCGGTGGTACTATTATAACTTATATTATTTTTGCTCACCATAATATCAATAAACCAGCGATAAACTGCACTTCCGTTGAGATCGAAACAAAATAATAGAACTTATTTTGTAGAAATCGAATCAAAAATAATGCCAGCTATAAGTAAAGCGTACCCAATTTCTTAACCAATCAGTTGGAGGATTGAGACAAATCCAAACGTAATAAGACAAAGATGGCAGCGTACTTGTATAAATTGAAAAAGACTTGACCAATCAATTAACACTTGATATAAAACCAACTCATAAGTCTATATAGCTGCGGTATTTAGTTGAAGAAGAGAAAAAAATAAAGGGATAATTACTAAAATAGCCCAAAACCCAAATGGGATATTTCTACCCCGGTTGCCCTGGGCAATGCCCCCAGTTGCCCAAAAAAGGGCGATTGTTGCCCAAAAAATACACTGGAAATTCTTCGGTTGCCCAAAAAAATACCGGTTGCCCTGGGCAACACAATTATTTTTGAATTTCGGGTTAGATAGGGAACCGCCCATTTGTGTTTGGGCTATTTTGGTAATTATCCCAAAAATAAAAGGGGTTTTGAGAGATTAGAGATATACAGGCGTGTATTGAAGGGGATTTGGGAAGGAGAATTTGAGAGATTTTAGGAGAAAAATTAGATGGCTTTGATTACCATGTTGAAGGGTAATTGATTTCCTTGATTTCATCATCCCAAAAACACCAAATAAATAGTAATACAGATTATTCTAGAATCCCACTTGGGCTAGGCCTATACACATACAATGGGCTGATGCATATAAATAGACTAATGTAACTATATCGACTAATAAAACCAAGTTCATCCACTTAATCAAGTGATATATCGTATACGTATGTTACATATTTATAAATAGCTAGCTACTTATGTTTTCGACCCGTTTACCTAATTACTCGAGATTCCAATCAATCTCGTTCTTTTAAAAGGATTTTGCTATATAAGAGAGACGTACAGTGCTCATCTTGAGTATTAGTTGGCTTTTTTACTTGAAATTTTCAGATATTTCTTACTTTCTTGGGATGACAGGTGGATCCATGGATGAAAAAAAAGGGAAATTGAACTTTCGAAGCCACTAGAGCAAATGAAATTTTTTAAGATGAAAAAAAATGAAGGATTAGGAAAGAACATATACCGCATTAGCAATCCTTGAGTTTGCCGAAATTAAGTGGACAACGTAAACCACTTGACGTCAAGCTTTTGATCCAATAATAAGCCACTAATTTTCTTTCAATAATTAAGCACTGAGAATTTGAGATATTTGCTTGTGTACATGCAATGCGCACACGCATATATGTATTTAAAAAAACCTGTAAATTAATTGAATACAAACATTGTGAAGCTTGGTCAGCCATCGAGTGCTACACTCATGTTAACAAATACGCTGACCAATAGAAGATCCAAATGCGGGGTTACTTCTAATGGCTAGCACACTAGATAATTCCAAAAAAAAAAAAAAAAAAAAAAAAAAAAAAAACCGCTGACCACGCAATATGTGAACATAATTGTCATCTTTTGCAAGACGTTAATAACCAGTAACATTGAGCCAATGACAGTGATTACTGATTTGTCCGCAAAAACTTTATATCATGCCTACAATAAAATAAAATGAATACACGTTTTCCACCAGGCAAATGAATCGGCCTGAACTTTTGTCATATATTCGGAATTCGATTTGAAATCGTATTGCATTGTTTCTACTTTTCAATCATGGTACGGTATATATGTTATGATACTTAAGTTGGAAATTTGTGTTCATCAACACTAAAACCTATGACGTGAATATAGCTTTGTATAACACCTTTACGTCTTTATGAGCAATCATTATGTCATAAGTGTTGGAATATGTGAATCATAAAAGAACCATAAACACATAATCATCAAAGCATACGCAGCGGAATAAATCTACAATAACATGTAAATTAATTAACTAAAAATTAAATAGAAAGCGTACCTTATTTATTCCTAGCAAGAACAAGGAATTAGATCTACAAGAACAATATAAACCCTAACTAGGGTTTAAAGTATGGATCGATCAAGGTGTGATCGAATAGGGCAAATCACCACAAGCTAAAGTAAGCTTGTTACTCGTTCTTGTACACACGTAATACTAGCGTTCCAATGGGAAAAGCTAGGTTCTAATTCACTAAACAAATCCAACACTTGTGTTCAAGCAAAATCGACATACCTTAGGAGTTAGGGATAATGTGGATCGGCTAGAACTAAAGGAGAGGAGAAAGAAGATGGAAAAGCTAGGGAATTAAAGATTAGTAATCTAAGAATACAAGGGATGTATTTATAGGCTACAATTTCTTGTTCCCTACTCAAAGAAATCGATCCACAAACCCTAGGGGAGGGCTTCGGCCGACTTCTCTTCCAAGATAGGGATTCTAGATCCTTCTCTTCTCCTTTTGCACATTTAGTCCTTTAACGAGCGTTATCTAACCCCGTTAAGTACTAACTGTCGTTAAGTTAATTTGTTTGTGAAATGAATAAATAAAATATAAAATATATTTAATTTATTCAAACCATTGGAACTCTTACGTATTGTGTGCAATCCCGAGTCTCGGGTTCGAAACCGGACATACAAATATTAATTTATATCCACAAACTCTAACAGCTCCCACTTGGATATTCATTAATATCGTAATGACATGGGCTAGTCTAGCTTAACAGATCCCAATGCCCCCAGATCGAACCGAGTATGGTTTTCCTGGAAGAAAAAAAACCACGTGATGATATTATCATCATACTTATCATTTTGTTACTAATACCGCGTTACTATGGATATGGATCTAGGTCATTCCATAATTAACTATTCTGTTTCTCGTTGTTATTGATTGATCAAGATTACCAAAACATCTAAACGTCTTTCAGATAGACTTTGGGTGCGGCCGCACAAACATCTTGTCAACCCTACGAGGGGCCCAGCAGTATTATACTTCAAAACAAATTTGAATGAACAAATCCTTTATTGACTACGAGCGTGACCCTCGAACTTTGCATCACCTCCGAAAATAGCCCTTATAACTACCTGTTACAGATAGCGTTAGACTACCTTCCAAAAAATGAGCTACATCCTTGGCAGTCACCTTGTATCTCAAGTCTGAGGGTAAATATTCATGATTTACTTAATGACGACGATCCATAAAGTATAATCATGTAGTTGGGATAAGTCCTATATTCAATTTATCCATATTGAATATCATGTGACATTGGTGTCTCAACCTTACAGTACATTCTACCAATCCTCATGATGCGTGGTTTTTGCAACCTTACAACAGGTTTTACCTCTCGAGGGATCTCAAGAGGCTTACAACCCCACCAGGCAGTGTACCTGACCGATGTAGTATAGTGTAGTGGTAAGTACGGGGGATTGATCGTTCTCCACAGGGAATAGTGTTCGTTAGGTATGAAATACTACTCTAATAGGTCTAAGGGTTGAGGAAGATTCTTTTTTTATGTTTTTATATTTTTATTAAAGCAATTAAAATCTCGGGTTTGAAGGAGTGGGCGGAATTAGTTGCTAGTCAACTAACCCAAATTACTACGAATGCAAATAAAATAAAATAACTGAAAATAAAATGTGGTGAAAACTTATGTGTAGAGAAATGTGTTTACTTAGATTTCCTTACTCCCTAACTATCTTTTACCGGTTGATTAGTGTGTATTAGTTGCGTGGATGACGGATGTATTCCTTAATACCATTCGTGGGGTGGCGTACGTACTTCCCCAACTCTACAAGCTCATACTTCACTCCTATGTCGAGCCGGCTAGGAAGCTCCTAACATGGGATCACTAGAATTCGCTTGTGCATTAAATACAACCATAAAAACCTTTAGTACACATTTGGTTCATGTTTCTTAAGACGTTCAAGCAAGTTACCGAATAGGAAGTTAGCCAGTTTTCTTAAGCCTAACATAGATAAACAATCATCCAATACAACTAATAACACACTAATAACCAATAATCAATAGCTAGGTTTCATTAGATCTAAGCAAACACAAGATAAATCTAGCCTAACATATTAACCAAAAGACAAGAACAAGATAGAATCAAACAACACATAGACATATTGAATGATTAATTGATAACTTATCTTCAATGTAACATGGAAGATCTCAAGGCAAAAAGCCTTGAAAAAGATGCTAAAATCGTCTTAGGGTTTTCTCCCAAAAATTCCACACTAAGTTCCACACTAATGACAAAAAATTAAAAAACTATATATAGACTTTTGGATCTGACGGCGTCACGTTATGGAGTGTGACGCCGTCACCTCGCCGCTTCTAGGGTTCCTGGATGACCTTCTTGACGCCGTCCCTTTTTAGCTCTCCAAAATCCGTTCTGGCTTATCAAGGCTTGACGCCGTCAGACCTTGAACGTGACGCCGTCCCTCTTTGAATTAAGCCGTGACGCCCTTGATCAGGTTAAAGCGTGACGCCGTCAGAATTCACATGCAATTTTCACTGGCTTATCATGAGTAAATTTCACATCCACCTTTTCTTGCCAAGCCATGACGCCGTCTGGAGTAAATCCTGACGCCGTCAAAGGTAACTTCCAGCACAATTTTGAGACTTTGTCGTTTTCTTCACTTTTATGCTCCAAAACGTCCAAAATGCCTCCTTTTCCAGATTTCTCCTCAAAAGTACCTAAAATGACAAAAGGAACGATTTAGGGCAATATTTGATCAAATAAATACGATTTAGGGCTTAAATGACCCCTTAAAAGCGGTACACTTTTCGCTTCATCAAATACCCTTACACTTGAGATTTGCTTGTCCTCAAGCAAATGCGCTTTTATTCTAATCAAAATACAAGTTAGGGGTCATTTAACGCTAATATAAAAGTAATTACAACAAATAATCGTTCCACTTTAATCATAATAAGCACGGAGATTATAAACTAGCACCTCACAAGTAGTGTTTAGATACTCACATCTCTCAAGTGTCATCAAAATAAATCTCATAAATGAAAACGGATAATATCTCTCACTACCTGTCATAGCAAATAGATTACCATAGGCTTGGGAAAGGATCGAAAACCTCCTCCACTAGGCGTAAGCACCAAAGATAAACTATCAAAGAGGGCTTTTAAATGGGTTATAACGTTAGGTGTAGGGAAAAGGAAAACACGGTTTTGTTGGATAAGGGATGTTTTACTGGTGGCGAGTTAAAGATCTTGATCAATTACATGTACTATACAATGTTGCTAAGCCAAGACTCGACTCAATCTTAAGCTAGAAACGAAATAACAAAATAACAAAAACATAAAAATAAACATAAAATGAAACGGGGTGGCAGTCCGTATGTTTTTTCTCTTTTTCTTTTTCTCATTTTTTTTTGTATTTTTCTTGATTTTTTCGATTTTTTTTTTTTTTTTTTTTTTTTTTTTTTTTTTTTTTTTATGAATACACTTTTGCCCTACCATCCAAAATAATACATCATAGGGGCGTTGCATTCCCCTTACACTTGAACTTTTACATAACTTTACAAATAACTATTCTAATGACTCGAATTAAGATAATCGAAAAACTTGGAGTACTTTTAAAACATTTAGCACATATGGGGGTAATAAATGATGTTCTTCCCCATTACTCTATTACACTAGTACTTTACCCATAAGTCCCAATCGTCCCAAAACAATATGTACAAGGATATGACTCGACTTAGCAACCATGTAATCAATTAGATAATTAACTTGGGTTTAAACAAATGTTGTCACAATAATGCACTAAAAATGAGTGCATACAAGGTAGGCTAAGGCGATTTGGGTGTACATTTTAGTGGGGTGTAACAAATTCTTCCTTTAAGTAAAATGCTTAAAGGTCGAAATGAAAAGATAGGCTCTGAGGGGTGTACTAGGGGTATCGTGTACTAAAAATGAGTACAACGCAAAGGGTGTGGGAGAATTACTTGACCAATGTAGCCAAAGTAATTATAACAAAAACACAGGTGTAAAACAATGGGTTAATCCTAATGCCTCTTATCATGTAGTAAATCTAACTACACGAATGTAGTCTCACTTGTGGCCTTGGAATGGTCCTAACGCAAGTTCTAGAATCTAAGTGCTACCGGTACACACATCATAGCATAAATGCTTTTCCTACCAATTCTAGGGGCGAACCTCACATATTTGGGGGTGGAAAATTTTTTAGTGGTACGGTTTTTTGTGCTAGTCATATAACTCCTATCCGTGAGACGCTCATTAAGATTAAAGTTTCACTCCTAAATGTAGTAAAAAATTTTAAATTTGGCACTAAAATTACCCTAACAGGTATTTCTCTCAGTTTTATTACACATCAACTATCAAACAAACAAAAATCAAGCGTAATTGTATTCTCTAAAATCGTACTTTTACCCCCCCCCCCCTTACACTTAAGATGAACATTGTCCCCAATGTTCAAATAACAAGATGTAAAAGCATAAAGTAAAAGAATGAAATCAAATACTCCCCTGATTCGCTCGGTGGATAATGAAGTTACACGGTTAGATCTTCCTCCAAGGTAATGTAGAAGCTCCATGACTAATGCATCGCCATAAGCTTGATTCAAAACATTTCCTTGTCCAAAATAACCTGTTAAACCTGAGAAAACAAACACGAAAACCTGCATAACATCGGCGGGATAAAATCTATATATAAGGATATAATGCTTGTGGAATGATAATTTTGCAGATTCCTGGAGATTATAAGTTGGAGATTTTAATAAAAACTTTTTATGAAAACAAAACTTTCAAAAATTTCTGAAAATTAAATCTGACGCCGTCAGGTTATAAACCCTGACGCCGTCAGAAATGACCTGACAAAAATTCTCATTTTAAGTTTCTGGAAAAACCTTTACCTTACTTCCTGGAAATCCTGCAAAACATCATTATGACTCGATACAAGCATTTGACTCAAACAAATACTAATATGTATGTTAATTTAATATTATTACGATTCATGTTCATTTGTGTTCTAATAAACCGATTTAGATTTCCCTTACACTTATCTTTTGCAAAATACCTTTATATGTAGTTAAGACGAAGTTAAAAACAAAATAAAGCATTTTCACAATTTAGTTTTGAACATGAATCAATAATAATAAAAATTAAACATACATACGGAAACAAATAAAATTAAACAAACAAACAAATAAACACATAAAGCAAATAAATCTTGGGTTGCCTCCCAAGAAGCGCTTGTTTTTGTTCGAGTCACGAGCCTGACTCTACCCTTATTTAACAGAAATAGGGGAGGTTTTCCTTACACTTAGGATTAAGTGTGGGTGATAGTAGCGATACACACCAACTCGGTAGGAGTATGCCACGTGAGGAAAGAATGGTGGATGAATTATATACTCAAAGGGGTGTGCTCCTTTCATCATAACCTTACCTAGTTCACTTTGGTCAATGGGTGAATTGAAGTGTTCTCCTAAAAAGGGATCATTTTCTAACAACTTCGAGAGACTCCTAATTGGGAATCCATCTTGACCCAATAGACCCGGTTTAAACCCATAATGTTTCTTGTGATCAATCATGAATAGGTGATGTAGACATGTAAGGTCATTTTTCACTCCTATATTGTCTTCCTCACTACAAGGCTTAATGTCTACTACCTTAAACTTAAGACTACCCGGACTATATGTTTTGATGGGTGGATCGGGACCTAATTCAATTCCTAAATTTTCATCCAAGGATGGAAGTTTAGGTAACGGTTTTGGTTGAGGCTCCGGCTCATCAAAACTAGGAACTTCCATAGGACTAAAAGAAAGGTTGTGATCACTAAAAGCATTCAAACCTATATCTTCTAGTTGTGTTTGGTCCAAGGGCTCTACCTCTATTGGGGTTCCTATAGTCTCCTCAACTTCTTCCGGGTAAGTCACGGGCGGTGTGTGTGCCTCAAATGATGGTAGGATTTGTGGGGTACTTGGTGGGCTTATGTTACTTACCTCATCATTCCTTATGTCAAGATCACCTATATCCTCATCATGTGTTTTAGTAGGATCTAACCCTAACATTTTACCAAGTATCTCAAGTGCTTCTCTAGGCATCTCAACTTCAATGTCCGAATCATAAAGATCATCCTCAATATTCTGACTGCTATATTCAAATTGCCCAAAAGATTCATCATGTGTTTCTTGAGATTCATCGTCATCGATCATAAAACCTAGGTCTTTTTGATCAATGTGATCATGCTCGGCTAGATCCTCCATCACATCAAGATCACCTAAGTGTTCACCCTGTATTATGGTAGTGCCTAACCATGATATGCAGCTAGGTGGCTTAACTCTACCCTCATCCCCAAACAAACTTGTTTCATGATCCTTGAAATTTGTGGTCAATTGACTTGTATTAATGTTTGTTGGGTTGTCTACCATATAATAATATTGGGCACAATTCTCAATAGCTTCCCATGCTTTCTCAGCACTTAATTCCCTAATATCCCTGCCGGCAATATGGTAAATATCCCTTTGGGCATGTCGGTCGACATGATTGTAAAAGATTTGAGTTAGGGACCAAAAATCGAAGTTATGATGAGGGACTTTTTGGAGTAAATATTTAAAACGAGTCCATGCATCATAGAGAGGTTCATCTTTATGTTGTTTAAACATCAAGATGTCATATGGAGTGGGTGAATTACGTGGTTGGTGGTATGGTGGATTCGCGTTCTCCATAATGGTGAACAGAAGAGTCAATGGAAATTACGAACAAACAAACAAAGAAATAAGATAGACTAAAGAAGACCTATAAAAAGAAAATAAAAATCTCACTAGAAAGGAATCTAGTGAGTAGACCTATAAAATAAAAATTCAACCTAAACAATAACTATTCCCCGGCAGCGGCGCCAAAAACTTGATGCGTGGTTTTTGCAACCTTACAACAGGTTTTACCTCTCGAGGGATCTCAAGAGGCTTACAACCCCACCAGGCAGTGTACCTGACCGATGTAGTATAGTGTAGTGGTAAGTACGGGGGATTGATCGTTCTCCACAGGGAATAGTGTTCATTAGGTATGAAATACTACTCTAATAGGTCTAAGGGTTGAGGAAGATTCTTTTTTTATGTTTTTATATTTTTATGAAAGCAATTAAAATCTCGGGTTTGAAGGAGTGGGCGGAATTAGTTGCTAGTCAACTAACCCAAATTACTACGAATGCAAATAAAATAAAATAACTGAAAATAAAATGTGGTGAAAACTTATGTGTAGAGAAATGTGTTTACTTAGATTTCCTTACTCCCTAACTATCTTTTACCGGTTGATTAGTGTGTATTAGTTGCGTGGATGACGGGTGTATTCCTTAATACCATTCGTGGGGTGGCGTACGTACTTCCCCAACTCTACAAGCTCCTACTTCACTCCTATGTCGAGCCGGCTAGGAAGCTCCTAACATGGGATCACTAGAATTCGCTTGTGCATTAAATACAACCATAAAAACCTTTAGTACGCATTTGGTTCATGTTTCTTAAGACGTTCAAGCAAGTTACCGAATAGGAAGTTAGCCAGTTTTCTTAAGCCTAACATAGATAAACAATCATCCAATACAACTAATAACACACTAATAACCAATAATCAATAGCTAGGTTTCATTAGATCTAAGCAAACACAAGATAAATCTAGCCTAACATATTAACCAAAAGACAAGAACAAGATAGAATCAAACAACACATAGACATATTGAATGATTAATTGATAACTTATCTTCAATGTAACATGGAAGATCTCAAGGCAAAAAGCCTTGAAAAAGATGCTAAAATCGTCTTAGGGTTTTCTCCCAAAAATTCCACACTAAGTTTCACACTAATGACAAAAAATTAGAAAACTATATATAGACTTTTGGATCTGACGGCGTCACGTTATGGAGTGTGACGCCGTCACCTCGCCGCTTCTAGGGTTCCCGGATGACCTTCTTGACGCCGTCCCTCTTTAGCTCTCCAAAATCCGTTCTGGCTTATCAAGACTTGACGCCGTCAGACCTTGAATGTGACGCCGTCCCTCTTTGAATTAAGCCGTGACGCCCTTGATCAGGTTAAAGCGTGACGCCGTCAGAATTCACATGCAATTTTCACTGGCTTATCATGAGTAAATTTCACATCCACCTTTTCTTGCCAAGCCATGACGCCGTCTGGAGTAAATCCTGACGCCGTCAAAGGTAACTTCCAGCACAATTTTGAGACTTTGTCGTTTTCTTCACTTTTATGCTCCAAAAACGTCCAAAATGCCTCCTTTTCCAGATTTCTCCTCAAAAGTACCTAAAATGACAAAAGGAACGATTTAGGGCAATATTTGATCAAATAAATACGATTTAGGGCTTAAATGACCCCTTAAAAGCGGTACACTTTTCGCTTCATCACCTCACATTTTTCTTTATTTAATAATATTCTCATATCATTAATCGACAACGGACAATTTAGAATAACATAAGTTATTCACGGATTTAAACATGCAAATATAGGATACAATATTATAAATGAGAATAAACGTTATCCACACTTTATTTCATTAAAATAATATTGTTAAACATCCCTTATCCAAATACTAACTAGATCAATGCATGACAATTCTCATTAAATGAATTATGCCACAAGTCTTGTTCCACATACTTGTTGACAAGGCATAACTCAACTAATGTTGATCAATCGGAATTCTAAGAATACTTATTTCAATAATGAAATTCTTGTATGTGTGCATTCATCTATCTAGATATTGCCACATACTTCATAAAATGCGTGACATCCTCATGCACGAATTTATGACAATTAAACTACCAAACCTTGTAGTTAAAGTATTCTAATTCTTTATGTATAATGCAACTATGCTCATATTGAGCATAACTAGTATATATGGTCTCCTAATAAGGATGAGCTCCCACCATGACTAGTATTGAGTGTCATCTCAATCTTACTAGCATTATTGTATGTAAACAACAATATGCTCTTTTAATTCTTAAAACTTTTAACATTCATCGTGTAATGTTTTATATCTTCAAATCTATCAAGATTTGGCAACTATATCAATTAGGCCATAATTTTGCCATATGGTTCACATTTAGAATTTTGGAGCAAATCCAGGCTGAGGATGTAAACTCTAAACCATATCCATTACACTTAGCAATCTAATAATTTCCAATTAGATACTAATGTTGTCAATCATCTTTTTATTCAAACATGATACAACAGGCAACATGATGTACATGAATAATCCTTTCGTCAACCTTAGATTTTATTCATGTCATATCTTTTCAAATATATGTTTCTATCTAGATCTTCTAATAGAATATCATGTTCTTTTAGAATCAGTTATTTTACCGCTTATGTTTATAATCAATAAACACAATGTTCAAGGTTTTTTATTCCTAAATTTCCATGTGAAATTTCATTCCAAACTCAGTCTTAACATATAATGTTAATGCTAATGGAATGTTACTTCCCATATGTTATACAACATATATGAAATAAGAAAATAAATACATTACTCCCACTAGCTTTCAGGAATATTAAGAAATATCTTAATTTTAATTATAAATCAAACTAGATTTAATAACTAAAAATAAGTATATCTTCTGTATGCATTAATCCATTCACAAATGATTTGCATTTTGTATACTACTAAAGATTATTTGAATTCAAACACTCATTTTAGTTACTTTTCGTCCTCGCTCAAGTAATTATTAAAGAAAGAGTTTTGATATTCCATTATTAATTTCATATAAATGAAACTAATAATGACAATCATAATCTTTATATATATTTAATGTGCTTAGAAAGAATTTCAATCACATTTAATTGCTTAATTGTGATTGATAATCTTTTCACATATTAAATATGTATACAAATTTGTCCATTATGATTTCTACACAAGAATTTAAATCTCTAGGATTTTCATTTCCTTTGTAAAAATTCATTTTCATTCTATAGTGTAACTATAGAGTTTAAGATCAACTACGTTTCCAAACTATTTATCTTCTTGGACTGCATCTAATTATTCATAGTATGAGTAATTTGCCAAATAAATATTTGCAATTTATTAACAGGCATACCACGATCCTGTAACTCATAATTCTCAATATATTCAACAAATATTTGAGATATCCTTGCGGATCTATGAATAAGAATTCCATCATCTTTTAGATTTAACACTAATATGTTAAATCCTCATTATAATTTTGCTAGCGTATTTAGAAGATTATGTATCTTGTAATTTTTATCTTTTGAAGATAAAACTCCCACTCGCCTTTTGCAATTTATAGATTACCTATAAATGCTTAGCAAATAGAGCAACACAAACTTGTTCTCTTTTGGGACTTTACAAATATACATTGACAGTTCCTAATTTTAATTTTGTTAATTAACCTACTCAAAGGTAGTTTAACAAATTCTGAAATTCAATTTTTAAGACTTAATGTGATTGATCACATTCCATATTAAATGGTGTCTTATTAATCTTCTAGGTTGGAGTCTTAATTGAGTATATCCAATCCATACTCAATTTCCTAACCTTGATATCTTTAGGAAGATTAGAAGATATAGTTATCTTTAATCAAACAATTTTTCAAGAGTTTGATTTTCCTAATTGAACATACCATAAATACTATGTATTCCATTAGGATTAATATTGTAAGTCTTTCTTACAATATGTAAGATAAATATATTTCGTTTTTGGCTTACCTATTTACCAACTAAATTAATTTAATGGTACAATAGATTTCCAAGCCAATTGCATGCATTATAACATAAGTTCCTTTTTGCCCAAGTCACTTCATTTCTATGTCTTACCAAGAAGACATAATTGTTATAATCCCAATATACGTTATAAGTCATTAATCAACTCAATGACTCCTTGTATATGTCTTAATTAAAAAAACATAACAAGATAACGTCTTACTTTGTTATAAGTCTTATAGCAATCAAAGACTTCATATTTATATCTTCAATATAAACATGTATAACTAAAGTAATTATGAACACCACAACTTGGTTTCAATAGTATTTCAAGTTAATTTATTTTACTTCATATATTTATGTCATTCCAATAATACATAAACATCTAAATATGAAGTAGTATGAGATTACTTCATTTATTTATGTCATTTCAACAATACATAAATATTTACATTTGAAGTACCTTATTATCATATCGACACTTGTTCTAATAATTATCTAGTTATAGAAACTTGTAAATTAACATAGTTTCATAACATCAGCTGAGGCTGCAATGATGAAAGTATGTAATTTACCTTATCATTAATATCTAGTAATGAAAGTAGATATTAACTCCAAGTGTTTTATAAATTAGAATGTGTATAAAACACATTAGAACATTGATCTCTTACCTTACAGTCAAGAGAACCCTATAAATCATATTCCTTTATGTTGTTGCTTGCACACAATAAGATTTCTCCCACTTTGTGCATGGAACAACATTATGTATCAGATAAACAATACGCCATTCGTTTGCTTATTTGATCAATATGATTTGTGTCATAGATATAAGTAGATATAGAATCATCTCGTTTAGTAAGGAAACATACACGACTATCCTTAATACCACAAGTGTCTATAATTAGAAAGTATTTTATCTCAAGAGGTTCTAGAGATAATTTGGGTTACTACCAAGACTTGTAGCTCCCACTGAATTTAAGATCACTACATGAACTCATTATTCAGTAATTACAACACAATGCTCCCACTGGGTTTGACAACATTGTAAGTGTTGCATAACCAGTAAAAGCAAATAGCGTGCTGTTTACTTTCCTACACCTTTGATGAATCCCTTACGTAACATTACTAAGGTACTTCAAAGAATGTATTCTACTTTGTGAATTATGGAATATCCATCAATGCAATTAACTTGAAAGAATTAGGTATGCAATTTCTTCCTTATTTAGGTCTACCATCCCCATCATGGTATGTAGCACCTTTAAATGGTTAAAGCATAATAACTAGATTAAACATTCTAGTTTGCCTTTTACCACTTTTGCGGTAATTAGTCTAGCTTCTAATTTAATAACTCCTAACCATGCAATTTCTTAAGAAATTCGCCATGAGTTATTTCTTAGAATTTAGACGATTCTAATTATCCTATTATACCTTTCTCATTCATGAAAAAGAATAGGATTAAGTCTTACTCTTCACACGGAAAGTAGACTCGGTTTATTCTTTTCAGTAAAAATTGACTCTATCCAAAGACCCCTACGGGTGCAGATCAATTTACTACTTAAAGAAAACCCCACGTTTACGGTTTTAACATTGCATTAAATACATTAAAAGAATTTGCAAAATTCAATTTTAGTATTTTCGATAATAACTTTTCAAGAAAATTAAACACCCATGGTAAAATTAAAATTTCACCATTTAATTTTCATTGAAAAATAGGATCCAAATTGACGTCGTTTCATTATATCAGCTGAGGCTGCTAGCAATGAAAGTACTCAATAAGGTACGGGTCAATCCCAATTGCCAATATCCAATTGCAATTCCTAGAATCATGGGACTTACATATTATGCAAACCTTAGTTGCAAATGTAAGCATGTTTCATCCCCAAATCTTTATGCCTTGACGCCGTTCCATCACATCAGCTGAGGCTGCTAGTGATGAAAGTGCTCAATTAAGTTAACCAATTTAGAAACATGTAAATTTGACGCCGTTTCATCACATCAGCTGAGGCTGCTAGCAATGAAAGTGCTCAATTTACCCCTCTCGACTACCATTCTTTGAATCATTACATCAGCTGAGGCTGCTAGCAATGATAGATGTCATCTTAGGTGTTTCCGTGTTAATTGGTTGGCATATTACTTAAATTTTAAGGGTATTAAAATTTTGATGTGTAATCAAAAAATATGTACAAAGATGTCATGCATTCATCTTTGTATCATATGTTTTATACAAAAACCATTTACCAATTTGCAGCTTAAAATCAACAAAATTTTAATTGATGGCGTTGAGAAACTTACAACATTGCCTTAAGATGCTTCGTACTTTTCATGGTGTACTTGGTAAGTCTATTATTGACGCACAGGCGAGCGGAGGGGCAAACATCCGCCGAAGCTAATTAAAAACGCGCCCCTTTCGGATGACAATTTAATGTCAAGCCTCCTTATACCCACTTTATAGTTTGTCAATAATAGGTCCGCCGCTTCGACCACTTTTGTACAGTCGCATCAATCAATTAAAACTTTAAGATTTAAAGCTTAAAACAATTTATGTAGTAAATTATTAATTGCTAGTCTCGCCTAGGAGCAAATTACCGTGCGAAGCGAACCACTATCGGCACATAAGACTTGGCAATTAAATATTTTACTACAAATGTTTCACAGTTATTAGGTTCATTTATTTTTTATTCAAAAAATTACCCTCTTTGATGTTACAATCCATCATAATTAAACACAAAGAACAAGTAATTTGAAAAAATAAATAAACACTCAATAACACATATATGATCATTAACAATATCATATAGCCACATGCAAACCTTTTTGATAAATCATATTAATTATCTATGTGAATTTTAATGTATCTAATCAATAAAACTCCCATTGGTTTTCGAGCTCATTGTACCCAATGGACAACATACGCCAAATAAATTTTGGCCGCGTAAGTTTTGATTAATTAGATACCACATTGCACATAACCAATTTTAATTAATATATTAGGGTCTTCCCTAATTTAAGATTTATCTTAAAACATGTAGCAATTAAACACATAACATTCCATGACAAAACATGCAAAATTTTGTCATGGATTTCATATAGCACTTAAAATCATGTATCACATATTTACAAGCCTATATAGTACGCAATCTATAATTAATGACATCACATAAGGTATTCATTAATTAAGCCCTAAAAATTGCATGCAATCCTAGGGTTTCTACAAGATTTTTATCAACAACCTAAAACCCTAAAAAAATATTATGGGTGTCGACCCATATTAGGGTTTACTAAAAAAATCAAAACCCTAGAAAATTAATTGCATGTATCTCAACAAGATCCAATTTTTAAGGTTTTTAGTAATTAATTACATGTTAAAAACGAGGCTCATGATGCCACTGTTGGAATATGTGAATCATAAAAGAACTATAAACACATAATCATCAAAGCACACGCAGCGGAATAGATCTACGATAACATGTAAAGTAATTAACTAAAAATTAAATAGAAAGCGTACCTTTTTTATTCCTAGCAAAAACAAGGAACCGGATCTACAAGAACAAGATAAACCCTAACTAGGGTTTAAAGTATGGATCGATCAAGGTGTGATCGAATAGGGCAAATCACCACAAGCTAAAGTAAGCTTGTTACTCGTTCTTGTACACACGTAATACTAGCGTTCCAATGGGAAAAGCTAGGTTCTAATTCACTAAACAAATCCAACACTTGTGTTCAAGCAAAATCGACATACCCTAGGAGTTAGGGATAATGTGGATCGGCTAGAACTAGAGGAGAGGAGAAAGAAGATGGAAAAGCTAGGGAATTAAAGATTAGTAATCTAAGAATACAATGGATGTATTTATAGGCTACAATTTCTTGTTCCCTACTCAAAGAAATCGATCCACAAACCCTAGGGGAGGGCTTCGGCCGACTTCTCTTCCAAGATAGGGATTCTAGATCCTTCTCTTCTCCTTTTGCACATTTAGTCTTTTAATGAGCGTTATCTAACCCCGTTAAGTACTAACTGTCGTTAAGTTAATTTGTTTGTGTAATGAATAAATAAAATATAAAATATATTTAATTTATTCAAACCATTGGAACTCTTACGTATTGTGTTTAATCCCGAGTCTCGGGTTCGAAACCGGACATACAAATATTAATTTATATCCACAAACTCTAACAATAAAATACTAAGCCTTGTGATTCCAGACAAGTCATCAATTTGAGTTTAATTTCATTGGAATTCAATTTTAGAAGCCAGAAAATTATGTATAAGGTCATTAACCTTTACTGTACAACAAATTTAACTGGCCAATAAGTTATGCTAAAATGTGAGAGTAAAAGCTATAAATGCTTAATATGCTTACAAAAACAACTTATTATGCTTTTGCAATATTTTATATTACCATTCTACTTAACAATGTTTCGCGTCGGTTGTCGTTATCCTTAACTAAATCTTTCTATCTCATTTGAAATAACTTGAATATAATGCCTTTATATCTGTTGCCTCATTTTTTAAACAACTACTCCCTCCGTCCCTTTTTAAATGTCCACTTGGACTTTTTTTGTCTTTATTATTCAACTTTGACCATAAATATTTTTGTTTGTGTTATATAATACTTGATGCAAAATATATGAATGGATTGGGTTTTAAAAGTATTTTCATTGGTATAATTTTCATCAAGTATTATATAACACAAACAAAATTATTTATGGTCAAAGTTGAATAATAAAGACAAAAAAAAGTCCAAGTTGACATTTAAAAAGAGACGGAGGGAGTACTTTATTTTACTTATATTGAGCATTCACTTATCCAAACTGTAGCGCAACTTCTCTCCCACTTTATTTTTCTTGGCCACATCTGTTGCTTGGATTGTTCTACTTCATGAACAATATGTTGTCAAGGTTTTTGATTTTTGCAAGATTTATATTGCTACGAGATTATCACTGTTGGATTTTAGATTTATGGGTTTCAATTTATGATATCTGTGGTTTTTTTAAGGCATTTATGAGATATGAGTATATTTTGTTTTATCTTTACATTAGATATAATTGAATGTGTTGTTATCTATTTTTAACGAATGAGTTGTAGGTAGTGGTCATGTAAATTTGTTTTGATTTAATTTGAATAATGTTTATGTATTTGATAATTTCCTCATGCTACTAGGCAATTTGATATTTTAATTCGCCCATCTTCATTTATTATTATTATATTTTTTTTGAGTAACCATGGTTTCCGACCTTTTGGCCCATCTCCATTGCTAAGCAGTTCAAAGTTTTGTCAGCATCATGATTGATTCAAGTATATTTTATTTAGTTTAATTAATTTGATTTTGGGTATTGCAGAACGAAAATTTGAAAGAAACACGAACTATTGTAAGAATAGAAAATATGATGATAATGTTGACAACGAACGATAAAAGACCAAGAGACTTTAAGAACCTATTATTTTTTAGGGGCAATTACATATATACCTAATGAAACTTCAAAAATTACATATTTTTCTCAAAATATAAGTTTTCAATGCATGATGTACAATGATATTAAAACATGCTTTGGAGATATATGTAAATATTGATGTTTTGTTGAGGATATTTTGTTGGTCCCTTTACACGATTAGAATTAACTAGAAAGTTAATCTATTGGTGTTAATGACGAATACAATGTTTAAGGATTATTCTAACAGTTATAAAACGTGAATGTAAAAACAACAATATTTTTCAACGTTTAAATTCTTATTAGAAATAATTCCAAGAATCTATACCCAAGTGTTTTGCGAAACAAACACTTGGGATTGAATAGACAAGGGTATGGGGTGTCTCCTATCGAAACTCAAGTTTTGCTTGAGTGGTAACAATATACCCTACTGAGCTATCTCAGTGAGTTGTATACTCTTTGTAGGAGAGAAGTTCCTTTGTAAAAGTTCAAGACTTTAATTATACAAAGCACACTTTAACTTCTCTCACAGTTGCTCTATTTATACACAAGTATTCTAAGTATAAGTGATTAAATATAATACAAGTTGTTGAGGTTGCGTGTCTGACAATTACAAATAGTAATTGTCATTTCCAAGAACCAATAGGAAAGGGCTAAATAAGTCTTTGGGAGTTGTTGGCTGACACTCCATGACTTTTAGCCGCAATAGGGAAGGTTGAGTCTGACAAGAGAAGAGTGTTGGGTTTACACTCTTATCTTCTCAGATCTTTTCCCTATTGTTCCCGCCTTTTCTTCAGGCGTTGGTTCCTCAGTCATTCAATCACTTTGTTGGTTGAGGAGACTGGGGTTCAGTGAGCTCTTATCCAATACTCACTGAATCCATCATCTTCTTCTTTGGCTTAAGTCCTACTCAGGGAGTACCGCCTTCCTGAGTAGTGAATCCTTCTTCTTGAATTCGCCTTAAGCATCCTGAAGATGACTCACTGAGAGGCTGTTCTCTCAGTGACTTGAATTGTTCTCGGTTTAAGTTAACACTTAGTTAATTTGTGTCCAAATCATGTTCGAAGCATTCTTGGGTTTTACATGACCCAACATATTTGTAAATGTCAATATTCCTTATACATCGTAGATCAAGCTAATTCATCACTTAAAAGTAAATTGACCAATTTAGATTATATAAAAGTATTTTTAGATTATTATTTAAATTGAGAAATTTAAAGTCACTTGATAATAACAAGCAAAAAGATAGTTCTATCAGCCTTGAAAGTGATTTAAGCCATAATAATTGTTCGTATATTAATGACATAGATTTATTTTTAGAACTAAGAGTTTTGAGAGAAATTATACACGTAAAAAACGCCACACCAATTAATATAGTTAACTACATTAGAAATGTAATTAAACTCTTTCCTTAATGCTTATGTGGCGTATAGAATAATGTTAACTGTCCCGGTGTTGTTGCTTCGTCAGTAATAAGTTTTTCAAACTAAAAATTATTCGAGATCAAAACTGACACAAAATAATTAAATTTATTGGCTTATTTATCGATTGAAAACGAAATATTATACCACACTGATTTGAAAAAAACTAATCAAAGATTTCACATCTAAACGAGTTAGAAAAGTAAATTTTATATAACGAATTTTCAGCAAATAACTTTGATAAAAATGCCTCATTTTAATGTTTCGCTTCAAGTCTACGTGAAGGTTGAGCCGTCCCCACTCTATTATCTTTCGTCATCTTCCACTTAAACCAACCCTGCGTCTTCTTTTCTGCGTGCTCTTATTCATCGATCTTTCAATTATGTCTAACACTGTACCTCAAAATATCATTGGTTCTACATGGATAACGTTACCTCTCATCTTTTCGTCGTGATCTGTGTACTATTTCAATAGTAAAGACAACTGTGCAATTTATAATATCTTCTTTGAATTTGATCATATCAAGTTTCATGAATAGAAACATTACATATTTTATTTCTATAGTGGGATATGTGGTCTCTTTGGTTTACATAAAGATTAATTATTGCTAATGCCTAATGGGGTATATATTAATAAAACTATTGCGAGTACTACAATAACGTGCCTTTCATTATCTCAAAGACTTTATTTAGTTAGGAATTGAAACAAAGTTCGATAACATTTTTTTCATTTTATATATAATAATTATCAAAAAAATAAATAAATAAATAAATAATAAAATAAAATAAAAAGATAAGGAGAAAAATTCAAATGTTTACTCTTATTTTGGTGCTTACCAAGGGACAAATCCCGACCATCCGTCTAGTTTGATATAATAGTGGGGATTAACCTAAGATTTAATATATAAACCTAAGTCCATGACTTTTTTTTTTTTTTTTTTTTTTTTTTTTTTTTTTTTTTTTTTTTTTTGTCTTTCTTATTTATTCACTTTTTTTTTCATACGTTTTCATCTATTTACATACGTTTTCATCTGTTTTCGTCCGTTTTCATACGTTTTCGCCCGTTTACGACCGTTTTCATACGTTTTCGTCTGTTTTCTTACGTTTTGGTTCATTTTCATACATTTTCGTCAGTTTTCATAAGTTTTCGTCCGTTTTCTTACGTTTTCGTTCGTTTTTATACGTTTTCATACATTTTCGTCCGCTGTCATACGTTTTCTTTCATTTTCGTCCATTTTTCATACGTTTTCGTCCGTTTTCAGACTTGTTTTTATGCTTTCATACGTTTTCGTCTATTTTCTTGTGTTTTCGTCCGTTTTCTTACGTTTTCGTCCGTTTTCTTACAAGATGAAAGAACCTAAGGCCAATATCTATATACATTATGTTTTACTCTATTATTATTATTTTGTTAAGTAGCGTCATATATAGATTTACTAATCATATAATGCAGCGTATCATATCATGCTAGATAGAGTAAACACCTGTTTTACTCAATATATTTTCGCTCAAAGTTTAGTGAGGTTTTTGGCTGATTTTATTCTTTAAGTGTGAATTTATGAACTCTATCCACGACAGAAAACTATACTTCTTGGAATTGCGTTTCTAGACCGAAACATGTACCTGATATATCAAGAGCTAAAGGTAACTCCATATCAAACAACACGAGACATAATGACATTGACGGGTGTGTTTGACAAAAGTATCAGTAATAGTGAACAATAACTTCTATAAAAACGTTTGTTAACGTAGCTTTGTGATCATAATGTGTAAAACAGTTCCTAAATGTTACTTCATGAAATGTTGGAAAATGAGCATTCCAAAGAATAAGATAAAACTATTTGCTGCTTGCCAAACAAGAATTAAAAATCACAGCGTCCAACACTATGTGCCAAACACACCGACATAGACCAACAAATGTTTTAAGAGCAGGTTGAAAGTAAACAAAAGAAATATCAAGAACAAAAAGTGGAGATTTTAATGTAAAACAAAATAAAAAACGATATTTTACACGTATAAAACACTTTACGTCTATGAGTTAATACGTAGCCACGTGCATACACTTCTAGGAAGATCCAAAATATTATATTATATTATATTATATTATATTATATTATATTATATTATATTATATTATATTATATTATCTATTAAATAGCCAGTATTGGCATAGCACAAAAAATATCTTCCAAAGCGATTAGAAGGGTGATTAGGCGATGGATGTGTGGCTCATGTGTTGGTTTTACAATGGCTGCTACTGTACAAGCCACTGTAATCTACTATTCATCAACTGTAGATTTATAATTAGGGTTAACAAAGTGATTAGATACAGTACATTATTTCATTATACAAAAAACTCTCCGTTCTTCCAGATTCATCATCCATTCTAAATCATAACCAAATCTCAATAAAAATCTTCAAAAATTTAAACCCACGTTCCAAACAAAAAACCCACAAAAACCCTTTGAGTAACAAAGTCCCCATTGTCAATTACGGAAATACGACTACACACGTGTCAGGCAAGGGTAAGGCGGTGGCGTTTTACGACGGCCCACCACCACGAAGGTGGGTGAAGATGGAGCTCATTTGAATGATTGGGTTAGGTTTAGAGAAGCTGGATACAAAACCAATAAATTTCCCAGATTCAATAGCCAAGCATGAATCCACCTACTTTCGTGAATCAATAATTTTTTTTAAAGGTAATAAAAAACCTTTTTTTAATCCTTGCTTAATTTATGTTTCATTTTACTAAAGTTCTACCGGTGGGTCAGGTTGCATTCAAGGATAATGAGGCTATTATCAAGGACCTGCTGAGACAATTTTATGTTATGGTATGTTATAGTATACATGTCTGATATCAAATTTCCCTCACTTTATTTGTTGTAAGTATGATTATTACAACTCGACAAAGAGTAACAAGGTCCCCTATTGTTACATTTATAACCATTAGGTCGCCTATTTCTTGACAAAAAATTGAATCTTTTTTGTTGATTGGTTAGTATATGGGTTACGTAATCCTGGGAATAAGTATCATTGAACAAGACATAATGTAAGATATTGTGTTTTCTTTTTTGGATGTTTTGTTAAGTTGTTTGTTGATGTGGGTTTTGTTAATTTCAGGTTGGTTTTCAAATGATTGATCAAATTTCGCAAGAGAAGAAGATTGTGATGAATACGATACAGTCTAAGGTTTTGGTTGGGATAGGTATATGAATTTGTTTATGTGTTCATTGTTTTTTGATAGTTTTAAAAGAATTTGGGATTCTTATTTAATCATTTCTGAGTGAAATGAGTTGTATGGAATTAGCAGATGGAAGCTGTTAGTTGAAATAAGGTCAACTTTAAAAAGAGATAAGCAGTTTAGAGGGTGTTTGGGATTGCTTATTTTAAACTGATTTTCTCCGTAAAATAATCATGTAGTGCGCTCCTTATGTGGTAGATAGATGCATCGTGAAAGACTAGAGAATGCGCCCGAACCTCCCCTTAAAGAGTATAGGAAAACAGTGGCGGGTATGTTGTTTTTGATTAAATGAAGCTGTAATGTTTCATTGTATTGATATAATATGTTTTTTTTTTTTTTTTTTTTTTTTTTTTTTTTTTTTTTTTTTTTTACGAGTTTGCCAGTTTTTACTAATGATTGTTTGATTGGTGCTTTCTTGCAGAAAAAAAATATATCCGTATGTAGGATATTGAAGGGTCTTGGGAAAAACCGTTGAGGTACAAGGGCCATAGACAAGAGCAGTGTGTGATACGTTCTTGCTTTGGTGGGATCAATGGCACATTTATTGCCAGTGGCAGCGAGAATTTTCAAGTATATACTGCATTCATACTTAAGTCTGATTTGAAGGGGTGTTTGGTAAATTCATTCTGATCATCATTATTTACTCGGTTTAACTCTATCTGACTTGACCAGTACTAAAAATGACCCATATCCATTTTGACCCTTTATTTACCCGCCCATCTTGCAATCTTTAACATTCTCAGATGAGATCACATAAGACACCTTCTATTTACGTATATATTTATTTATTTTTTATTTTGTTTTTAATTAATATTATCGTTTTGCTTAATTTTCTTATGTTGCCGCCAATACTTGGATCTATTATCTGCTTTGCAATTGATTCTTTCAATATTTATTCAGATACTTAGTGCTCCAAACATATGCTAAAGTAAGAGCAAAAAGAGTTTAATGATATGATTCGTGAGAAAGTTTTTAGCAAAAAAGATCGGGGAGCAAGGTAAATTCTGATTAAAATTAGCCAATACTTCTTGATAATGTCATGTTAGCATATTTGTTACTCAACAGTTACGCTTCTTTGTATTTGTTGTATGTGACATGGAAAGGGAAAAAAAGAAAAAAATGAAAAGAATGCTCATCGAAAGTGACTAAATTGATTCAAAAGCATGTTAGGATAACTTTCAAGAAACAATAATAAATTGAAGTCACTACGATTTTGCATCCCGTGATCCACATAGACCAATGGACCCACTTGAAAACCTTCACGCTAAACAACCAATGTAAGTGGTGAATCTTTCTGCAACTTTTAATTTTAGTTTTGGGTTTGATGTTGTCGGAACAAAATGCTTCATCAGTTTATGGTAATAAGTGAGAGTTAAATAATATTTTGCTTTTTGGGACTCCTTAACTGATTGAAAGTAACTAAATCTGTCCATGTTTTATCACTGTAAATTTTGTATCTTTATTGATTTTCAGGCGATAGGTTTTAATGGGTTTCTGTTGTGAATTCAAAATAAACATGAATTCCAAATTGCTAGACCCTGTCTGCCTGGATTGGCAATGACCAATGAGATAATCTCTAAGATATGATACTGTTGTTAGCACACTTATGACAATTGTCTTTTGAGTTGGATCATGTCTCACCACTATCTGCCTTCATTGAACAGGTTTTGCAAGATCAGCCTCAACTAATACAAAAGGCAACCGAGAAAAGCCCAGTTGCAGAAAGCAGCAGCAGCACCAGCAGTTGGGAGATAGATCTGCCTATGACTACTTCTGATAGAGAAGGGAAGGCCGTCGCTGCAGAATTTACCTGACCACTTACGTGCTAGCAGAAGCCGGCTACAAGCATCAAATAGCAGTAAGTTATCCTTTACATCGTGTCTTGCAGAATCTACCTTCGACAGGTAATATTTGTGCTCACGTTAAAGGTTACTTTTTTTTTCTATAATATAATTTTGCTGTTTAGTATTGTGCCTGAATGTCGTACCTTCTTTTCAATTGTGATGCGCGCAATTGTGCATGAAAACTCAGTATGCAAACTTGGTTAATGTTAATGTTGAAGGTAAAAAAAAACAAAAAAAATCCACACCTAACCTGTTAACTTAATTTTAAAGTACACTTTCTGTTTAGTGTATTTACACTTAACACTTACTTTAATGATAAAAAAAAAAACGGCTCTTTGCAGATGTCTATTGTTCATGCGCTCGGATGTGGATCTGTAAGAAGGTAACAATGCTTTGGGAAAAAGTATGAACAACAAAAATTCACTGATCTTACAATGGTGGTTGACGCAAGCTGTAACTGAACAAGGTCCTGCTGCCTTTCTTTATATTACATTATGGGTGTCTTTGTTTTGGCTTATATAGCCGGCTTATGAGTTGGTTTTGGGCTTATGTTTCATACATTACCTGTTCAGGGGGTTTAGACCAACGTATGTGGCTTCCATATCACCTCATGTCATACTAATACCATGACCTGTTCAGAGGGTGTGGGTCGATCAACTTAAGGAATTATATAGTAAAGTGAACACAATTTCATTGTATACATTGAAGGGATCAAAATGGGTTGTCAGCCGAATTAGGTAATTGGTTTAAACGGGTAATTTTGGGTATGGGTGGAAAAAAAATAGTAAGTACATACACAGATTTGCCCGAACACTCAATACTCCTTTAATTGTTAAAAAAAGCAGCAGCTAGGCACTTAAATAGGCAATCCCGAAGACCCTCTCAGATAATCAGCATTTTTTATGCTTAAAACTTTGGTTGAAGAAATATTACCTATGCTTATCTGCTTATTTTAGTGTCACACAAAATCCCAAGTTAAATAGTGTATTAAGATATTTATATTAAGCTCATTATATGGTTCCGTGTTTAGGGAGCAAATTGTTGTTGTTGCAATGGCTGGACAGGTTGTTACATGTTCTAGAATCGTGCCCTGATCTCTTTTGCTTTTTTAATTGATTGATTTTATGTTTGCAGGTCCGAAATCGGAAACGGGAAACTAGGACAGTTTGGCGTAAGCTGGGGCAATGAGTTGTATAGCGGATGGAATTCCATGGGGAAGTTCACTAACTAAGGGTTGGTTGTAAAACGAATCTGCCCTGCAAAGTAAGATATTACAGCTTTAATTCACAGTAACATGTTCTTATTTTTTGAATATTCATGACGCCTAGGCTAAATGTATATGCTGGGTAAGTCTTTAACTTAACTTTTAGGTGTTGCTTTTAGATTATCGGATAAGTAATTTGGATAAGCAATCACGAACATTGTAGAAACTGCATTGTAATAGAGTGAGTAGTCTGAATAGGCAATCCCAAACAACCCCTTATTGGTTCTTTAAGTTGATGATAATTAGTATCAAATTGTTTCACTAGGCTCATTAGAGTACAAACATTGTGGCAAATATTCTGTTATGTGAATGCATATTGCTAAAGTTTGTTTACCTTTGTTTGCAGCTGAATTAAAGCTACATTAAATAAACCAAACTGTATATGCGAAAAGTGTTATAGCTTTTGTTATATAATTACTTATGTTAATCTTTAGGTGAACTCTATGCTTGGGAATTTTTAAGAGACGGAGAGCCTCATCCCGCGGAGCCTGTAATTGATATCAGCCGGTCATAAAGTTTGATAAAATTTGAATCTGCAGTATTACTCCCTCTATCTTAACATAATTTTGAAGACCCTTGCCTTCAAAATATTCTAACTTTATCAAACGAATACTGGAAAATCATGTAATTGATACCAGGTGGTGTTTAGAAATATGCAGAAACGAATAGGTGACAATGTTGAAATACATTCTTCATTTTTCAATAAACAGTTAGAATTGTATGGATGATACATTGCAATTTAGGTACGATACATTCCACCTTTGTACATTGACACATTGTTAATTGAATGTACATTTCTTGATTAATACAATTTCCCCATTTACAACATGTCTGCAAAAAACTAATGTCAATTCACCCCGCCGCAACGCGTGGGCTACCTGGCTCGTTTGTATGAAACCTGATCATTGTCTGCCACGTAACAATATTGATTACTTGTCATATAAGAGCGGGTGCAATGACATACCAAAACTCCTCATTCGGGTTTCACGGGGTGCCACATCACTACAACAAACTACCTCCTTCCCCAATAACAAACCACAACTTACTCATTTGGGCCCCACCACTACCTATTTTTATTTCTTTTATTCAAATACTCAAATAAACTAAATTCATTTTATTCAAATAAAAATACAATACATCAAATAATACAAATAATAAAAATAACATTTAAAAAAAAAAAAAAAAAAAAAAAAAAAAAAAGTGCTAAAAAAAAGAAGGAAAACTTAAAAAAAAAAAAAAAAAAACATTTGCCACTATTATTTTTGGCCCACTTCCATCTTTGGCCCACTTCCATGTTTGGCCCAAATTTAACAAAGAAAAAGATGGAAAAATAAAAATGTCTTTTTCTTCTTCATTCACTGCCTACATACAGTCACACACATATATAACACAATTGAAATACCAAAAAAAAAAAAAAAAAAAAAAAAAAAAAAAAAAAAAAAAAAAAAAAACTGAAAAAAACATTTGATATATAACCACATCACACCATTTTCATATTTTGTTTAAGGATCCGCTTTGCTTAGCTTCCCATTTTGATTTTAGATCGAAAAAGAAAAAAAAAAAGAAAAGAAAAAACATTGCATTTGTCGGGAAAAGAACTCGTCGTGCAGACGAGTAAACACACGAAAGGCGAAGGATGGCGACCTGGTGTGGTGCAGCGGTGAGCTGCAACGAGCCTCCACCTCAGCAACGGCGAGGTGGACGGCGAGCTGCACCTCATGCTCTAAGAGTACTCATAAAGTTGGAATTTTAACATCACTAATGACATCATCACTTTCCACTTGTAACTCTATCTTCTTCGCTTTACATCCAATGTTTTAAAAACCGGTTTTTTAGTCGAACCGGCCATGCTTCCGTCACCGGTCGAACCGGACCGGTTGAACCGGCCGAACCGCCCAACAAAAAAAAAAAAAAAAAAAAAAAAAAAAAAAGTCAAAAAGTCAAAACCGGTTGAACCGGACCGGTCGAACCGGAAAAACCGGCCAAAACCGGAAAAACCGGCCGGTTCGCTACAGTAAACAAGACTATAAAAAACCGGGGTTTTTTAAACCGGCCGACCAGCCGGAGGCCGGTCGAACCGGCCGGTCCGGTCCGGTTTTTAAAACATTGTTTACATCTCCATTTTATACGATTTTGACACCAAAAAGAATTGAATGTAACGTTTCCATTTAAACGACTATGAATTGATTTTAGGCACGTGATATACTGACCTTCCCAAAAAACTTTAACCGGACTCTCCTTTTTTTTTTCTTTTTTTTCTTTTTTTTTTGATATATATATTTTTTTTTTATAATTTTGTTTATATCAAAAAGCTATAAACCTGAAAGTGCGGAACAGAAATACGGAACAGAAACTGACAAAAACTATAAAACTGTCAGAAATACGGAACAGAAACTGAAAAAAAAACTGTGCTGCACTGTAAATAATGGGGGACAAGTTGGGGACAAAAATGGCAGCCTCCCTAGTAGGGAGAGTCCGGTTAGTATAGCCCTTGATTTTAAGGTGATGTTGACCGGACCCTCCCTTAAGGAGATTGTGTTGACTTTGACCAGTTGTCGCTGCTTATACTGTCTGCTTTAAAATTTGTACATTTTGATTAAAGTAGATGGACTCCCATGGTAGGGAGGGTCAGTAGTACCCTTGATTTTATGATATGATTGTTTTGTTTTATTCTCGTCATATTCTTTGTCGTATTTTGTTGTAAAACTTAATCATTGCTGCATGAGAAATGACTTCGTAAACAACAAAACTGTAGTGATATATTGCTGTACAGATTTAAGGTTGATTGTATCATATATGAAAACTAATAAGCTCAACAATAACTTCAAAAATATCTACTAACTGATTACATATTTAAATCATCACTTCTACTCTTATTCGCCGAATAAACTATTTAGTTGGATCAATTTAATTTTCTCTGGTCCTTAAATCATTAATTGCTTTTCTTTTTTCTCAGAAACTACAAAATTTTTCGTTTGGCACCAATACATATATAAATGAGTTTTACAGTAAATTGACTTTGGAAATCATTTTTTACCGCTATACATTCATTGTATAATAGTATATAATGTCCATAAAATTAAACGATCTTTTATGGTAATTAATAATCAAAGCTCATGCGTAATCAATGATTATTGTATATCTTTGGTGATTGGATCGACCATTTTAATTTCCTTTGGTCCTTAAACCATTAATTGTTTTTCTTTTCCCCCAAAAACTACAAAATTTTTCGTTTGGCACCAATATTAATATAAATTAGTTTTACTGTAAATTGACTTTGGAAATCATTGTATAATAGTATATAATGTTCATGAAGTTAATACAAAGAAAGAAACTACTCTATACTCTTTGTGTAAATCGTTCTTCGTGATGTCATGTATTGGTCATTCATTGGTCATGTGGTTTTGATGTGGTCTATTGAGCTCTTAAACGATCTTTGATGGTAATAAATCACCAAAGCTTATATGTAATAAATGATTATTGAATATCTTTGGTGATTTGATTGACCATTTTAATTTCCTCTGGTCCTTAAACAATTAATTGTTTTTCTTTTTCCCCAAAAACTACAAAATTTTTCGTTCGACACCAATACTTATATAAATGAGTTTTACAGTTAATTGACTTTGGAAATCATTTTTTACCACTATATATTCATTATATAATAGTATATAATATCCATGAAATTAATACAAAGAAATAAACTACTATATACTCTTTGTATAAATCGTTCTTCGTGATGTGTATATATACATATACATGTTTTCATCTGTTTTCGTCCGTTTTCATACGTTTTCTTACGTTTTCTCCCGTTTACGACCGTTTTCATACCTTTTCGTCAGTTTTCGTTCGTTTTCTTACGTTTTCGTTCGTTTTCATAAGTTTTCATACATTTTCGTCCGTTTTCATACTTTATCTTTCATTTTCGTCCATTTTTCATACGTTTTCGTCCGTTTTCAGACTTATTTTTATGCATTCATACGTCTTCGTCCGTTTTCTTGCGTTTTCGTCCGTTTTCTTACGTTTTCGCCCATTTTCGTTCGTTTTCATACGTTTTCGTCCACTTCTTACGTTTTCGTTCGTTTTCATACGTTTTCGTCTGCTTTCATTCGTTTTCTTTCGTTTTCGTCTATTTTTCATACGTTTTTGTACGCTTTCATACGTGTTTTTATGCTTTCATACGTTTTCGTCCGTTTTTTTTTGCGTTTTCATTTTCGTCCGTTTTCTTAAGTTTTCGTCTATTTTCTTACATTTCACCCATTTCCGTCCGTTTTCATACGTTTTCGTCCGTTTTCTTACTTTTTCATTCGTGTTCATAAATTTTCGTCCGTTTTCTTTCGTTTTCGTCCATTTTTCATACATTTTTGTCCGTTTTCAAACTTGTTTTTACGCTTTCATATATTTTCGTCCGTTTTCTTGCGTTTTCTTACTTTTTCGTCTGTTTTCTTACGTTTTCGCCCATTTTCGTCCGATTTCATACGTTTTCTTACGTTTTCGTTCGTCTTTATACGTTCTCGTCCATTTTCATCTGTTTTCTTTCGTTCTAGTCCATTTTTCATACGTTTTCGTCCGTTTTTGTATGTGTTCATACGTTTTCGTCCGTTCTCATACGTATTCGTCCGTTTTCTTACATTTTCGTCCGTTTTCTTACATTTTTATCCGTTTTCTTACGTTTCTGAATATCCCTAGTTTTCATACATTTTCGAATATCCCTCGTGATATTCAGAATATCACTTGTGATTTTCTGAATATCACTTGTGAGATTCTGTATAGATAAAGTTCACCGATGTAAACTATCTTTAGTCAAATGAAGGAATGAAAAATTTTCAAGTTAGAGAATGAGTATGAGATTATCACTAGTGGTGCTCAATTCAGGATAAACACGACCATTTTTACAGGTTATACCACGAACCCAACTTCTCTCCTGGAAGCAATTCAACCGTTAGGTCAAATTGAATTTCTAGTGCGATAGGTTCTCCAGTAGTCATTCTCATGTTAGAAAAATTTAAATTCCTATATTTGCCTATCGAAGTATAGCAAAGATGATATTAGCTTATTTCGCTAATAAATGGCCTAATATGACTCAACTAACCATATTTTGAAAGTCGGTTAAGAAGATGACATGTCTTACACAATATCCTACCAAAGGCAAGCACAATGTTTCAATTTCGTGTTTGAGATTAATGTTTACGCGGAATATAAACACTAAAATTGAAGGAAGAATTACTAATAACTCTTGATCCTCTATGGATCTTTGATTCACTAATGAAATTGTTTTTCAATGTCTACTAATACTCATAGCCATATGTTTCTTATATACTATAAGAAACCCTAATACGGCCCATTACTAGAAGATATGCCCTATCACATCCTAATATAACTCATGCATATCCTCACCATCTAATAATACGGAAACAAAATAATAACTACCAGACTTAACGTTTACATTACAAGACTTAATAATAACTACCAGACTTAACTCAAACCAGACTTAATATCGTAACTACCAGACTTAAGTCTGTCTTCACTTGTACCATGTGATAATTCCCAACAATCCTCCCCTAACTTGATCTTCATGTTTCATGAATTTCAAGGTCCTTCTGTGTAAGCTTTTGAGGATTGGAATTATCTTGATCTTCAAAACACTTGAAATCTGCAAATTTGAGTATTTGTGCAGCAACTTGATCTTCTCAGCATCTGATATGCATTTCACTTGATCTTTCCAGCAACCATGACATTTTGTACATCAATTCATGTTAAGTTTCATATCTATTCTCATCACTTCCAGGTGTATTAACTCCTGTGAGAGGTGAATCATTGAAAATTAATGGATTTGATGTCTTTTTACCAATAGCCATCACTACTGGAGTAGCCAAATATTTTGATGTGTAAGATCATGGTACATTGATAACCATATGATTTTTAGTAAATCATCAACTGTAAACGGATTTGAGTTGTCTTTACCTGTAGCCGTTTGCTCAGGACTAGCCAATTCTTAGGTTGAAGATAACCATTGGTGAATTGAATACCAAATATGGTTTTCCACTGCCTTTACCACAAGCCATATACATGTGGGCTAGCCAATTCTTTGGAAACCCAAAAGGGTAAAATCCATGGTGAATTGAAAACTATTTCAACTCTCAGTTGTGAAACATGGGTGAGTTGAAGTACCCTAATAGTTTTGAGCAAATTATCACAGCTATCAACGGATTTGAGAATCACACCAGAGCCGTACCCTCATGGTGAGTCAACTCTTTCTTGTCGGTTAGACATGGTGAGTTGATTACCATTTATTGTGTGGGTCAAGAACCAACACTGTACCTGCACAAAAGTTAGTATACAAGCTAATATATATATATATATATATATATATATATATATATATATATATATATATATATATATATATATATATATATATATATATATATATATATATTTTAAATCAAAAGAAAATAAAATAAACAGAAAATAAAATAAAGAAAGAAAAACCAGCAGAAATGGTGTTACCAGCAGGAACGGGAACACTGCCAGCAGAAAAAATTCACACTTAGCAGCAGTATCCAATAAGCAACAGATCAGTAACCCATATCAATATCATCAACAACGAATAATATCACACCCAGTAGCCATGTGGAATCAACTTTAATCACAAGACAACCCAAATTAATTCATAGCAGCAGAAAGATCCAAATACCAATTTATTGGCTGACCCCACAATCAGTCCATCCAATCAGTCCCACAAAATTCAACACCGACCAATTAAATGACAAACCATTTTAATTGACAAGCCACAAGCGAAAAACCAATTAACGGATCAGCCTTGACCAATAAATGATCAATTGATCACTATAACACACATCAGTGACCAATTAAATCAATTCACTAGCCACAAATAGATCAAACTGCTCCAATTAATTCGACCACTGCTTCAAAATCTTAAATCATCTACTGACCCCACTTAAAATCAAACATATGAATTTGAATAAAATAATAGCATCAGTAAAACCAATACGAATTCAATCATATGAATTTAGTCCCATAATCTTTGACCACACTCTTCCACAAGGGACAAACAAACAAGCAGCCCCACAAAGATCCGTAAATGACCAATATAATATTCAACAGCAGCAACATTTTAGATAGAGAACACAAAACAAACTAAACAAAAAAAATGTTAGTTAGCACAAAATATTCAACAATAAGCCTCCCCTCAATTCCAGCAAGAGTTAGACCATGTAGATTGATGAGATCCACCATTGTCCTTGGACCCCATTCTCATATAGTGACCATTGTGTCTCCAAGACCAACCTCCTGTGTACTGAACATCATGATCCCATCTTTGCCCCCCCCCCCACATACATTGGGTCATAAAAACCAAACCTATAATCATTTTGAAAGAAAGTACTTGTAGGTCTGTAGAAAGGTCCAGCAGTATTTCTTTTCCAACCAGCAGAATTAGTTCTACCAGCTGGAGCTGGCTTACCAGTAGGAACAGCTGTAGGTCTAAAAGGCCTACCAGCAGGAACAGGTGCTGGTCGTTTTGCATTACCAGCAGGAAATGCATTTGCCTTAGGGACAAATGGGGGTATTTTCTCTACATTTTTCCACACAGATTTAGGTTGTGGTTGTTTGACACAAGTATTCATGTTACTCTCATAGTAATTACAATCTTTAATGAGATGAGAGTAACTGCCACAAACAAAACATGATTTCCTTTTAAAGATTTTGTTCTTTTCATGTCTTGTTTTATTGCACACAAAAGTATCACTACCAGTACTTGAAGGTGAATTGATTTTAACAGAATTAAGTGAACTGGTGTCAAGAGAAGCTGTTTTAGAAATAGAGTTATTATCAGTCACTTTTGTGGATAAATCATCAGACCTGTGAGTGACAGACTTATCATTTGAATCACATGAGGTATAGTCATCAGACTTAGACTCAGAGGACTTGTCACTGTTGACACAAGGGACAAAATCATCAGTGTTACCATCAGAATCAGATAAGTCATTTGACTTTTTCCCATATTTCATGTGTGATTCATCCAAGTCAATGTCAAGTTCTGAATGGATAGGGACAGGCTTAAACACTCCTCTTATAGGTGGAGGAACAGCATGCATTTCTCCTTCCTTAACAAACTTAACAGGAATTTGATAGTCTACAGGTTCAGGGTCAAAAATACTATACTCATTAGGGTCATATACTTGATCTGGCCCTATATAGTTTCCAAACCCTAAACCAAGTTTAGATTTTATAGACATAGAACTATCAATTAACTTGTTTAGGTTTTTAGATGTTTCTTTCCATTTATCAAACCTAGCCAAGGTATTGTCTAGCTTAGTCTGCAAATCCTGTTTCTCTAATTTGACCTTAGCATTTTGAGATTCAGAATATTTAAGCTCATTAGATGTGATCTCTAATTCTCTCTACAAAACCCTAACATTTTCCTCATATGCTAACTGATTCTGTTGGTACCAAACCTTTTGTTTTTCTAATGTATTAAGTGAGTTTCTATAGGCTTGATCTTTAATAAACAATTCTTTATATTGAGGTTCCATGTCATCATATTCTTTCTTAAGTAAAGCATATAAATCATGACAACCAAAATGACACTTTTGTACCTGAGATGGGAAACTCATCAAACCAAATTCCTCAGCCACAGAGATCTTGACCTCATGGAACTCCTGCTTGAGCATGGACTTCCTCATCTTCTTGGACTCATCATTCCCTCCAAATTTAGCTTTTACAGCAAGCCAGATTTCCCTAGCATCATACAGGTGATGAAAGTCACCCATGTGATCTTCTCGGAGAGCCTGAAGCAAAAGAGTTCTTGCCTTGGTCTCCCTTTGTACAGCAACCTGCTCCTCAGTTGATACAGGTGAAAGTATGATAATGTTCCCTTTCTGATCTCTCCCAATATTCTTCTTGCTGTTCCCATTAAGGATAACATTCCATAGGTTATGATCTCTGTTTGAGATCCATTGTTCCACCTTCATAGCCCATTTCTCATATTTATCTGTTCTGGATGAACTCATTTTATTATGGTTTAAGAGATTTGTTTCAAAGGGTTTAACTGATTCCACCAGGCTTACCAAATGTCAGACAAGAATTAATTCAACTTGACTGATCAGACCCACGACAGACCACAAATAATTCACAATCGACAAAAACAAATTAGTCCCACAAAACGAGTCAACAATAGCAGCAACCTCCAATTTTCCACATCAAGGAAACGACAAACAATGAATTGCTTCAAAGATGCTACCAATCGATTTTATCACCGAATAATAAAGAGCCCAATCAGATATCAACCAATTAAGAGTAGCCACCGACACCAAGTCATCAATTCGTATGAGAAATTGATTATATTAGCCCCAAACAATTGAACCAATGTCCCCACAATCGAATAAATATTCAATCACACGTACGAGGCTAATTAAATACACACCGCCCAATTACTTGACTAGACCAGAATTAACGAATTTGAGATAAACCCAATACACGACAACCAATTCACCGTCCCCACAATTAATTAATTTAGAGTACGAGATATCAGACAATCAGATATGCCCTTATCGAAGGAAGAAAAAATAAATACGATTACCTCAAATATTCACCGGATCTGCTCTTTTGAATCTGCTCCAAAACTGTTCTTCTTTCACAGAGTCTCTAACCAGGCTCTGATACCACTTGTTGGATCGTACACCTTGATAGATCTTATGAGCCGGTTAAGATCAATAGAATGTTTATGTAAACACAAACAACCTAATAGAAACTCTGACAATAAGATTAATGTTTACGCAGAATATAAACACTAAAATTGAAAGAAGAATTACTAATAACTCTTGATCCTCTATGGATCTTTGATTCACTAATGAAATTGTTTTTCAATGTCCACTAATACTCATAGCCATATGTTTCTTATATACTATAAGAAACCCTAATACGGCCCATTACTAGAAGATATGCCCTATCACTTCCTAATATAACTCATGCATATCCTCACCATCTAATAATACGGAAACAAAATAACTACCAGACTTAACGTTTACATTACAAGACTTAATAATAACTACCAGACTTAACTCAAACCAGACTTAATATCGTAACTACCAGACTTAAGTCTGTCTTCACTTGTACCATGTGATAATTCCCAACATTTACGTCGGGATGAAAATCTACGACTTTGTTGAAGCATACTTGAGATGTCGAGAGATGTTGATGTAAGTATGCATTGATGATTTGTGTTTACAAGTAACTTATGCATTTTACGTTATGCATTACAAGTTACATGTTTGTCATTATTAAAAACCGAAAAAACCGTTTAGTTTAAATATCGTAATATTTGCACTAACACAAGTCTGAAAATGGACGAAAACAAATGAAAAATGGACGAAAACGAAAGAAAACGGGTGAAAACGGATGAAAACGGCCGAAAACGTATGGAAACGAACGAAAACGTAAGAAAATGGACGAAAACGTATGAAAACGGACGAAAACGTATGAAAACGGACGAAAACGGCGAAAACGACAAAAACACAAGAAAACGAACGAAAACGGTAAAAACAAGTCTGAAAACGATAAAAAAAAAAGGTGAATTAAATAAAATGACAAAAAAAAAAGTGAAATAAAAAAAAAAAAAAAAAAAAAAAAAAAAAAAAAAAAAAAAAAAAAAAAAAAAAAAAAAAAAGAAAAAAAGAAAAAAAAGACTTAGGTTGATATATTAAATCTTAGGTTAATTTTTACCATCAGATCAAACTAAATGGATGATAAGGATTTGTTCCTTAATAAGCACTAAAATAATGGTATCCAAAATAAAGTGACTCGATGATAGGATTTTACCCGTTTAAATATGGATTTCCAGATTTTAAAGAATCTTATAGAACGCGATACTATTTAAAGCAATAACCATATATTCATTGACAAGAAATCAAGAATATAATTTGACATTTCACAAGTCAAGGAACATTAGAACAACAGCCTGTGTTATCCTAACACCCCTAGGGGTGTTTCCAATGATTGGACGCTGCCGCCGGTGGTACTGTCTGTTTTACGGAGTTGTATATTTGACTAAAATAGGAGGGCCTCACATAATAGGGGGTGTTCCCTTAACACAACTTTAGGCCTCTATTATAGGAACCCCTACCATGTGGGGGCCATCTATTTTAGTTAAAATGTACAAGTTTTAAAATAGACAGTACAGACGACGCCAGCAGATAAAAAGTCAACAATGGGTTTAGGATAAGATGGGCCCAACTTTATTGGGTTCTTGTAAATCATTGAAAGAAAGTGATTTGATATTGCTATAGTTTTGTGCCAAAACATGGTACAGAATTCAATGTTCTTTATTGGGTTCTTGTAAATCATTGAAAGAAAGTGATTTGATATTGCTATAGTTTTGTGCCAAAACATGGTACAGAATTCAATGTCTAGCTTAAATGAACGCATACAAAACACAATCTAGCTTAAAGAAAAAGTTGTCTTTTTTAAGGGATGCATATTTTTTTTTTTTTTGAACGGTGACTTTCAATATTTTTGGATAGGTCACACCTGCCAAACAGCAGGCCCTCATCCACCACGTACCCAGACTATGTTGTCTGAACCGGGTCCACGCTGGCGTAGTGGGGATTAACGGCATCCACCCGGAAACCGTACCGCCTCCACACGAGTTTTACCTCGCTGAAGTAACGGCCGGATGAAAACCGGGGGCGGCTCAGATTCGAAACTGCTGCAACAGCTTCTCCTCTTCATTGCCTAGTATCAACGGAGCAATTGTGGTCCTCGTGTGAGGACTTCCCGGCCGGTCACCCAAGCCAGTACTACTCTCACACGAGCACGCTTAACCGACTATGTGATTACCACTAGACTTTTTTAAGGGATGCATATTTGAACCATGTCTTTTCTAAAAGATGCCATGTTTCACCAAAATTCCAAAATAAATGACGTAGCTAGCTACCAAAAACAAAATACACGAATCCTCAAATATTCATCAACGTAAATATCGTATTACAATGAAATAAATTATAAACCTTGCTACAGAGTCAGGTCTTAGTTTTTCAGACGTCGAGGAATTGATGCGTCACTTATATATATCTGGTCAGACTATCAATATATAGTACGTGACAAACTTCATATTCAAAAACACTCGACAAACATTGTATCACTAATAATTTTTGTAGTATTTTAGGGTTTTAGCATATAATTTTGTGACACAACTCACCCTATGCATGCATATACTGTATGTTTTTTAAAACAACTCGTCAAATTCTCAATCGATATTCGTCTTAGGGTTTTGTCAGGTTGATGCATCTAAACTTCCATGCCACGCGGCATATATGCTTCTTAAGAAAATTCATCAGAAAATATTCTTACCACTATCAATCTTTTCTATCAACAATTGTGTGTTTCGATATGCTTATATACTCAAGTAGTTGCACTCGTCAGATATGCTTATAAACAATTGTGTGTTTCGATATGCTTATAAACAATTGTGTGTTTCGATATGCTTCTTAAGAAAATTCATCAGAAAATATTCTTACCACTATCAATCTTTTCTATGAACAATTGTGTGTTTCGATATGCTTATACTCAAGTAGTGGCACTCGTCACTTTTAAGCATGAACTTAAAGAAACTTCGTCATAACTTCTCAATTTGCATAAAAAAATAAATGATCGACCAAATTTTGTCACTTTCAAATAATGCGAAACACTTCCCATCATGGGATTCAAGTATTAGGTGACTATCTTGTACCACAATACACCACCATTTTTCACTTTTCTTCCTTCATCATCATCCACTTAACCAACCCTAATTAAATCATCGTTTTGGCCATATATAACTTTTCTTTTTCTCTATAACATTTCAACGTTACATTGTGGCTGCTTGAATAAAAACGGAAATATTTTGTGCGTGTCGGTATTTTTCTTTTTTTCTCTTTAGTCATACAAACCCAATAAGAAAAATGTCATCTAATAGTAACCAAGTCTAATAGTAACCAAGTTTCGTGAATGTTTTAATATAGTCAAACTTCATATTAACTATAGAAACCATCAAGGTTTCAATTTTGTTCTATTATTGTGCAAATATGCAAAATGACTATGTGTTAGCTTTTATAAAAAGTGATGGTCATTCATGTATTAATATTTTTGTAAACATGTCGTTGTTTAATTAATATGATAGTCAATGGGCTTTTAGTTCAATCTAATATGTTATAAGTTAGTCCATAGAAAGCCCATAAGCCACATTTGTTGTAAACTATAAATAGCCTCATCCTCCTCATTTGGAATGTGGATGAGTGTGTGCATTCTTAATATAGTTCTCTCTCTAGTTTCTCTCACTAGATCTAACGCCTCACTTATCTCGTGTACCACCATTAGTGATTGTTGTAGTGTGTGATAAGATTGATATTAGGCATTTACAAGTGGTATCTATAGCCAAACAATGATCTAGGGGTGTGTTTTTGATTTTCGGTTACTGTTCATGCGTTTTTCTTCGAGTAACACATTATTCCTTCGAGTTAGAAGGGTGTTCCTCCGAGTAAGGGCATAAAAACTTCGAGTTAGAAGTTAATTTTCCGAGTAAGACTTAAAATCCTTCGAATTAGAAGGTAAATTCCGAGCAAGGAAATTTTTTTTCGAGTTAGTTTTCTAATTTTCCGAGCAAGGAACAAGTTCTCCGAGTTAGTTCTCCAGTTTTTCGAGAAAGGAAAGAGTTCTTCGAGTTAGTCCTTTAATCCTTCGAGTAAGAACTGATTTTCTGAGTTAGCACTTAATTCCTTCGAGTTAGCATTTAATTTCCGAGTTAGGAAATATTTTCGAGTAAGGAACCGAGTAAGGAAAAAAAATTATAAGTAAGGAACCGAGTAAGAAAGAATTTCCGAGTTAGGAAAGTTTTTTCTAGTAAGGTTAAAATTCCGAGTTAGGAAGATATATTGTGAGTAAGGTGCAAAATTCCGAGTAAGGAACTATTCTCCGAGTAACAAGCTTTTCTCCAACTTAGAAATCCTTCCACTTAGAAATCCTTCAAGTAAGCAAACTCCGAGAAAGGACTTAACTTCAAACGAACATAACTCTTGAACCATAACCAACATCAAACACAACTCCTATATCGTTGAATCGATCAAAGATCAACTTTATCATAAAACAACTTCATCCATGGCAACTCAACAAGACATTCATGCAGCCGGTGCAAAAAACCGTCCTCCTATGCTTGAAAAAGGTGGTTATCTTCCATGGACGAGCCGTATGCTTCGCTACATCAAAACTAAACCTGATGGTAAACTCCTGCTCAAATCCATCCAGAATGGACCATTCAAGCCTCGTCAGATTCAAGACCCTGGAGAACCTAATGGAACACCTGTAGCACCGTTCTTTCATGAACAATCAGAAGTAGAATACACTAAAGAAGATTGGAAGCAAATTGCAGCAGATGACATGGCAATGCACTTAATCCAACTTGGATTACCACGAGAGATCTTTGATGCTATCGATAGTCGTGAAACTGCATATGATATGTGGGAACGAGTTAGAAGGCTTTGTCATGGCACAGAAATTGGGCAACAAGATGTTGAAAACAAGCTGCTAACTGAATGGGAGAAGTTCACATCTACTCCAGGAGAACCCATTGAATCATATTACACCAGGTTTTGCACTCTAATGAACATCAAGGAAATAGTCTCAAAGCAAGGTGCACCAATCTCCATCATTTTCGACAGAGACAGTCGATTTACTTCAAACTTTTGGCAGTCATTACAAGATTCATTTGGAACCAAATTAGACATGAGCACTGCCTATCATCTTCAGACCGATGGTCAGAGCGAGAGAATGATTCAAACATTGGAAGATATGCTCAGGGCGTGTGTGATTGACTTTGGAAATGGTTGGGCTAACCATTTGCCACTGATCGAATTCTCTTACAACAACAGTTATCACACCAGCATAAAAGCAGCACCATTCGAGGCACTCTATGGTCGAAAGTGCCGGTCCCCTGTTTGCTGGGCCGAAGTTGGTGATGCATAACTCACTGGTCCAGAATTGGTTCGCGAAACAACAGAAAAGATAATCCAAATCCGAGAAAGACTCCGAACAGCCAGAAGCCGACAGAAAAGTTACGCCGACGTTAGACGCAAACCATTAGAATTCCAAGTTGGCGACAGATTTATGTTGAAGGTCTCGCATTGGAAGGGCGTGATACGATTCGGAAAGCGCGGGAAATTGAACCCGAGGTACATTGGGCCATTTAAGATTCTAGAAAGAATTGGTCCAGTGGCATACAGACTTGAGCTTCCGTCAGAGCTTAGCAGCGTGCATAACACATTTCATGTCTCAAACCTTAAGAAGTGTCTTTCGGATGAATCGCTCGTAATTCCATTAGAAGAAATTCAACTCGATGATAAGCTCAATTTTGTGGAGGAACCAGCAGAAATCATGGACCGTGAGGTCAAACAGTTGAAGCAGAGTCGAATTCCTATCGTGAAAGTTCGCTGGAATTCTCGAAGAGGTCCCGAGTTTACTTGGGAGCGGGAAGACCAGATGCGTCTCAAATATCCACATCTTTTCACCGAATCCACTCCAGAGACCAACGCTAACTGAATTCAGGGACTGAATTCCTTTTAGGGTGGAAGACTGTGACAAATCGTAATCCCAGGTCATTTTCCAAACTTCGAAATTTACTATTTACGGATCACTATTCATCATTTTTGAAGTCAGTTTGCGACTTTGAGATGTTTCCAAAAATTTTACTATTCACAAAACACTATTCATTCCCGAAGGAAAATCACTATTCATGGTTATCATTCATCCTTTCGTAAACTAGGTTTACGGGTATTCAAAATTCGCGTAACCTTTAGGGTTTAACTACATATTCATGAATCATCACTGGGAAACATCATATAGACTAGAGTAGTCTACATATCATCAGTAACATCATCATCATGTTAGGTCATTCACGGGTTTGCATAATTTCTATTCACGTACATTTATTTATTAAATAAACGCTATCACTCAAGTATTTACTATGAACAATATACCCAACACTCCCGACTATGATCCTAATATAATTTCACACTCATTATAATGATATCAAAATTATATTATTAGTCTACCCGGTGTTTTGAAATTATTTACTATATATACCGTTAAAAGCTTATAACTACGACGGTTTACGAAATTTCAACACGATAATTATTTTAACACCCGATACTTGCAAGAAATGTGATTTCATAGTTTTTACGACTTCGTTATACTTTATTTTGTCCCGTTAAAATTTATTTCTAGCTAACTCGGTACCCGATAACACAATATCCTAGCAAAATCTACCTAAACTACACCAAAAGTCCAAGATTTATTTACACACTCCTTCCCCTCCATGCTTTTGCCGCCCCCCCCCCCCCCCCAATGCCTCCCCCTCACCTCTTTGAAAAACTTCACTAACTTCATTAATTGACTTGTCTTTGTTGTCCCTAAAATATCTACATCTCTATTATACATACATACTAATATACTACTTCAAGTAAACTAGCAAAATTTTCTCTCAACTCTCCCACTCTCTATGTGTTTCGGCCAAGAACAAAAAAGGAAGAAAAGTTCATCAAGATTTCAAGAACAAGTAATTTACAAGCTCTATTAGTGATCCTAGTTAAGGTTTTGAAATAAAAACCTCGATGTTACTTAAGTATTTTGCTCCAAAAACTCATCAAGCCTCAAGTAAGTGTCCAAGTAAATTTTTTACTCTTACATACTTTCATTTGATCTATTTTTAAGTTCTAATAGCAAATCATGCAAATATATCTATGTTATATACCACTTAACATTTATTTTCTCACTAAAATGGAGTTAAAGATTTTTGTTAGTAATCTTGTGAGCTCCACCATTTTTAGTGAAGATTAGGAACCCATGACACCCTAAGAAGGTGTATGGTAGGCTTAGAATAGTTTTGGTGTTGATTGGAAGGGATGTGTACAAGTCTTGAACTAGAAAAATTGATTTTTACAAGTTATAGTGAAGGTTCTGTCCATTTTTGCAATTTCTGAAAAAATCAGTAGACCATGGGTTATTTTGGTTTACATATTTAGAAAATACACTCAAAAACGAAACCGTGGCCGCTGGAATGAGCAAAAACGAGCTTATAATGATCGAGATACAAGCGTTTGAAACCCGACGTTCACAACACATTTTTATCAGCTTTTTATTAAAAATGTTTCTAAGTGTAAAACTGTTTTTGCGAGTAACCATGTTGAGAGCCATTTTTCTCATTGATCGAGTCTCGTATGGACAAAATTTCGATGATACGAATTTAAGATATTGTTACAAGCTTTCTAAAAACGCCGAGCTTATTTTCTAACGCTCAATGTACACAGTTTTGTGACTAGTTTTGCGAGGCTATTTAGTCATTTTTATAAATTGTGAAAAATATTAAATTGCGACGGAAAACTCTATTATTTTCCGATAAATCACCAAACGACTATCGTGGGATATCGTTATAACATATATACACGTAAAATGTTTTATGACTTAACAAGACGTCAAAAATATATTTTTCGACGATAAACGTTATTTCCAAATTTCACGAGTGGTATCGATAACATACGTATTTGCATGTGTAGCATCATTTCATGACTTACATTAGATCATATCATTCATATTAGGTTGCGGTTAGAGATCGTGCCTCATTTCAGTGTATCCACTATTGTCATCATTACTATTGCATCAGGTGAGTTTTCATAGCCCCGTTTTCAATTTATATTTTCATTTTTAAACTTGCGGGGGAGAATAAGTGAATAGATCTATTGAGGGTGACGCCTCCGTTCAGGTTGGTAGCGCCAACTAGTCATACGAACGCATTTCATTTGTATCATATCAGAGTGTCTGGCAAAACACTCAGTTTGGGGCATTTATTTCAGTCTAGCTTCAGGGTCATGAGCTTAAGAGCTAATGTATTATTTTTATGTGGCATTTTTGTCATTTCACTTTATACTTGTGGTTACCGTAGAAACCATTCATTTACATAAACATATGATTCTCACAAACATTATTGTTGACCATTTTTAGCAATGTATTTTCAGGTAATTAAGGTATTCGCATCATGGCCTGCATTTGGACATATTTTGGAGTCGCGGTGATGATGCGTCTCACTTGTATTTTATGCACTTAACTATCGTTTGATTTGTAACAAACTTATTTCCGCAAACTTGAATCATCTTTTGGGACCTAGCTTTTGTAACTCTGAATGTTTTTATATAATCAAATGATGTATTTATAAAATGACACTTTAGGCCGTTTAATATAACTGTAACTGTGATGCTATGGCTGTCACGCCCCCAAGTGTTCCATTCCACTAAAAACCAGATATTTGGGGGTGTGACATCTTGCACGTCCTAGGGGTTCCTACTTTGGCGCTAGACTCTATTTTGACCCTATGCGCTCCCAGGGTAGGTCCGCTCGGTTTTGAGCTTCCCATAGGAGCGTTAACTAACTCCATGTACTCCTTGTATGCGTTAGATTCCTTGTCAGCAAGATCCAACAAGCTTTGTGGTATCGGCATGGGTGCTTTGTTTGTAACAAACTAATACCATGTACTCCTTGCTGCTGGATCTTCTTGTCTTCGTGAAATATTCGGATGTTGCCTCATGAATTGGGCAATCATCAACTTGATATATCTGACAAAAGGAATGCACGCATTCTTCTTCTTCTATGATTTCCTTACATGATCTACGACATCCGTCCAGATCATCTTAGCATAGTTGAAGTGACGCTGCTTCACTATACCATACATTACTTGGTACAGTGTTGTAGTGCCTCTATCCATCCCTGTTTCCTTACCCGTTATACAACGGTTCAGAATCGAGAAGAGCGTGGCCCATCTCGCGGGTAGATACTTCCGTTTGAATGCTGATAATCTTTTCAAGTTGTCAGCACCTTCAGCATCTTTATCGTATCCTAGCTCAATGAAGAATTCTTTGAGCTGATCTACATTGGGAGCTTCTTCGAAATCTTCATTATTTCCATGATTTGTTGCAGGAAGATTAAGTGCTATTCATAGATCTTTTAACGTTATGTTAATCTGTTGTGTCTCTATGGTACTTTGAAGTGTATCGGGTTTGACATCTTCCAAGAGCACAACATTACGCTAGAATTGTTGTAAGTAAATCATGGGAGTAGTGGAGTCTAATGATGAGACTGTGGGATATATGGGGTGATGTTGGAGAATTTCAAGGATAATGGGTTGGTCACATTCAAATGAGGTGAGGATGAATCGATGATTGCAATCACCAATTCTGAGGAAGTCTGCTTCAGAAACAAGTTCATCATTTGTCGGTACATGCACATCTTGAACTACCTCTTGAACGTTTTGTGGTTGTTCTTGTACTTGCTCTTGAGCCATTTTTGTGAATGTGATTCTGAAATGATATAAAGATTGTAAGTATATGGATAAATTTAAATTCATTTATTTCACTCTGTTTGTTTTTGTATGCTTTGGCATTTCTTTTACGAGCATATTTCTTTTCTTTTTCTTTTCTTATGCTTTCTTGCTTTTATAGTATAAGCGGCTCTTTTCTTTTCACATGCGATTTAATTCTCTCGGTCTGTTTTTGTTTTTCCTCACCAAAAGTTTGTTTTGTGATAATTTTTCAAAATATTTATGAGGTTTAGATTGAACGTTGTTTTATCTTGCTCATGCTTTAAAATGTACGTTCATCTAACCTTTTTGAAGTTTTGGGAAAAAGTATCTACATTTGTTTCAAACTTAAGTAATCTAGTATATACTAGATAACTTGATTAGAAAAAAACATTTACAAAGATAATTTAATTGCAAGAGCGTGAGATTTCTTGATAAATAACTAGACTTTGAACTCTCTATTACATTGCCTAGTTAAAGGAGTGCATTATCAGCTTTTAGGTGATAACTATTCCTAATAACTATCTTGAAGATGAGAAGTTCTCGGTTAATTCAAATACAACTTGTCTCAAAAGAGCTTTTGTTGCATAAGGGTGAGATTTTCCCGAAACATATCAAAACCTTGAATACTCTGTTACGTTGTGTAGCTAAAGGGATGCATTATCATTTTTTACATGACAACTGGCCCTAATAACCACCTTGAAGATGAGATATTCTTAGTTAAGACCGTATCAAGTTGTCTCAAAACCTTTTATAAACAAATTTGAGTGAAAACATTTCAAGGTTGCATGAATTGATTTGTAAGTTTGAAATTCATAGCTTTGGCAACCGAGAAAGAATTTGAATTTTATCCGTCAAAATCATTCATTCACATAGACATAGTAAAATGTCATTCACAAAGTGTTCATAAAAATGCAATCATAGAGAAGTCTAATTTTCTAATTAAACATATGCATCATGAACTACTTTAAGGCAATATCGGGATACAATCCTAGTCTAATTATTTCTAAACTAAATATATGCAATTTTATGTCTCAATATTTAAAATTCTTCATTATATAAAAATTTTATCCTCTTTGAAATGAATTTAAAAAAATTGAGAAACACATTTGTGTTACCAAAAAATTTGCTCATTGTTGAACTTTTAGGTTTTTGAAAAGTTATTTTCAAAAAATTTGAAGTTTTAAACAAGTTTTGACTATTTGAGAAAAGAATATTTGATTGTAAATGTAACTTTTCTAAAATTTGTTAAAATGTTTGTTAAACTTTATACAAATATAAATCTTATAAAAGATTTGCAAAGATTTTTAAAAAATTTGGGCAGAGTAACGTTTAGAAAAGGTGGGTAACAAAGTTTTGCAAAATCTGCTATCGCAGGATTTGGTATCGCAAACATGGTCAAATATAGTCAACTGTCGCAACCAAGATAAAACAGGTTGTGGAAAACTAGAAAGGGGGTTGAATAGTTTTATGTCCTTTTTATTTATTGTGAAAACTTAGTTTACTTTTTAAAACTTAGATTCGAATTTATGTGATCTCAACTCTTTGAACAATATGAACAATATATATATAAGTAAATAAGTAATGCAAGTAAGGTAATAAAATGAAATGAAAGTTAGAGATGGAAAGATCTAACCGAGAGACAAGAGATTTATAGTGGTTCAGCTACAAGGATACCTTCCTTGCCCTACTCCACTCCCTGAGCACCTAACTCGAGTGTTTTCTTCACTATGTCAACAAGCTCCCTTATGGCGAAGAAAACCTTACACAACTTTAGCTTACACCGGCTTAACGACACAAAGCTAGATGTCGAGTTCTAATCGTAGCTAGAACCAATCTCATAACTTAAACACGACTTAATCACACCTCCTTATTCACAACTTCTTCACGACTTCTTCACAACTTCTTCTTCACAACTTCTTCACGACTTTCTTCACGACTTCTTCACTATCACTTCACAACTAAACACAACCTATGTACCCTTCTACTTCTTCACACCTTCACTACTTACACATCTTAACAACACAACTTCTCTACTTACACACTAACCTATCCCAAACAATTATACACACAACTATCTAACAATAATACACAACTTATATACAAATGTATGATGACACAAACAACTTAGGTATCTAAGTTGCAATACTTCTTCTCTAGTTGTCGAAGGAGTATTCTTCTCTTGCACTTGAATGTAGGAAGCTTGGATCACTTAGAAACCAAAGCTTAAGATTATATGATCAAAGGGTTTTTGAAAATATGAAATGTGATTTAAAACAGAAAGTTTCAGTGTGCAAAAGGTGAGTAAAAATCCAGGGAAGGCTGGTATTTATAGGAGAAAAATCTGGACAGCTGGAGCCTACTGGAGCGTGGCCGGCCCCCTTAAATAGGGGGGCGGTCCCCTTAATTTTAAGGGGGCCGCCTAGTAAAATTAAGGGGGCCGCCCTTGCTGAATGTTGGCCAGTTTTGTCCTTTTGTGGGGAAGGTTTTTCTGGAACATTTTAACTGATTTTGGTTAAAAATTTGAATTCATATTTTTATAAAAGATTAAACATTTTTATTTAATACCAAAAATGTTTTTCAAAAATATATAAAATGTTTTTGATGTTTTATAAAAAATCTAGTTATTAAGAAAATATTCCTTTGATCATATAATGCATTAAGCACTTGTTTATTCATACCTTAAGTGATTAAGTTGTAGAAATGAATATTTACAACTAAATACTTGTTTATTTGATAAGTTTATGTTTAATGGGTTTATATTTTGTGATCATTAAAACATAGAGATATGAATAATGTTTTTAGGCATTATTTATGTCAACAATCTCCCCTTTTTTGATGATTACAAAACTTAAACTTATTAAATCCAAAAATTTATTTTTGGACAAGTATTTAGTGAGTTTATATTCACTTCTCCCACTTTTTGTAGAATCAAAAAGGTTATGCCGAAAAGTTTTAGAAACTAAATTTGTCGGGACGAGAACTCCCCCTTGATGTTTACTCCCCCTTGTTCGAGGGCACCAAGGAGACGAGCTATGGAAATCTTGGCTGCAAAAACAAGTTAGGAGACACAAGATACATATACATAGCAAAAATATTTAGAATAACCAACTAATTTATTTATGCATTCAAGATGATCATATATAACATATGAATCATCATTACATTACATAAAATACTTGAAACATAATGATTACAACATAACAAGAAACACTAATGGTCCTCATATTGCCAAAAAGAGCGATTGGACTTGCTTGTGACACAAAAGGGTGAGGGATTTTATTTTGAGGCGGAAGGCATGTGGATGGGTTTTAGTTATGTGATGGTGAGGGAAATGGAGCGGATCCATTGATGTTATATCGTTGTAGTGGAGGAATGGGATGAGGACGAGTGAGTAGATATTCGATCCAAGAAATATCTTCACTTAAGTGGAGAATTTGTTTACGAAGGAAGATGCAACAAGGGCAATAGTGGGTGTGGTTTGTAACTTGATCCAAGTTAAGAGAGTGGGGTAGGAAATTTGAGTAAGGTGAGGATGTAGGTTGTCCCTTGTTGCATTGTGTGAGGTGCATAGCAAGGAGATCACTAAGATCATGGATTTGGTTAATCTCTTCATGAAGCTTTTGCCTTTCATGAATGGGGATTTGGTTATTTGGTGGAAATGGATGGTATTGGGGTGAAAAGTTTGATGTTTGATCAAGGTGATGAGGGTTTTCAAGGATTCCATTGAAGTTGGTTTGATGTTTAGGGGAGTAGTTTGGAATGAATGTGGATGTTTGGCCAAAATGATAGGGTTTGTGGAATGGTTCAATGGAATGAGGTTGTGATCTTGGAGAGTAGTTGGGGATGAATGATGATGGAGGTGTTGGTTGTCTAGTCGCACCATTTGTGATGGGCTTGTGGTGAGGGTGAGGTTTTCTTTTCCACCCGGGTTTTAAGGTCATCCTTGCTAGCTTTGAGGTTTTTGGTTGATGGGAGAAGACATGATGGGATGATTGAATGTGGTGAGATATGGGGTTATTTATAGTGGATGATTTGTGTTGTTTAGGAATGGATAGGCTTGTTGGGTGATTAGGACAAAATGTGTTTGTGAATTTAGGGAAGTATAGGATCAAATGGGCTTTGTGAACCCGTCCAGCAGATGGCCGGTCCCCTTAATTATGGGCGGTCCCCTTAATAATTAAGGGGGCCGCCCATCTGGTACCTTTCTGGGTTCCAGAAATGGGTTTTTCTGCAGAAATAGGTGAGGATGGCTATGTTTTGAGCTTCTGGTTTTAGGCAAGTCCCACTCTTTGAGGCAATAGAGAAACATATTAAGCATGCATGGCATATAAGATAAACAAATAAGCAAGCAATAAGTTATATCTAGCAATTTAGAGAATTAAGGCAATTAATCATCTAAGGCAAGGGTAATGGAGCAAAGGCACTAGAAACTAATGGGAAATAGGTGATGGAACAATTGTGAGGATGTGATTAATAAGCTTGTTCTAGTGTGTGCCTATATGCAACAAATGTGGAGATGTGATTGTTTCGACTTCTAAATGCAAAAATTTCCTAAGAAACAATCCAAGGTCTCCTTGATTTGATTTTGCTCAATATATGAATATCAAAGATATATATTAGATTATATACTTTGACAATTCATGTGAGATCTTTATGCATGAAAAAAAAATGTTTTTAGCATTATTCAACAATGTAAGAAAAATGGTTTTCATGTGTTTTCCTAGATGTGAGAATGATTTGTAGAAAATAGATTGGGTTTTGTTTATAAATATGTTTATGCAAGAAAAATATTTCCCAATCTTTTATTTTGTGCAAAACAGATTCCTAGACTCAGATGAGAAAAAAAAATAAAATAAAAATAAAAATAATTTTACCAAAAGTGCAGAAAATTTAGTCAATTTGTTCCATCATCCCTAGGCCTAAACGTAAGTGGTTAAAGAGTTCACGCTTAAGGGGCTTAGTGAATATGTCTGCTAAGTTATCTTCCGATGCAACCTTTTCTATAGATATGTTTCCTTTTTGAACGTTATCGCGGAGGAAGTGGTGGCGTATTTCTATATGTTTAGTCCTAGAGTGTTGAACGGGATTCTTACTTAAATCTATAGCACCTTTGTTATCACACATAATTGGGACATTATCTAACCTAATGCCATAATCTACGAGAGCTTGTTTCATCCATAGTGCTTGTTGACATGCCTTTCCAGCACTTACATATTCGGCTTCTGTGGTAGAAATAGCAATAGTGGTTTGCTTCTTCGAGAACCAAGATGTTAGACAACATCCCATTAACGTGCAAATTCCGCTAGTGCTTTTTCTATCCACGTAGTCTCCCGCATGATCCGAATCCGCATAGACGATGGTTTCTATGCCGGATCCCTTAGGATACCATAATCCTAAGTGTATAGTGCCTTTAATGTATCGGAAGATACGCTTAACCGCTTCTAGGTGAGAGGTTTTGGGATCCTCTTGAAAGCGAGCACAAAGGCAGACACTAAACATGATATCCGGTCTACTTGCCGTTAAGTATAGTAAACTACCTATCATTCCTCTATACTTAGTGTTTTCTACGGACTCACCCTCTTCATCTCTTGTGAGTTTTACTTCCGTAGACATCGGTGTTTTCATGGGCTTAGCGTCTTCTAATCCAAATTTCTTAAGCATTTCCTTAATGTACTTAGATTGATTAAAAAATATTCTATCTTCTAATTGTTTTATTTGTAATCCTAGGAAGAAATTAAGTTCACCCATCATACTCATCTCAAACTCATCATGCATGATTTTGGCGAATTCATCACACATATCCTGACAAGTCGATCCGAATATAATGTCGTCGACATATATTTGGACAATGATGAGGTTTGGGCTTTTCTTTTTCGTGAAAAGAGTGTTATCTACCATTCCCATGGAGTAATCATCTTTAATAAGAAATGCCTTTAATCGATCATACCAAGCCTTGGGAGCTTGTTTGAGTCCATATAAAGCTTTCTTGAGTTTATAAACATAATCAGGTTTTGCGAAGTCAATGAATCCTGGAGGTTGTGCCACGTATACCTCCTCATTGATAAAACCGTTAAGGAATGCACTTTTCACGTCCATTTGAAATAACTTAAAATCTAGGGCGCATGCATAGGCAAGTAGTATTCTTATAGATTCTAATCTAGCTACGGGGGCATAAGTTTCGTCATAATCTATTCCTTCTTGTTGATTATATCCTTGGGCAACTAACCTAGCTTTGTTCCTAGTAACTATTCCATTTTCATCTAACTTATTTCTATAAACCCACTTAGTTCCTATGATGGTCATGTTCATGGGATTTGGGACTAGTTCCCAAACGTCATTAGTCTTAAATTGATTTAGTTCTTCTTGCATAGCCATAACCCAACTTTCATCTTTTAATGCCTCATTTATATTTTTAGGTTCTATAGTTGATAGGAAACAAAAGAAGTTATTTTTATCTTGAGCTTGTGATCTAAGGGTTCTTTGATTTAAGTTTCCTATTATATTATCTAATGGGTGTGATTTAGATTCCTTAACATTTACAATTTCGTTTTCTCCTAATGTTATATCTTCATTATCATCACCTAAGGGTTTAATTTTACTAACCTCAATAGCTTCTTCTTCAACTAGGTCATCATCTTCTAGGGGCAATGTCTTAGGTGGTGGTGGAGTTTCATCAAAAGTTACATTTAAGGACTCTTCTACTTTCATAGTGTGTTTATTAAGTATTATGTATGCTTTACTATTTTGTGAATACCCTAGAAAGATTCCTTCGTACGACTTAGGATCAAACTTAGTAAGGTAATCTTTTGTATTGAGAACAAAACATTTGCTCCCGAATACCCTAAAGTAATTTAGATTAGGTTTTCTACCTCTTAATAACTCATATGGGGTTTTTCCTAAAATTCGCCTAATTGAGACTCTATTTATTATATATGTTGATGTATCTACGGCATGGCACCAAAATTTTTGTGGGATAGATTGTTCATTTAGCATTGTTCTACTCATTTCTTGTAATGTTCGATTCTTTCTTTCTACTACCCCATTTGATTGTGGAGTGCGAGGAGCGGAGAAATTGTGAGATATCCCATTTAAATCACAATATTTTCCGAATTGCACTTCGTTATCAAATTCCCGACCATGGTCCATCCTAATTGATACTATAGAACATCCTAATTTATTTTGAATCATTTTACTAAATATTTCAAACTTATTAAAGGCTTCGGTTTTATCACTTAAAAATCTAGTCCACGTGTATCGTGAATAGTCATCTACAATTACTAAGGTATAACGATTACCTCCGTAACTCCGCACAGCGGTTGGACCAAAAAGATCCACGTGTAATAATTCTAGGCATCTAGTAGTGGAGACTATATTCTTAGCTTTGTAACTAGCATGTGCTTGCTTTCCTATTTTACATGCATCGCAAAAGTGTTGGTCATATCTTAGGTTAGGCAAGTTTCTAACTAATTCTTTAGAGGCTAGGGATTGTATTTGTTGCATATTTGCGTAACCTAATCTTCTATGCCACAATGTAGAGTTTTCATCTAAGGTTGCTAGACATATTTTATCTTCTGGTTTATTTTCTAGTTTCATAACATATACGCCACCTTTCCTAACTCCTCTACCTATGACCTTTCCGTCCTTAACTATTTCGCTATCTTTACTTGTAAAAGTAACCCTACACTTATTATCACATATTTGTCCTATACTAAGCAAGTTATATGTTAAATTATCTACATGCTCAACATTTTCAATAGTTAGGGAGTCTTGAGAGATCGTACCTTTGCTAATGATTTTTCCACGAAAATCACTACCGAAAATAACATTACCTCCGTTGTATACCTTGTAGGAGGAGAATAGCTTGCGGTTTCCCGTCATGTGCTTCGAGCATCCACTATCCTTAATCCATTCGTCGGGCTCCAAATTTATCCCTAGATATATTTCATCGGTGGCTTGAGCTACAAGGCACTTTTCGTCTTTCGCTTTGTCCGCTTCATCTTTGTCGCTCTCGCTCCATGTTCCACTAACAAATGCGCTTTCGTAATCATAACCCGGTGGCTTCGGACATTCGCCAATGAGATGGTTTTGGCTTCCACATTTAAAGCACTTTCTTTTCCCGTAGTTATCATTTCTATTTCTTTGAAGCGATCTTCTTTCATCTCGCGGTTGTCTCGTGAATCTTCCTCGTCTCTTGAAGAATTTCTTGAATTCTCTTACGGCCATTGCATATTCTTCGTCTTCACTATCGTCACTTGAATCATCGTCATCACTAAGTTCCTTTTTGGCTTTTAGCGCGAGAGACTTGATTTGATCTTTCTTGCTCTTGACCGTTTCCGAGTCCCTCTTTATAATTTCTTCATGAACCTTCAAGTTGCCAATAAGCTCATCAAGTGATAACGTCATCAGGTTCTTTGACTCTTCAATCGCCGTGACCTTCGCGTGCCATTTCGGATGTAATGCCCTAAGAAATTTCCTTACACAATTTTTGCTAGAAAAAGTCTCATCAAGTGCTTTTAAACTTGTGATGATTGTATTAAATTTAGCAAATGCATTATCAATAGATTCCTCTTCAGGAATTATAAATTGTTCATATTGTTGCACAAGAAGATCTATTTTATTATCTTTGACTTGAATATTACCTTGGTGAGTGATTAGTAAAGAATCCCATATCTCTTTTGCGGTTTGACACATAAAAATTCTTTCATATTCTTTGCGTGGTAACGCATTATAAATTACCATTTTAGCTTCATTATTTTTTGGTAGTTTCTTTTTTAAATCATCATTTTGTTTTTCAAAAGGTACAATTTCATCTATTTTAGTTAGGATATTATATTGAATAGGGGGAAAATCACCATAGGTAATAACATGCCAAAGATCAAGATCCTTTGATTTCACATAAGTTTCGAATCTATTTTTTCAAAAAAGAAAACCATCACTTTCAAATAGTTGTGGTCTTTGCATAGATTGCCCTTCTAAATATTTTAAAGATTCCATAGATCGTTTCAAGTTTTAAAATACAGTTAATTTTAAAAATCTTGTTTGACGTGGCTCTTGATACCAATTGTGAAAAACTAGAAGGGGGGTTGAATAGTTTTATGTCCTTTTTATTTATTGTGAAAACTTTGTTTACTATTTAAAACTTAGATTCGAATTTATGTGATCTCAACTCTTTGAACAATAAGAACAATATGTATATAAGTAAATAAGTAATGCAAGTAAGGTAATAAAATGAAATAAAAGTTAGAGATGGAAAGATCTAACCGAGAGACAAGAGATTTATAGTGGACCGGCTACAAGGACACCTTCCTTGCCCTACTCCACTCCCCGAGCACCTAACTCGAGAGTTTTCTTCACTATGTCAACAAGCTCCCTTATGGCGGAGAAAACCTTACACAACTTTAGCTTACACCGGCTTAACGACACAAAGCTAGATTTCGAGTTCTAATCGAAGCTAGAACCAATCTCATAACTTAAACACGACTTAATCACACCTCCTTCTTCACAACTTCTTCACGACTTCTTCTTCACGACTTCTTCACGACTTTCTTCACGACTTCTTCACTATCACTTCACAACTAAACACAACCTATGTACCCTTCTACTTCTTCACACCTTCATTACTTACACACCTTAACAACACAACTTCTCTACTTACACACTAACCTATCCCAAACAATTATACACACAACTATCTAACAACAATACACAACTTATGTACAAATGTATGATGACACAAACAACTTAGGTATCTAAGTTGCAATACTTCTTCTCTAGTTGTCGAAGGAGTATTCTTCTCTTGCACTTGAATGTAGGAAGCTTGGATCACTTAGAAACCAAAGCTTAAGATTATATGATCAAAGGGTTTTTGAAAATATGAAATGTGATTTAAAACAGAAAGTTTCAGTGTGCAAAAGGTGAGTAAAAATCCAGGGGAAGGCTGGTATTTATAGGAGAAAAATCTGGACAGCTGGAGCCTACTGGAGCGTGGCCGGCCCCCTTAAATAGGGGGGCGGTCCCCTTAATTTTAAGGGGGCCGCCTAGTAAAATTAAGGGGGCCGCCCTTGCTGAACGTTGGCCAGTTTTGTTGTTTTGTGGGGAAGGTTTTTCTGAAACATTTTAACTGATTTTGGTTAAGAATTTGAATTCATATTTTTATAAAAGATTAAACATTTTTATTTAATACCAAAAATATTTTTCAAAAATATATAAAATGTTTTTGATGTTTTATAAAAAATCTAGTTATTAAGAAAATGTTCCTTTGATCATATAATGCATTAAGCACTTGTTTATTCATACCTTAAGTGATTAAGTTGTAGAAATGAATATTTACAACTAAATACTTGTTTATTTGATAAGTTTATGTTTAATGATTTTATATTTTGTGATCATTAAAACATAGAGATATGAATAATGTTTTTAGGCATTATTTATGTCAACACAGGTATCGCAAACCAATGTTGTGATAGTAAATTGCTATCGCAACAAGTTTCGTAAAGTGCTGTCGCAAAGAAAAGTTGTGATAGCAAGCTATCGCAACATATTTAGGAAAAGTGCTATCGCAAGGCATCAGTTGCGACACTAAGTGTAAAACAGCAGTCGCAACCAAAGTCTAGCAGATTTTAAATTACTATTAAAATAAGTTTTTGGCTCTATCCTAAAGTCTCGCATTCCACCATTATTGGTGTCGCAGCCCTAACTGTTCATCTTCGACCCAAAATTGATCCATTTTACCCCAAATCAAGTCGTTTAAGTTCCCGTTTTCTTTCATAATCATGATCCAAACATCTTATCTCAGTCATCTAACCATAAGAGTTTAACCAAAACAATCTAAATCGCAAACTCAATAGTGATCTAAGTGTTGTATGAATACGCAACCTTAACTAGACAATTTTGATCAATGTAATGCAAACCAAAGACTGAAATTCATAACAAAGATGTAAAACCATTAGTTAAAGACATTTGTAAGCTTACTTTTTGCACGAAAAACACTTGAGATTCAAGAAATCATTGTTAAGGCGAGAGTTTTTGCGATGCGAGTATTTGGGTGCAAAGGAGAGAGAAAGTTTGTGATAGCAAATAAGGGTTTGTGTGTTTTCTCGCAGTCACTAGGTGGGTTAATAACCCTTTTTGACCTTTTTTATTTTGACTTAGGTCTGCGAGAGTTTTGGACTGGGGGAGAGTTCAATAGCAATTTTAATGTTTTAGCAAAACTCCCCCTTGGCTTAAGCTCTCTTTTCACACAAAGTCCTTTTTGTTAGCATTTTATTTTTAACAAAGTTTTTGAAAACATTTTAGTTCAAATAAATGAACTTTTGTGTTATATCAAAAAAATGTTTAAATAAAATTTATCACTCCCCCACGAAGTGATGGTATTTCCCAACGTTTTAACAACATTTTACATTTAATTTCCAACAACATTTTTGTTTTATTTTTCCAACATCTTAACAATTTATTCGTTGATTTCAAAAACAAACTACTCAATTTCTCCCCCTTAAAAATAGCTTAATATTTTAAAATGTTTTTGATCTATTATTGAGGTGGGTATCATTGTTTTTGAAATTTTTTATTCTTACTTGAGCTAAAAAATATTATATTAATATTCAGAAAAACATGCTCAAGATTTGTTTATCATGAGCAAAAATTTTTAAAAAAAGGTTTTGCAAAAAAGCTTTTTGTAAAATCTTGCATAAATTTTGCTCATGATAATTAAGAAGATTTCTCATCTTTTCTGAAGAATTGACGCACTGAAGCGTACGTTCAGGGTCCTTTCTTTGAAAACGGGTGTTGATCTGTGATTTAATCAACAGCCATTATGAGTTAATAATTACTCGATTGTTTTACCAGATGTACTTGTGATGTTTGATTAAACTGTTAGCATGAAAGAAAAGTAAAAAGAAGTGATGGTCATTCTAAATTAGGAACTTTGTAACGTGTCATAGAATGTATAAGTTTTATTTAGTAATTGGGCTCGTGGACTTGGTTAATCTAATATAGGTTATGTAATAAGCCTTTTAGTTTCATGTATAAATATACCTCAAATGACACATTTGAGGTGTGTGCTTGAGTGTGTAAGTGTGTGTTTTGCTTATTAATAAAGTTCCATTTCTCTTCTTTATCTCTCTAATACATACGCCATATACTACTCTTGTACCACCATTCATGCATCAATATTGTATGATAAGTTACTAGATCTAAGGTCCTACAAGTGGTATCAATCGCCTAACAATGATTTAGGAGTGATTTGAGTTTACTTTTGTCTTGTTTTCTAGCTTTCCTACTCGTATTTTATAAAAAGTCTCTTACTTTTCTTTTATTTTCTTTTTTTTTTTCTTTTTTTTTTTTTTTTTTTTTTGTTGTTGTGGTTTTAGCACTTTTTTTTTTTTATTATAAACTAGTGTTATAAACCTTTTGTCACAAGAAAGTTTAAGCTTTTTGCTTAAAATTTGAGTTTTTGATTCGTACTTTTTATATTCTTGCAAATTTAGAATAAGCTTATTAGGTCTTAAAAGTGTTAAAGTTTGCAACTTTATTTAAGTTTTGGTGTTTTTAAGCTTAGTTGTACAAGAAAATCTTGGTTTGAAACGTTTCTTGGTCGATTTTTAGAGTTTTGAAAAATCTGGCAAAATTAAAATGTGATCAAAAATGTTTAAAGGTCGGTGTTGAATCTCAAATGAGCTCGACTCAGATATAACCAACGAATTGACGAAGCTTAAATGCTAGTAATCGAAAAGACTTGTCCTGGACGGGTAATAATTTCAAGCTGGTCTAACCAGTGACGTAAGCGTGTCTCGAATAGGACTTGTCTAAGTTGAATGTACCGTCTGGAGAAATTTTTCTTTGAACTTGACCAGGACGGGTAATAATTTCAAGCTAGTCTAACTAGTGATGTAAGCGTGTCTCGAATTGGTCATGTTCACTGAAAATCGATCAATTCAAAAGTGCGAAATCTACCCAACATGTTCAAATTTATATTAAAAACTTATGAGCACATGTGAAGGGGGAGTACTTCTAAAAATGAAAAACTCTCAAAGTGTTAACAAAATATGTTTTATTATCATAAACCGCTTTGAGAGATTTTACAAAAAGTTTTATGGCACGTGATCAATAAATATAGGATAATCATGGAGTAATAAGGTGATTATTGTTAGGTTTATGTCCTATGATCCGCCAGAGCCGGAGGGTGTAACAATTCGCATTTTCAGGTTATTATTCATTTTTGAATTTTTACTATTCATTTTTACTATTCACTTCCGAAATTTTTATTTCACATTCTCGTAAGTTAACCTATTTTCATGATAACACGAGAGTTTGACACTCGTCGGGTCATTTTTGCAAGTTTCACAAAACAGTGTATGAGATTTACGTTTAGGTTGAAACGACATTTAGGCATCCCGATATGTCCACAAAACATTAAAAACAAGAGAAATATGTGTTTTTCACATCTTACGACATTTTCAAGAGTTTTGGAATTTTACATTTTCCGGTTTTGTGTTTTACGCGTTTTAAGCCTACGGTTTTAGGTTTTTACGACAATTAAGCACCCCGACAAAACTTATCACTCATTTAATATGCTAATATAGAGTATATGGATAAGTTTTAACAAATTTATAAGTTTTATATTTTTAGGATACCCGGTTTTAAGTTTCGTGACTTAACGACTTACAGTTAGCGATTAACGGGACCAAAACTCACTCCGTAAACTAGATAATACCAAGTTTATCCATCTAGTCACCCTATCCACCATATGGCCGACTATAGAGGGGATTCACAAGCCTTGTTGGCTTGTGATGAAGCCTTGATCACTTAGGATCAATACATGTGTCCAAACTTCCTAAGTAAGCTTCCTAAATATCCTAATACTTGCACCTCCTCATTCTAGCCTATATATACTCATTCACTGGCCAAGAAACAACTCATCCTCACTTATTTATTCACCAAAACCGGCAATACCTAATTCCATAACATTTCCATCTTTTATTTTCAAGTTACAAGTTCCATATCATTGTTAAAGCTCTTGTCAAGCGTTACATGATTCTAGTGTTTGTTTCTTCATTCTTTGGTTGAATCAAAAGCTACACAAGAAGGGTTTCTAGTAGAAGACTTCAAGTGCTTTCCCAAGTCATCTTAACTTAGTATTAAGAGGTTGAAGAATTTGGAAGCTAGGGTTACTAGTTCTTGTTCTAGTTCTTTGATCCTTGATTTCCTTTCTTATAGAAAGCCAAAAGTTGTAAGAAAGACTAACAGACACTCTTGCTCAACATCATTACATGTTTCATATTCTTAATCTATGCTATATATACTCTCTATATTGGATCATGATGTACAAAACCTTTAAAACAAGTTGAAAGACCTATATGTTAACTTATATAAGTAAACTAGTGAATTATGATATGAAAAACAACAAAAATAGAATAGCCATGACCTTGGGAAACTACCTACTGTTAAAGAGAGTTTTACAAGGAAAACGTAGTAATTTGAATCACCGAAAACGAGTACACGAGTCAAAAGTTATGATCAAAAGAAGTTAACGAAACCGAAAAACTAGAAACTGTCAAAATAGCTTACTGCATGAATCTGAGATTTTTTAGAGGCACTTATGTTCCGATTCATCAAAAAGTTAAAACACGAAAGTTTTTCGGAATGATGTTTTACGTCCAACGCGAAGAAACTCGGCCTGAAAACTCCAAATAAAGGCAGTTTTCGGTCTCAAATTGTAAAACAGTTTTCGGCGTCAAATAAAATTAGTTTTCACTAGACAAGTAATTAGAAACCATGTTGTTTTCAAAACTAAATACTTAGGAGACATAATAAAATTTATAAGATAACAATCTTCATTCAAAATAAACTTTCCTAAGTTTATTCGACCTTCGGAATAGTAACTTTTGTAAAACGACGAGAAATTGTAAAACCATTTAAGTCACTTGTATAACCAAAGGACCAAACTACTTTTGTTAAACATCTAAACAAACTCAAACCCGCTTACGGAACATGAAAAAACTTACTTTGCAAACCATGTAACCACTTAAACTATATGTCACATAATCAAACGACCAAAACATATGTTTTTCCATATCGAACGCTACAAAACTAGGGAGCTTCATGTGAGGGGTTTCATTTGGGTAAACGGATCGACGAGTTGCTGGATTGACGATTTAAATGTCCTAGCTCCTCGAACGTTTACTACATGACCTCTGGATTATGATGGCCCGAACGGTAGTACGAGATATCTAAACTAAAAATGTTTCATAAACCGTTTCTATGAAACGACATACACAAAACTATCAAGTACTACATCATGATTAATATAAGGACGTATATAGGCTCGTTTATGTTTTCCTAGACATTATTCCAAACCTAAGACGCGTATTATATCTTTAGGTTATCACTAAAGCTCGCGACTCCTCGATACATCTTATACCCTACTGCCGATCACTACGGTGAGTCATAGCCCCACTTTTCTCTTTTAAATTACATTACTCTTTGGAGGAGATACATGCTCGTTTTACTTACATATTTTACTTGGTTATCAAAACACTTTACTCGCTTTATTGGAATACATGAACCATATTTGAACTAAATTGATTACTATTTTATGAACTCTTTTGACTTGAACTTTTGAACTTGAATCAAACTCTTGAACATAATTACGAACTTATGACTTGTTATGAACTTAATGTACCTTACGTACTATGACCTAAAGTCTCGCCATGTCGGTGGAGCGTGCTATGACCTAAAGTCTCGCCTTATGGGTGGAGTGTGCAAAGTATCGCCATGTCGGTGGATCGTTCTTGACCTAAAAACTCGCCTTATTGGTCGAGCGTGCAAAGTCTCCCATGTTCGGAGCGTTCTTAATTGTGTATAATAGTTGTATGATGTACTGTTCGTACATTCGCATTGTTAGTCTCCTATTAGTAGGTAGTATGGATAGCGCTATTAGAGGTCGGCCAACCTCTCGTTCACTATGTTACGGGACGCATATTATTTATTCTAGGGGCTTTGCTTGGCATACATTATTATATACATTGTACTTTTATTATGAACTATATTATATGCAATGGGATGTGAACACATAGGTTGCAAGTCTTGTATGGGCGGGACTTGCAACTGGATGGATTGACATCTCCTTTGCTTTCTGTACATGTTTATCTAAGTAACCCCAAGTCTCCTTATCGACGGAGCAACACTAAGTGCAATGATGTGAACTATTATGACTGTATGTGTGCTTGACTATAATATGTACTATATTTTAGCAGTGGGTTGTAAACACATAGGTTGCGAGTTTTGTATGGGCGGAACTTGGAACTGAATGGATTTACAATGCCTTTGCTGTGGGAACATTCTTTAAAGGTTTTACAATTTAACCAAACTCTATGAACTCACCAACCATTGTGTTGACACTTTAGCATGTTTATCTCAGGTCAATAAGGCGATAGCTGTTGCATGGAACATAGAGTCGCACAGCATATTTTGAAGACTTACGCTTTTATCATTTACCATTCGATACATTTTGTAAACGTTTATGTAATTTTGTACTTCGGGACCTCATGTTTGTAACTTTGATTTCATTTATCGAATGGTAACTTTTCAAAACGTCTCATTTGGAGGTCGTTTTCTATACCTTGTACTTTGTATTCTGAAGTAGCACCCCAGTGACACAATCTTCCGCTGCGATATTTTGGGGGTGTACCATATTGGTATCAGAGCGTTGGTTATCGAGAACTAGGTTGCATATATTACCTAGACTATAACTGCTTTATACGTTAAGACTCTCCTCTTTATTTGCCTTACACACACTTCGTGCGCATATGCTTTTCGTTAGTTGTTTATTTAGATCCACGCTGTTGGATGATATGTTTTTGTACTGATGGGGAAGTTCCAGAATTTAGTCGAGTCATCAAAAATACGGAGCTCGGCAATAACTAGTTATTTAACTTGATCTTGTGACATTTCTTGTTTGATGAGACATAAGATTGAGTTAAATAAAGGTTATTATTTAGCTATAGAGATTTGATGATTTGCCCGAGGATGAGAATTTTCTTGAGAACACTTTAAAGAACTATGTGTGCAATTTTTATACATGCTTACTTTATATAATCTTAATACCTAAGGGAGATTTCTATGTACTAAGTACAACACCGAATATCATACGAGTCGATTAGTCCGACCATTGCATTGTTACTCCTAAATTATACATAGCTTGTACACCTATGTCTAATTCAGGAAGAATCATGCAATGAAAGGAGTAATAGTCTCAGATCATGTTTTGTCGGGTCTAAAGAGTCTAATCACCTGAAATTGCAATAGTCGTGTGCGTGTGCATTGCATGTTTTGTGCCTTTATATTTGTGCATTTTGTACTATAGGCAGACATCCAATATTAGCTTTAAGTATGCTTTGTTCTATTATACTTTGCCTTATTTGATTACGTTATGCCTCTATGTGTGCTTATCAGTCGCAGTACCTTGCCGTACTATGTCATGCTTTACTTTTTCCGACTAGGTTATGCCTTTGTGCGTGTTTATTAGTCACTGTGCTTTGTCCTTGCTACATTATTTCTTCGCCTTCTTGCTAATCTAAGCCGTTATTATTTGTTGATTTGATTAGTTCAAGCAATTCGATAATCGAGCCAAACTTTCAAAAGACCTCCTTCAAAGACATTAAACTCATCCTTTGTGACAACTTGTTTCTTAGCTTGATCTAGTGACAGTTCTTGTTTGATGAGTTGCGAAAATCAAGCTAGAATCAAGTTGTTACCCAAGCCGATTCAGTTTAATCTCATGACAGTTCTTGTTTGATGAGTTGTGAGATTAAATTGGAATAAAAAACCTAAAGCTCTTTTGAGGGATACGCTCGAAAATGGGAAAGTTTGCCTAATCAAATCTGATCACGAGAACGTACGTATATAGAACGAACAAACTGAACTTTGGGACGAAGTTCCGTTAACGGGTAGAGACTGTAACAATTCGCATTTTCAGGTTACTATTCATTTTTGAATTTTTACTATTCACTTCCAAAATTTTTATTTCACATTCTCGTAAGTTAACCTATTTTCATGATAACACGAGAGTTTGACACTCGTCGGGTCATTTTTGCAAGTTTTACAAACAGTGTCTAAGATTTACGTTTAGGTTTAAAAGACATTTAGGCATCCCGATATGTCCACACAACATTACAAACAAGAGAAATATGTGTTTTTCACATCTTACGACATTTTCAAGAGTTTTGGAATTTTACATTTTTCGGTTTTGCGTTTTACGCGTTTTAAGCCTACGATTTTAGGTTTTTACGACAATTAAGCACCCCAACAAAACTTATCACTCATTTAATATGCTAATGTGGAGTATATGGATAAGTTTTAACAAAGAAAAAATTACACGTTTGGTCCCTGTGGTTTGCCCAGATTTCATGTTTAGTCCCTATGTCGTTTTAATTACACCAGAGATACCCATTTTTGAAACCTTGCACTCATTTAGTCCCTATTTTGGATGGGCCGTTAGTTTTACCATTAAGTGTTTAAATAGTATTTTCCCGTTAGTCCATCTGTTAATATTTTTTGCACCGTTAGTCCTCATTTTTTAAAATGACTTAAAAAGGGCAGCATAGGCTCGAACTCGGGTCTTGTTGCCCAAAAACCAACGCCCCAACCACTGGACTAAGCGTCCAGTGGTGTAATTATATCAAAATAAATTCTATTTAACCTTTATTTACATTTTGTCCATTTTTTACGTTCTCGTCCTTTTTTTAACGTTTTTGTCCGTTTTATACGTTTTTGTCCATTTTTATTCATTTTCGTCCGTTTTTATATGTTTTCATCTATTTTTTTACGTTTCTGACATTTTTTATCTGTTTTTATACATTTTTTACGTTTTTGACCATTTTATCTGTTTTTATATGTTTTCGTCCGTTTTTATACGCATAGATTATACGTTTTCGCTCATTTTTTATGTATAAAACGAACGAAAATGTATAAAAACGGAGAAAAACGTATAAAAAGAAACGAAAACATAAAAAACAGACGAAAACGATTAAAAACAGACGAAAACGTATAAAAACGGACGAAAACATAAAAAATGGACAAAAACGTAGAAAAACGGACGAAAACGTAAAAAAGGAATAAAAACGTATAATAACGGACAAAAACGTATAAAAATGGACGAAAACATAAAAAAACGGACAAAAACATATAAAAACGGACGAAAACGTAAAAAAACGAATAAAAACGTTTATAAATGGACAAAACGTATAAAAATAGACAAAAACATAAAAAACGGACATAAATGTATAAAAACGGACGAAAACGTAAAAAAACAGACGAAAACGTAAAAAAATGACAAAAACGTATAACAACGGACGCAAACGAACAAAAACGTATAAAAACGGACAAAAACGTAAAAAAATAGTTGAAAACGTAAAAAACGGACGATAACGTAAAATACGGACAAAAAAGTAAAAGAAAGGACGAAAACGTAAAAAAAATGGACTAAATCGTATAAAAACAGACGAAGGGTATGTTTGGCAAAACTAGCTGTATGCTATAAGCTGTAAACTGTAAGCTGTAAGCTGCAAAGCTGTTAACATGAGCTACAAACTGTATCTTTTTTTTTTTAATAAAAGTGTTTGGTAAGTTAGCTGTTAAATGTAATTATAAGATGTAAAATGACGTAAAATGACATAAAAAGACATATTTATAACTGTAAACAAATGTTTGGAGGGTATTTCAGTAATTTAAAGTTTTAACAGCTCCAAGATGTTTAAAAAGCTTCATGAATCAGCTTTTCATTTAGGAGCTATTTGTTTGAAATAAAAGCTTGAAGTTAATGTATCCAAACGGAGCTACTTAGTTTAGATGAGATTATTTTATAACAAAAAGCTAACAGCTCCCTCAAAAAGCCCCTACCAAACAGGCCCGAAAACGGATAAAAACGAGTTTGAGCCAAAAAAATGTTAAATATAATTTATTTGGATATAATTACACAACTGGACGCTTAGTCCAGTGGTTGGGGCATTGGTTTTTGGGCAACAAGAACGGAGTTCGAGCCTATGCTGCCCTTTTTAATTCATTTTAAAAAATGAGGACTAACAATGCAAAAAATATTAACGGAGGAGTAACAGGCAAATACTATTTAAACACTTAACGGTCAAACTAACGGGTCATCTAAAATAGGGACTAAATGAGTGCAAGGTTTCAAAAATAGGTATCTCTGGTGTAATTAAAACGACTTATGGACTAAACATGAAATCTGAGCAAACCACAGGGACCAAATGTGTAATTTTTTATTTAACAAATTTATAAGTTTTATATTTTTAGGATACCCGGTTTTAAGTTTCGTGACTTAACGACTTACAGTTAGCGATCAACGGGACCAAAACTCACTCCGTAAACTCGATAATACCAAGTTTATCCATCTAGTCACCCTATCCACCATATGGCCGACTATAGAGGGGATTCACAAGCCTTGTTGGCTTGTGATGAAGCCTTGATCAATTAGGATCAATACATGTGTCCAAACTTCCTAAGTAAGCTTCCTAAATATCCTAATACTTGCACCTCCTCATTCTAGCCTATATATACTCATTCACTGGCCAAGAAACAACTCATCCTCACTTATTTATTCACCAAAACCGGCCATACCTAATTCCATAACATTTCCATCTTTTATTTTCAAGTTACAAGTTCCATATCATAGTTAAAGCTCTTGTCAAGCTTTACATGATTCTAGTGTTTGTTTCTTCATTCTTTGGTTGAATCAAAAGCTACACAAGAAGGGTTTCTAGTAGAAGACTTCGAGTGCTTTCCCAAGTCATCTTAACTTATGTTAGTGCAAGCAGTCTCGTTTGTTTTGATTGATGACAAACATGTAACTTGATACATAACGTAAAATGTACAAGTTATTTGTAATCTTATTTTGTCTCAACATACATTCAACACGTCTCGACTTCTCAAGTCCTCGTATGGTACAACACGGGTTCGTACATGTTTGTTATGTGGCATTATGATCAAACCCTTAACAAACCATTTAGAATGTTTAAAACACGGCTAGGTCATTAAGTATTTTAAAAGGCTAACCATTCTACTTAGAACCTCATTTCACATTCTGCATATACAAGTACTTTTACTTGTACATCATGTTTTCTAAGATTAATAGGATAAGTACACTTTAAGTGTCAAACTAACATGATACATATTGGTAAACATATATTAGTTAAGCTAGTTTATACATAGGAATTACATGTTACATAAAAATATACATTTACATGTTTACATTTTTATTTCTTAAAATAGAAATATACACATGACATCATGGCATACCTCATTTGGATATCTTTAGGATATCTTGAGGATTTAGTATATATCTTGGAAAGATTTTCAAGCAAAGGATTAGATTGTGCAAGATCTTGGTTAGATATGGAAAGATATTTGGAAGATTGCCTGTCAGAGACTGGCGGAACCAAATGGTTCAATGGACGGACCCCAGGATTTGGGTCCGCCAAATCCGTGGCCTGTAGGAACAGTTTTCCTATAAATAGTAGCCCATTGTTTACCCATTGTTATAACACACTAGAACACACATTCCCTCTACCCTTTGCATACATTTAGATCAGTAGTAAACCATGTAGAATCATACATTAATCACCATTTCCATAATGATCATAATGTTACTAACTTTCATTATGTTGTAAGCATACACTCGTAATGATCCTGTGAAGCAAGCTCAGAGATCGTGAGTCATCATCCATCACAAGCATAGCATACTTCCTGATCCACCAAGAAGGTTAGAAGATCTTGAAGTCATCATTCATCAAAGCATACCAACATATGAAGATTCAAGTCCACTTGACATCCTCAATGATTGAAGACTTCTTATTCAAGAAGTTCATGTAGATTCCACATGCATATATGAAGATCCATCACAACAAGTTTAGGGAGCTTGTGATCTTCATTGAAGGCTTTCTAACAATGGAAGTTCATTTAGATTAGTCATACATATCCATGAAACATTTATGTCATGGATCATTGTTGTAACCATCATTACATCACAATCTAATCACCAAACTAGATTAGGTGGTTTATGTGTTTGTGCCATAAAACACAAGGTTTCTATGTTGGGCCATAAAACATAGCGGGAGTGGTTGTACCCTTGTTAAAGAACTCGACATCTAGCTTAGTGTCGAAAAAAGTATAAGCGATGACGGGAGTGGTTGTACCCTTGTAAAAGAACTCGACATCTAGCTTAGTGTCGAAAATTGTATAGGCGACGTCAGGTTGGTTCTACCTCGAACTAGAACCCGGTATTTAGATTTGTACCGGAAAAAGTGTAAGCGACGATTGTAAGGTTTTCTCCGCCGAGAAGGGAGCTTGTTGATCTAGTGAAGTAACTCTCGAGTTGGGTACTCGGGGAGTGGAGTAGGGCGGAGAGGAGCTCCGTGACCGAACCCCTATAAATCATCGTGTTCGGTTTGCTCTTTCTTTTACTTATTGCTTTACTTTATGTTTGCATTATATGATTGCTTGTGTTGTGACTTGTTGATAATACTTGTGTGACAACTTGTTTAGTATATACTAGTCATAAACTATACTTAACATCTTTCATATTACAACAAGCTTAAATGGATATTTGATACAACAAGTTTTAAGTTTTTAACGGGAACGTATTCACCCCCCCCCCCCCTCTATGTTTTCACAATTGGTATCAGAGCCTCGTGGCTCTTATTTTCAAAACAAATGGTTTTTAAAATGGAGTACGATCCATGTATCAAATTACCATTGAAGCGGAATATAATATGAAAAATGTTTCTCTAAGTATACTTAAAAACTTTGTTGTTAAATGTTACTTTGTATATAAGCTTGAATATGTCTTTTGAAAATCAAAAGGAAAGATTTCTCAAAAGAGTTAAGTGTCAAATTGTGTGCTTAAAGCAAATTTACGAAAAATACGAGTTTGAAAGGAGTGTTTGGGATAACTATTAATTTAGTTGAAAAATAACTTCGTAAATGATTTGATAAGTCACATAAGTTGAAATGATACTAAAATAGGAGATATTCATGTATGTAAAAGAAACTAATCAAGCTTGATGTACATCGTCATGTTTAAACACAAAGTGATGAAAAATATTTTTCCTTTTATGCTATGCTATTGTGACTACTTGGTCTAGTTGTTTGCATACTTGTTGTTTGCTTGTTGAATGTTTTGATCACACTTGTTTGTTTGTAATACATAAGTGTCAATCTTTCCATGATATTCATTTGCTCGTTTGTCAATTTCCTGTTTATGCACAATAGGACATTTGCTAGATTTTGTGCGATAAGTTGAAAAAAAATTTAGATAGCTTTTCTTGCATATGTTATGCATAACTCACTTAGGAATAAAAACTAGGTAAAACTAGTTAAGTGTCCTGTAAATTATTGTTTTGCACATGATCTCTCAAAATGGTTCAAGCGTTGAATTGAGTCACTGCCTTAAAGTATTACCTAATAGTATCTTTGATAGAGTGTTTGACATAAACAATTTGAAACAATGATGTGTTGAATTGTTATGTTTTTAGGATACTATCTTGTTGTTAAACATCCATGTGAACTAACTTGACGATGCAGGATGATAACACTTGATGTTATCAATTTTCCACGATTAAGCCACTGTTTGGCTTAACTTCCTTTTATGGTAAGTTCAAAATCCTTGGTTTGATCTATATGTTCACATGTGTTAGAACCTGTGTTTTTGGTTTTAATCTATCACAACTAAGTAGTTACATATGTCTTAGGAAAATTTTCGGGAATTGAACGGGTTTCGGGTATTTTAGCATACTCTCTGTTAAGAAATTCCATCTGGCGGAAATGGCGGAACCAAACTCTGGGTTCCGTCTGTTGAAATATTTGGCTCCGCCAAATTAAGCCTAGCGGATTCCGCGGAACCAATAATTTGGGTCCGTATTAGTTATCGGTTGGTTCCGCCAGGCTAACAGCTAGTTTTTCAAACTTTCGTTTAAATCCCCCACTCAAGATCACTCACTTTCATCACTAGGATTCTTTTCACTGATGTTCACTCATATTAGGATTAGGACATCTCACTTACACCTATAGTATAACCATCTCTATTCACGAAAATGCTCCAAGGTACCTTTTTTCCATAAAGGAAGGAACCCTGAAATTGGTTCCTGGAAATTCGTGGACCACTGAGTATTTATGATCATTACTCACATTCACTGCATTTACCTGTCCTTTACTTATCCATTAACTTGATTTATAAATTGACAACTTCCTAACTAAACCAGACTCACAGTGTGCAAAAATATCACAGATTACAAACCCAACTTATGACTGTAGATATTATCTTGTATTCACATATGTTGCCTCACTTGGTTAACATGTGAAGACGATTTACATCGAGTCATAACTCACACTTAGGTTATTGATGTAATTATCAAGTCTTGCTATCCTTTTCTCAAAGTAGGATTGATAACTGAAGTATTTCATCCGAAATATTCAAGTATAATTTGACTTACGAATGTAGTCATTAAAGGTCATATCCGAAAAAAAAATCAACACCCAAGTATTTAACAACGTATGTTAAAACACTTATCCAATCACCTAAGTTCACTTGTACTTTCACCATCATCCCGTCACATTCACCTCTGTGATATATCTCAGGCCCTAAGCTTCATATCACATCACACACTAGTTGTACCTACCTATGGATCACAAGAATTAGTTTCCATCCTTGTTGTTTTTAAACATCCGTAAAACCTAAGTACTCCCATAGTACAACAAACCCCTACAACACCACAATCCTTACCATCATTTGAAACCATTGAGTGCATTGCTCAAAAAGCCCTTTGTCCAAACACTCGTACCAAATCAAATGCACGTTAAACAAACTCAAACCATACTTTACCACCGATAGGATTAGAACCTTCACCATCAAATGAGCATGATGCTCACATTCATTGTTTAAGTAATACCACAAGTCATTAAAGTATTGGTAATACTTTGACATTTGACTTCTGCATAAGTTTCATTAAACCTTAAATCAACATTGTAACAACTTATGTTATAATATAATCTCAAAGCCAATCTCATGACAATAACTCTTGAGGAGTATACATAAGAAACTCGAGTGAGTTCCTCTTGTCATCTTGAGACCAAGTTTACTTAGGATAGGTCTATCAAATTCAAACACTTTGGATTCATATCTTCATTTAGGAAAACATGATGTTTCGGAAAAACATTATGTGTTTAGTTTTCATCTTGTTAAAAGGATAATGTATATCCTATGCATCATTATCTCCTTGCAACATGAACGGTTGTGTTACAAGAAATTTCATTACACCTCATTAGCCAAATGATCTTAAACAAACATCTACAAGTTCTATGAACTAGTGTTGTTTTCATAAGCATGATGACTTTATCCCATAAGATAATCTTTCTTGTTGAAAGATACTATATGTGTCTATTTCCTTTCAAGCGTACATCATAACCAAACCTCGCTCATAATCTAGTTCAAACCTTGTGCATATCCTATACATCTCTAGAGCATACACAAGATCTATAAAAGTTGGTAACTTTATTTAGATACTTGTTCCAAAGAACTTTCTTGAGAACGTTCTTAACATATTCCATTATCACACACAAACACATCTCTTGGTCTTAGATGATCAAATCACTTGCATAATACATACTTAAAAGATGTCACCCTTTAGATCATTCAACTTTAGATTCCAAACACAAAGATTAAAATCTGTTGACACATATTTGTCAAATTCCTATGTATAACATGACATCTTCATCACCTTAGTTTTGTTAGATATAGTTGAGTCTCATTAAGTCAGGTATTGATGAATTATCATCTTTTATACTTCAATAGGCAAAAATAGGAATTCCTATCTTTCTAAACATAAGAATGACTACTGGAGAATCTATTGCACTAAAAACTCAATTTAACCTAACGGTTAAATTGCTTCCAGGAGAGAAGTTGGATATGTGGAATCACCCGTAAAAATGGTCGTGTTTAGCCTGAATTGAGCACCGCTAGTAATAGTCTCATATTCATTCTCCAACTTGAAAAATCTTTATTCCTATACTTGCCTAAAGTAAGTGTTAAAATAAGATAATTTATCTTGTCTTAGGAATATAAATCAACCAAGTAGTAGATGTGATTTTACTCAGTAAAATCACTTGCATTACATATACATGTGTTGATTACATGTTATTTGTTTGATATGATTAAGTATCCTGACGTCATCATGATAATTATTTGATAGATAGTCAAATGTGTAAACCTTCGAAAGGTTTTGTCTGCATGCTTATATATGTTTCATGCTACTAGATGATAACATGATTTGCATGATACTTGTTATTTGATATTTCACAAGATTAACGTAGTTCTTGTTAACTTACGATATGTCATTTTTAATACATGAGGTTAGATAGCTCTTGTCTTTAGTTGACATTCATTGAGCTTTTTGGTAGGATAGTCTAAATAATGCATACTTCCAAAATGTTAAAATTGTTTGCATGAACCTGTCATCTCACTTCTTTTGTGACCTTGTCACACTATTTGTTTGCCATGTGTGCACCTATAATGTGTCTAAATGCTTTTAGTATGATAAACACTTAGAAGTCGTTTTATTCTACCAATTAATCACATGATATTTGTGTTAATTAATGGGTAAGTATGCTTAAGTGACTAAGCATTACATCAAAACTATTTCACAATGTGGTATCTCAAACAATGTCATGCTCTCTTGCAATATGATTATTTGTCTTGATGCTATGTGGTAGCTTTTTGTCTAGTAGTTGATTATTTGTTTATATAAGATGTTATCTTATGATATTTACATCTTTTGTCATTAAGACTTTTGTCTTGTAGGTTGATAACAAACTATTTGTTATTTCACTTTGTTATGCCTATTTTTGCATAATTGCAATCTGTTTATTGCTGCGTAGATTAGCAATATGGGATCCATTCACTTGCATATAGCCTTTAAAAGCTATTAGGATTAAGTTTTAGAGGCTTGGAATTCATGTTTGCGTATCTTTCAATCGACCTCTTTCCAAATCTCATAATTGCTTCCGCTTTCCTAACAACATCTCCATCATCTTTTAATCTTAACATTACACCTCCCATAAGGAAACCACATGCCTCGTCATGCGATCATCTCGCATTGATAGAGAAGAGCTACGAAATTTCAAGGATGAAATTCTTTTTACGCTAACCAACATCCGCAAAAACATTACTAAGCTCATTGCTTTCATTAACCTACAAACATCTCATCGTCATTCTTCATTCGATACATTACACATTATGTTGAATGTCCACCAATTAAGGGGGACAGAAATTCATTCACATAATTGTCCTTTTGTATTAAAGAACACTTACTCATGTCCCTTACACCCTCAAATACACCATTTAGTTATAATCAGTTCACAAAATCACAAGTGTTTCAAACCTTATTAACCCAACATTACAGTTGTGTAACCAATACCTCATCATGTGTTTGACAAACCTCTTAAACGAGAAGCATTAAGTCTCCTTAGACCTTGACTAGGATTGGGGAAACCAAATCAGTAGTTATAAGTAAATAGACCTTAGCTTGAACCTTCGTTTGATCAAAAACGACAAAACATGACCAAATCAATTCTGATCCCACGGTACCCTTCGATAAGAAGGACGGAACCAAATATTTGGTTCCACCCAATCCGCGGGTACCTAAGTCAGTTTTTAGCCACTTACAACAGACAACCTTCTCACAACCAACGAGTCTAGGATTTTCACCTTAATCTCAGAACTTCATTATCTAAGAACACCATCATAGGATCTCATCCTTTTCATTCTTGATACATATCAAGCAATTCATTGTCAGTGCAAACGATATATCGTCATTCTCAACACGTTTGTCTAACCAACACTCTCGCATCTTATGATGTCATTTTCATCCTCATATAGGTATCTAGTATTTCAAATTGTTGCATATGGAATTTTTATTCCTAAGTGATCATTGTCTTCACTTTATCTTACCTCCATTCAAGCATATATTATGGCACGTTACATCATCTTTGGTAGATGATAATGTCATAACCTCAACCGTCTTCAAATACTCTTATAGCACTTGCTGTACATTAGAGTTTCTGAAGTCATTGCATTTCATCACATCTTTCACTAATCATCAAACCCATGGATTAGCGAAAAACTTACTAGTAAACCAACACCAACACTAGGACCACTCACTTTAACTCCACTTCATATCCTCCTCATAAGCATTGTTTTGTAGGATTTTATCATATTCCTGTGATTGTAATTCTTATTAGAAGATTACACATTATGGCATGGTTTGCTAATTAATCATAGTTCTATGTCTTGAGTTGCTTGACATTAGATCATTGATATATTGCATCATATATTTACATCTTATTTTTCTTTGAAATGAAACATATTGCACTAATCATTTCATTGTAGGTTCATCATCATATACGCTCGATCGTATATAGCATACTCATCATAGGATGAAGTTTGCATCGATTATTTTTCTTTTATTGTAGGTGCTTCTTGACGTCCTAGAATCAGGAGGAATATCTATCAAGCACTCATATTGCATCGTCTATATACATTGGTCGTATATGACATATATGTCTTAAGACATAGCTTCTAGTGTACTAATTTTTGTTTTGTAGGTTCATCTTGACACCCTAGAGCAAGGGGGAGCTTTCGTCAAGCATTTATAGAATGCATCATATACACACATTGTTGTATATCACATACTTGTCCAAGGACAAATATTTTTTACACTAACCTTTATTTTGTAGGATTCTTCATCCTTGCATCATATACATTGGTACCCTAGCAACGGGGAGTATTGATCAAGGGGGAGCTACAGTAAAGGGGGAGCATGTACACATTCATAATTATTCTCAATCTTCGACACACCTTTGTGTTTCGACAAAAAGGAGGAGATAGTTCAACATAGCTTACCCACGTGTATCATTGGCTATATGCATTTCATTCATCATGCATTTTTTATATATTCTTTTTATGTTGCACACCACTAACCTTGATGTAGGTTAAGAGTCTAAATTTGATCCATGGATCCGCTAACAACCTAGCGGACGCAACAACCATAGGAGATTGGAGTAGTCTATTTAACTTCACTAGGGATGATGCAAGCTCGCCATTTCGGGGAGAAATAAAGTTAACTCCAAGGACACACCCTTTTTGTTTCGACAAAAGGGGAGAAAGGTGTAAACGGAGAAAGTAATAGGGGAGAAGAGTTGAGAAAGGTGTAAACGGAGAAGGTAATGTAAAAGGTAGTACGGACACAAGTAACTTTTTTACATTTTACTTTCTATCATGTTTACATATTTTGTCATCATCAAAAAGGGGGAGATTGTTAGTGCAAGCAGTCTCGTTTGTTTTGATTGATGACAAACATGTAACTTGATACATAACGTAAAATGTACAAGTTACTTGTAATCTTATTTTGTCTCAACATACATTCAACACCTCTCGACTTCTCAAGTCCTCGTATGGTACAACACAGTGTGGCATTATGATCAAACCCTTAACAAACCATTTAGAATGTTTAAAATACGGCTAGGTCATTAAGTATTTTAAAAGGCTAACCATTCTACTTAGAACCTCATTTCACATTCTGCATATACAAGTACTTTTACTTGTACATCATGTTTCCTAAGATTAATAGGATAAGTACACTTTAGATGTCAAACTAACATGATACATATTGGTAAACATATATTAGTTAAGCTAGTATATACATAGGAATTACATATTACATACATATATACATTTACATGTTTAAATTTTTATTTCTTAAAATAGAAATATACACATGACATCATGGCATACCTCATTTGGATATCTTTAGGATATCTTGAGGATTTAGTATATATCTTGGAAAGACCTTTAAGCAAAGGATTAGATTGTTCAAGATCTTGGTCAGATATGGAAAGATATTTGGAAGATTGCCTGTCAGACACTGGCGGAACCAAATGGTTCAATGGACGGACCCCAGGATTTGGGTCCGCCAAATCCGTGGCCTGTAGGAACAGTTTTCCTATAAATAGTAGCCCATTGTTTACCCATGGTTCTAACACACTAGAACACAGATTCCCTCTACCCTTTGCATACATTTAGATCAGTAGTAAATCATGTAGAATCATACATTAATCACCCTTTCCATAATGATCATAATGTTACTAACTTTCATTATGTTGTAAGCATACACTCGTAATGATCCTGTGAAGCAAGCTCAGAGATCGTGAGTCATCATCCATCACAAGCATAGCATACTTCCTGATCCACCAAGAAGGTTAGAAGATCTTGAAGTCATCATTCATCAAAGCATACCAACATATGAAGATTCAAGTCCACTTGACATCCTCAATGATTGAAGACTTCTTATTCAAGAAGTTCATGTAGATTCCACATGCATATATGAAGATCCATCACAACAAGTTTAGGGAGCTTGTGATCTTCATTGAAGGCTTCCTAACAATGGAAGTTCATTTAGATTAGTCATACATATCCATGAAACATTTATGTCATGGATCATTGTTGTAACCATCATTGCATCACAATCTAATCACCAAACTAGATTAGGTGGTTTATGTGTTTGTGCCATAAAACACAAGGTTTCTATGTTGGGCCATAAAACATAGCGGGAGTGGTTGTACCCTTGTTAAAGAACTCGACATCTAGCTTAGTGTCGGAAAAAGTATAAGCGACGACGGGAGTAGTTGTACCCTTGTAAAAGAACTCGACATCTAGCTTAGTGTCGGAAACTGTGTAGGCGACGTCAGGTTGGTTCTATCTCGAACTAGAACCCGGTATTTAGCTTTGTACCGGAAAAAGTGTAAGCGACGATTGTAAGGTTTTCTCCGCCGAGAAGGGAGCTTGTTGATCTAGTGAAGTAACTCTCAAGTTGGGTACTCAGGGAGCGGAGTAGGGCGGAGAGGAGCTCCGTGATCGAATCACTATAAATCATCGTGTTCGGTTTGCGCTTTCTTTTACTTATTGCTTTTCTCTTATGTTTGCATTATATGATTGCTTGTTTTGTGACTTGTTGATAATACTTGTGTGACAACTTGTTTAGTATATACTAGTCATAAACTATACTTAACATCTTTTATATTACAACAAGCTTAAATGGACATTTGATACAACAAGTTTTAAGTTTTTAAAATGGGAACTGATGAACTCAAATAAGTACATTTTATTATCATCGTTTGTCCTATTTATTTGACTTGTTTTATTATATTATATATGAGAATTGATACGTTAATGTTTACTTTTGTAATTCTCAGGTAAAAACAAGTATTATGTGAAACTTGGCGATTTTGGACTAAATATGGAGCAAAACAAGCAAGATGTTTAGAGTCTTGATGCGCGTGATGTGTCGTTGCGGTTTAGCAGTTTTAATGCCTACTCAAGTTTTAAATTTATATTTAGCCGACTTATCAATAACACACACACTTAACGAGCAGTGTACCCGGTCAGTATGAAGATAATGGTAAGTAGAGTGTCGATCACTAAGAGTGGAACGTATTATCTCGTTATTCTAATCAGTATTTTAATATCCTAACGCAAGGGGGTTTCAGCCTGAGAGACTGGCACGGTTTGTTTGCAATTAAATAATAAAATAAACCAATAGGCACGAATCAGCAAGTAGCACACACGTACACAGATAAATACTTGAGACAATAAGAGGGCTGTCCTTATGATTAAGTAGATTGTCACTTGTTTTATTGATAGCTTTATATGAAGTGTATGTAGTTAACCCTTTCTCGTTGGTCCTAATCTTATCGGCGAGTAAACCCTTAATGATTACTTATGTCTAAAAGTTATTCCTAAGTGATCAATTTAGTAATAACCGTGGGAGCCACATTATGTCCCGCAGTCAAATGCCCGCAAGCCACTAATAAACACAGAGGTTATCAATGCACTAATAAGTAGTAACCAAAGACATCAACATATAAGCTTTAATTGATGGGAAAGCAAGTATTAAAGGGAGTGCAATCTTTCGTTGTCACATTACACAAGCCACCAATCCTGATGAATTAAAGTTTGCTAACACAATAAAACAAAACTACTTAATGAATTAAACACATGCAGCACCTTCTTACAGCTCTTGTATCTTTGATTTAGGTGTGTCTTGTGCTGCCTCCTTGACTGAATTCGTCCTTTGTTTCTCCTGTTCGAACTTCGGTTTTAGGTTTTTCGGAACTTGTAATTCGTCTGGTCTACGGGGTATTTATAGTTTCTGTCTGAGGGAAGATGCGGCGCATCTACTAAGTAGATGCGGCGCATGTACTTAACTTCGCGTGGGGTCCAAGATTATAATATTCAGGAATATTCGTACACCGCCAGAAGATGCGGCGTAACTCCATGATTAGATGCGGCGCATGTCCTCTTGTATCTTGGATCGTATCTGGTGATATCTTGATAGAGATGCGGCGCATGTCGAGAGTGAGATGCGGCGCATCTGGAGCAGAATTGACTTGATCTTGTCCATGTCAGTAGACCTTCAACTTTATGCACGTTTTGCTCCATAATTAGTCCAAAATCGCCAAGTTTCACCAAATGCTTGTTTTTACCTGAGAATTACAAAAGTAAACGATTAAGTATCAATCCTCATACATAATATAGTAAAACAAGTCAAATTAATAGGATAAATGATAGTAATAAAATGTACTTATTTGAGTTCATCAAGTCTACTGAAATGTACAAGATCAAGATCATTCTGCTCCAGATACGCCGCATCATACTTCTTACATACGGCGCATCACTATCAAGATTACAAAAGTTACGATCCAAGACAGCAAAGGACATGCGCCGCATAGAGAAATGGAGTTACGCCGCATCTTAAGGCGGTGTACGAATATTCCTGAATATATTAATCTTGGACCCCACGCGAAGTTAAGTCAATGCACCGCATCTACTTATCCTATGCGCCGCATCTAACCCTCAGACAGAAACTATAAATACCCCAAGGCCAGACGAATTTTAGAGAGCTTAGTTTTTACAAAAAGACCGAAGACCGCAGAACCCTAAAGCCGAATTCAGACGAATTAGTAGCACAAGACACACCCTGAACGAAGATACAAGAGCTGTAAGAAGGTCCTGCATGTATTCAATTCATTAAGTAGTTTTGTTTTATTGTATTAGTACACTTTAATTCATCAGGATTGATGGGCCGATTCCATGTGACTACGGAAATTCATGGGCACCCTTAAAATTGCTTTCCCATTAATTAAAGTTTATATGTTGATGTCTTTGGTGACTTTTATTAGTGCATTGATAACCTCTGTGTCTAGCTGAGCATTGCTTGGGTCGCCATGCCCCTTCCTCGCCTTTGTATTTTAGCGTATACGAAACGTGGGCATCACAAATGCTCAATATTCTAGGATAGTGGGATAGACATAAGTGATCATTAAGGGTTTACTCGCCGATAAGATTAGAGCCAACGAGAAAGGGTTAATTATATACACTTCATATAAAACTAGCAATAAAACAAGTGACAAGCTACTTAATTATCAGGACAGGTCTTCTTATTGTCTCAAGTATCTATCTGTGTACGTGTGTGCTAATCGCTGATTCGTGCTCATTAGTTTAGTTTTTATTTAATCATACCCAAACCGTGCCAGTCTCTCAGGCTGAATCCCCTTGCGTTAGATTAGGTTGTATAGCTAACTTAGGATATTAAAATACTAATTAGAATAACTAGATAATACGTTCCACTCTTAGTGATCGACACTCTACTTACCATTATATTCATACTGACCGGGTACACTGCTCGTTAAAGTGTGTGTTTTATTGATAAGTCGGCTAAATATAAATTTAAAACTTGAGTAGGCATTAATACTGCTAAAACCACAACGACACATCACGCGCGCACCAAGTCTTTGGCGCAGCTACCGTGGATATAAAAGAATTAGAGCAATAAACACCGCACACATCAAGTTTTTGGCGCCGTTGCCGGGGAGTGAATTGTTATTATCTGTTAATTTGATTAGTATTTTAATTAGGTTTTAATTTTTTTTTATTCTAACCGCTAACCCTGTTATATATTAGATAAATTGCATTCATTGTATTATTTGCATATTTTCTGTTTTTGTGTGTTTTTGTTTTCTTTAATTTTTGTTTCTTTTTGTTTGTTTTTATTTTTTGTTTTTCTTTTTCTATTTTTCTGCATTCTGCTATCGTTGTACTGAGCTGATACAAACGATACGGCGCATCTATTTTCATAGATACGGCGTATTGCGTTTAATTTTTATAAAATACAACGCTTTTAATAAATTCGATACGACGCATCTTTCCCCAAGATACGGCGTATTCTGTTTTTAATAAGAAATTTTTTTCTAAACCCTAACGCCATACGACGCATCTGTTTTAACAGATACGGCGTATTTTCGATTTAAATTAAAAACAGTTTTCGAATTTTTAAACAAATACGACGCATCGATCTTTATCGATACGGCGCATCTTCTGAATCAAAAATCTTGTATTTTGAAACGTAACGAAAATACGGCGCATTAACTTTTGTTAATACGACGCATTTAATTTTAATAAATATAAACGTTTTTTGATAAATTAAACTGATACGGCGCATTCTAAATTATAAGCGGCGTATCTGCTTTCTGAATAAAAGTCTGATTAAATTTTAACGATTATAAGATACGGCGTATCCCATTTATAGGATACGGCGCATCATCAGCAGATATCAGCAGCTTTTATTTTACTTTGATTGTTTCACTCTTCTTTTGCACGAGTAAGTTTTATTTCAGGAAGATGGATGATCCGGATATTACAATGGAAGAATATATTAGACTTGAAGAGGAAAGAGCCTTGAGCAATAATGGGATCTACGATTGGGAAAGAGCAAGATATGGTGCACAAGTCATCGAGGATAAAGAACCCACGATGGAAGAATACTTGTTATTGAAGCAGGAAAAGTCAGGGAGAGAAAGAAACAAATTGCCATTTCGACACACTTGGACTTTATCAAATGATGATGATGAAGAAGAGTCATATGATTTTGATGCAATTAGGATTCCGGCAATAGTTATTGATGATGTTATTTCTCCGGAAATTGCACAAGTTGAAGAAGAGTCACAAGTGTTTGATTTGAATGAAAATCCGGCAATTGTTTTCAAAGAAGCTTCTTCATCCGAAACTGCTTATGATGAAAATGAAGATGAATGTGGGACAATGGTGTATAGTGCTATTACTTGTGATTTTCCACCCGAGGTGGAAGATATATTCTCATCATATCAAAAACACCATGATAATATTCCCTCGGATGAAGATAATGAGTATTCTGATATTAAAAAGTTTGATGCTATTGCGTACGATAGCATACCGCAATTACCACAACAAACGGAAGTATTTAGGTGTGGAACGGATAAGCCAGATTTTGACCCAACGAGGGATTTTGAAGAAATCTGGGATTACTTATTTAAAAATGAAATTCGGGACGATGCTGAAATTGCGAGACCACTAGTTAAAGATGGAGATTCACAAGATGAATTGGAGTCACTTACAACACAAAGTGGTACAAATTTATTTAATATTATTAATCCCGTTACTAATAATCTTGCTAGTTTTCCTAAACAGGTTGCAAAACAAAAAAATGATGAGGTGAAATTTATTACACTACCTATTGAAGCACATGAAGCACCTGTGATCAACCCGTTTTTGGTGGAGCTCGAGAAAGAATTTGGTGATGAGCTCTTAAACATTGCTATGATTGATGAAGATGATGATTTCGACCCTATGAAGGATATAGAGGAACTCGAACTTTTACTTGCCAAAGACCCTTTCTCATCTTCTGCGGAAGTCAAGGGACGCCTTACTACCAAAGAGACCAACCAAGAAGAAAGGAGACTCATTTTTCCTCAACACACTATTCTTTCAGATGGAATGGTCAAGTCATCCAATTTATCAACCAAACCGGGTAAGGATAGGAAAGATGTACACATATTGCCAAGGTATGATCTTTATTTATTTCTTCCATCTTTACTAGCGAATTTACACTCTTTTCGTGTTTATTGCTATTATCACCCGCACTTGATCCCAAGTGGGGGGAACAACACCTTATTACACAGTAAATAAGGGTGGAGTCAGGCTCGTGACTCGAACAAAATCAAGCGCTTCGTGGGAGGCAACCCATGCTTATCTTTTGTGTTATTTTCTGATTTTGTGTCGAGTCTGTCAGACCTGCAGAAGATACGGCGCATCTCAATCATAAGATGCGACGCATCGCCTGCAATGGTCATATCTTATTTAATTTTCTGTATTTTTATTATTTTTTACTTTAAAACTTTCTATCAGTATTTTAATGCGGCGCATCCCTGGTTAAGGATGCGACGCACCTTTTATTCTGATTCGTACTTATTCCAGGCTCGATATGGCGTATCTGCTTCCATAAGATACGGCGTATCGACTGACCTGATGATTTTCATTTTAATTTTTTTTAGTTTTATTTTTACTAACTACTAATGTATTATGCAAGTTTGAACCTTCTTAACTCAGGTGTGTTAAAGTCTGAATGGTATTATAGATTCCTACATTCTTGTGGATACATCATCTATGAAGCTTAAACGTTCTCATCCACAAGAAAGTTGATTTTTGCTCTTATACGAATAATGGAGGATCATACCGAGCAAATCTCAGGGGAGTTTTTCTGTTCTAATTCTTTTATTTTTCCAGTTTTTAACCTTTGACACAAACAACGAGGACGTTGTTTAACTTAAGTGGGGGGATTGGAGAATTAAAACACTTACTTGTCCTAAACTTTTTCAAAATATGCTTAAAATGCGCTTAATATATCAAAATTTAAAATTTTTTAGCATGTTTTTGTTTAAAGTCTAAATTACATAGCTGCACACATAACCTTATTTTCAAAAATTGTGAACTTTTCAAAATTCACAAATCTATGAGTGTGCCGGTGACTTATAAACTTTAGAACTTGGCTTGTATACTATTCGAGACCACCATAATAAGTATTATCTATATAATTGGAATGACTTGTCTAAATTGGTAAATTTCTAGGATTACACCCAAATAGCCTTTATATGTTATGTAATATTAACTAACTACACTGGTTAGTTAACCCCCGTATAAACCTTTTGTTACTCTCACTTTTAGAGTAAGATACCCCTAGAAAAACACTCAGAGCCATTCCTTTCGTTTCTTACACCTTTGTTATAATGTTTCGATACACCCTTACACCTTAGCCTACCCTGTAGATTAAAATTCGTGGTTGGTTAATTGCTTTAGGCAAAGTGTGTTTCCTTACATTACCTGTGTTCGCGTGCGTAATTCATTATCTTTGGTTGAGTCAGGAAATTGCACAATGCAATTGGTATGAAAGTAAATATTGTATATCTTTGAGTTTATTTTTCGTGTGTTTACTACTTTCGCTATTACAGTTATTTCTGAAAGTATGAAGAGTATGGAAAAATTATCTGAAAAAATAGTGATAGAAAAGTTGTGAAATTTTACACACATATGTTGATGTTAAAAAAAATAAATAAATAAATAAATAAAAAATCAAAAAAATAGAAAAGAAAAAGAAAAAGGAAGAGTTGGAAGTTTGTTTAAACCAACTTATGTAAAGTTTTGTATTAAGTGGGCGATATCACCACTATTTGTTGTATATTATATTTATGGATTGAATGGGAGTTGGCCGTTATGGGAACGCCAACTAGGATTATTCTTTTGATTGAGATTTTGTTGAGTATAATTCGTGTCTACCTAAAGCGTGTGTTTCAAGTGTTAAAGCGTGAGTTATTCAATGATATGAGTCTTATTCATGGGATGGTTGGGAAAGTGATTAACCACACTTAGGATTTTAATTTATCTGTTTTGTTTATTTTTCATTTTACACCAATTTGTATCCCAAATATTATCCATACCCTACATCATTCTTTATCCAAACCTTTGATTTATTGAGATTAGGGATTTGAGCAATCTTAAGTATCGTAGTCGTGGATTCGGCTATGTATTTATGATTTTGTCGCCCTTTTTGATATAATATTATTGGTGAAGATTACTTGGTCCTATCTTTAGCCTATTCGAGTTAAGGATTTGAGCAATTGCAAGTATCGTGGTCGTGGATTCGATCATGTATTTGTGATTTTGTCGCCTTTTCTGGAATGTGAGATCGATAGAGATTAAGAAGAACGATTAACCCTTAACCAACAAACCCTTTTTACCGCTTTAAACTTGTTATTCCTTGGCTTTAGTGGGGGAGATGCGTATACTTGCTAAGCTTATGATAGAATATTCGTCACGACTGGACAGTTAAACGATTAGATTTGCTTTTATCGAAATATTTTATTTTATTTCTAATTCGTTAAGTGTTTGGTTGTGCAATTATGACAAAAAACGAATACATGCTTAGGCGGTGTACGAATATTCCTGAATATATTAATCTTGGACCCCACGCGAAGTTAAGTCAATGCGCCGCATCTACTTATCCTATGCGCCGCATCTAACCCTCAGACAGAAACTATAAATACCCCAAGGCCAGACGAATTTCAGAGAGCTTAGTTTTTACAAAAAAGACCGAAGACCGCAGAACCTTAAAGCCGAATTCAGACGTATTAGCAGCACAAGACACACCCTGAACGAAGATACAAGAGCTGTAAGAAGGTCCTGCATGTATTCAATTCATTAAGTAGTTTTGTTTTATTGTATTAGTACACTTTAATTCATCAGGATTGATGGGCCGATTCCATGTGACTACGGAAATTCATGGGCACCCCTTAAAATTGCTTTCCCATTAATTAAAGTTTATATGTTGATGTCTTTGGTGACTTTTATTAGTGCATTGATAACCTCTGTGTCTAGCTGAGCATTGCTTGGGTCGCCATGCCCCTTCCTCGCCTTTCTATTTTAGCGTATACGAAACGTGGGCATCACAAATGCTCAATATTCTAGGATAGTGGGATAGACATAAGTGATCATTAAGGGTTTACTCGCCGATAAGATTAGAGCCAACAAGAAAGGGTTAATTATATACACTTTATATAAAACTAGCAATAAAACAAGTGACAAGCTACTTAATTATCAGGACAGGTCTTCTTATTGTCTCAAGTATCTATCTGTGTACGTGTGTGCTAATCGCTGATTCGTGCTCATTAGTTTAGTTTTTATTTAATCATACCCAAACCGTGCCAGTCTCTCAGGCTGAACCCCCTTGCGTTAGATTAGGTTGTATAGCTAACTTAGGATATTAAAATACTAATTAGAATAACTAGATAATATATTCCACTCTTAGTGATCGACACTCTACTTACCATAATATTCATACTGACCGGGTACACTGCTCGTTAAAGTGTGTGTTTTATTGATAAGTCGGCTAAATATAAATTTAAAACTTGAGTAGGCATTAATACTGCTAAAACCACAACGACACATCACGCGCGCACCAAGTCTTTGGCGCAACTACCTTGGATATAAAAGAATTAGAGCAATAAACACCGCACACATCAGGAACTTATTCACCCCCCCCCCCTCTACGTTTTCACAACTTAGTATCAAGAGGTTGGAGAATTTGGAAGCTAGGGTTACTAGTTCTTGTTTTAGTTTTTTGATCCTTGATTTTCTTTCTTATAGAAAGCCAAAAGTTGTAAGAAAGACTAACAGACACTCTTGCTCAACATCATTTACATGTTTCATATTCTTAATCTATGCTATATATGCTCTCTATATTGGATCATGATGTACAAAACCTTTAAAACAAGTTGAAAGACCTATATGTTAACTTATATAAGTAAACAAGTAAACTAGTTACTTATACTATGAAAAACGATCAAAATAGAATAGCCATGACCTTGGGAAACTACCTACTATTAAATAGTGTTTTACAAGGAAAAAGTAGAAATTTGAATCACCGAAAACGAGTACACGAGTCAAAAGTTATGATCAAAAGAAGTTAACGAAACCGAAAAACTAGAAACTGTCAAAATAGCTTACTGCATGAATCTGAGATTTTTTTGAGGCACTTCTGGTCCGATTCATCAAAAATTTAAAACACGAAAGTTGTCCAGAATGATGTTTTACATCCAACGCTAGGAAACTCGGCCTGAAAACGCCAAATAAAGGCAGGTTTCTGTCTCAAATTGTAAAACAGTTTTCGGCGTCAAATAAAATTAGTTTTCACTAGACAAGTAATTAGAAACCATGTTGTTTTCAAAACTAAATACTTATTAGACATAATAAACTTTATAAGATAACAATCTTCATTCAAAATAAACTTTCCTAAGTTTATTCGACCTTCGGAATAGTAACTTTTGTAAAACGACGAGAAATTATGAAACCATTTAAGTTACTTGTATAACCAAAGGGCCAAACTACTTTTGTTAAACAGCTAAACCAACTCAAACCCGCTTACGGAACATGACCAAACTTACTTTGCAAACCATGTAACCACTTAAACTATATGTCACATAATCAAACGACCAAAACATATGTTTTTTCCATATCGAACACTACAAAACTAGGGAGCTTCATGTGAGGGGTTTCATTTGGGTAAACGGATCGACGAGTTACTGGATTGACGATTTAAAGTGTCCTAGCTCCTCTAACGTTTACTACATGATCGCTGGATTATGATGGCCCGAACGGTAGTACGAGATATCTAAACTAAAAATGATTCATAAACCGGTTATATGAAACGACATACATAAAACTATCAAGTAATACATCAAGATCAATTTAAGGATGTATATAGGCTCGTTTATGTTTTCCTAGACATTATTCCAAACCTAAGACGCGTATTATATCTTTAGGTTATCACTAAAGCTCGCGACTCCTCGATACATCTTATACCCTACTGCCAATCACTACGGTGAGTCATAGCCCCACTTTTCTCTTTTAAATTACATTACTCTTTGGGGGAGATACATGCTCGTTTTACTTACATATTTTACTTGGTTATCAAAACAATTTACTCGCTTTATTGGAATACATGAACCATATTTGAACTAAATTGATTACTATTTTATGAACTCTTTTAACTTGAACTTTTGAACTTGAATCAAACTCTTGAACATAATTACGAACGTATGACTTGTTATGAACTTAATGTACCATACGTACTATGACCTAAAGTCTCGCCATGTCGGTGGAGCGTGCTATGACCTAAAGTCTCGCCTTATGGGTGGAGCGTGCAAAGTCTCGCCATGTCGGTGGAGCGTTCTTGACCTAAAGTCTCGCCTTATTGGTGGAGCGTGCAAAGTCTCCCATGTTCGGAGCGTTCTTAATTGTGTATAATAGTTGTATGATGTACTATTCGTACATTCACATTGTTAGTCTCCTATTAGTATGTAGTATGGATAGTGCTATTAGAGGTCGGCCAACCTCTCGTTCACTATGTTACGGGACGCATATTATTTATTCTAGGGGCTTTGCTTGGCATACATTATTATATACGTGGTACTTTTATTATGAACTATATTATATGCAATGGGATGTGAACACATAGGTTACAAGTCTTGTATGGGCGGGACTTGCAACTGGATGGATTGACATCACCTTTGCTTTGTCTACATGTTTATCTGAGTAACCCCAAGTCTCCTTATCGACGGAGCAACACGAAGTACAATGATGTGAACTTATGACTGTATGTGTGCTTGACTATAATATGTACTATATTTTAGCAGTGGGTTGTAAACACATAGGTTGCAAGTTTCGTATGGGCGGAACTTGAAACTGAATGGATTTACAATGCCTTTGTTGTGGGAACATTCTTTAAAGGCTTTACAATTTAACCAAACTCTATGAACTCACCAACCATTGTGTTGACACTTTAGCATGTTTATCTCAGGTCAATAAGGCGATAGCTGTTGCATGGAACATAGAGTCGCACGACATATTTTGAAGACTTATGCTTTTATCATTTACCATTCGATACATTTTGTAAATGTTTATGTAATCTTGTACTTCGGGACCTCATGTTTGTAACTTTGATTTCATTTATCGAATGGTAACTTTTCAAAGCATCTCATTTAGAGGTCGTTTTCTATACCTTGTACTTTTTATTATGTAGTAGCACCCAATGGCACAATCTTTCGCTGCGATATTTTGGGGGTGTTACAGAGGGATCTACCCAAGGACAATTCCAATAGATTAGAATTAGAAGTCCCTAGGTATGATTGAAAAAAGGAGTAAAGTGATGAAAGGAGAAAGAAGGGGTTGAAGAATTAAAAAGAAAAGTTTATGAAATGGTGAAATGAAATAGCCCTCCATGAAAACTTAGGGCAGAAACCGGGTCAATACATCTGCTATTGGTAATCACAAAGTTGATACTGATATTGAAGACAAGACGTCATGGACCCAGTGACGCACTGCACAACCCCTCCTAGACACTCAAGTATCTCTTAAAAGATATTTGTTTCATTTCTCATGGAGAACCTTGCATAATCTATCGACCTCTCACTCCGAAATGTGTTGATATTGAAAAGGAGGCACTCTGCTCCATGCCTCCAACGACTAAAACTAAAACGCACGTAATCGAGTCTAGAGCCATGAGATTCATTAAAAGATCTCTTAGGATACACTTTCCAATATAATACACTTTTTGTTCGCAAAAAAGGACACAAGGTGTATAAGAGTCTTTGTAAGATCTACGGATCTTGCCTTATCTATCGTGATGGTTACTATGTTTCAAACGGTATACAGTCGTGGAGTGATACATCGGTATACTTCAGCGGCTCACCTGAATTGTGGGTATACTTCGGTATATCTGTTGTAAGCCTTCTTGAGGGTATCCAATTCAGGAACAACCTTTGTAAGGATTAGAGAGGGTTTTCACACTATGCTGTTAATTCTCTCGAAGTCTGAGCCTGTAAGTGCTGGAAATCCCGCTAAGGAGATTCCTTTCACGAATCGAGTCCTTAAGACGTGGGTTGTTACTTGGCTCTATCCATAGTAATGATAACTGTCCCTAACGGGATTAGGACGGCTGATGTGCCCGACCAAGGTGAATGGAATCAAGACATTCATCAGTAAAACAATTGTAGTGGTCTAGTCTCTAAGAAAAGTCCACGATGATCGATTGGTGATTTCAACTAACAATATCTATGCAGGTACTGATTAAAGTCCCCTTGGAGAAAGACCGTACACCATCATTTCAGATATCAAACATCTTCACCTCCACATACTCATACTTATGAAGTTCATCCTCAACAAGCTTAAGTAAAGAACATTCTAGACAAAAAGATCAATTTAAAGACAATGAGTTACATCAAAGTCAAAGAGCTAATCAAGAAGTAAAGAACATGTTCATGAATCAATTGAGGAAGACATAAGTATGAAGTTCAAAGTCTTACCAAGAAGTATGAGTATGTTGGAAAAGACGACACGGCAAACCTGTGAAGATGTTGATCAAAGGCAAGAAAGATCAAAAGACGTTACTTCAAAGATCACAAAGCATGAAGGAACAAAGAATCAAGACTATTCTATGACGAAACACAAAGTTCAAGACACATAAGACTGAAGACCTAATCACGTGGAGCATCATTTGAATGACCACCCCTTAGGGGGAGATTGTTAGCATTAAAGAAAAGTAGAAAGAAATGATGGTCATTCTAAATTAGGAACTTTGTAACATGTCATAGAATGTATAAGTTTTATTTAGTAATTGGGCTCGTGGACTTGGTTAATCTAATATTCCATAGGTTATGTAATAAGCCTTTAAGTTTCATGTAATCCAAGCCCACCAAACGAAGCCCATTACAAAGCCCTTTAGGGCAACTCTTTCTATGTATAAATACACCTCAAATGACACATTTGAGGTGTGTGCTTGAGTGTGTAAGTGTGTGTTTTGCTTATTAATAAAGTTTCATTTATATTATCATTCTCTCTATTCCATACGACATACATATATACTCTTGCCACCATCTTTGCTTAATATTTTGTGATAAATTACTAGATCTAAGGTCCTACAGATACTTTGGTGACTTCTTTGACCTTTTGATCATCACTGTCATTTTCATCACGAATGTTTGCCATTCCTAGACGTTGTCGTAAGTATTCAAATCTTTCCGGTGACCGAGCTTTTGAGTAGCACTTGTAGATGTTTCACTACGTATGTTAACTTCAGTTGTCTTACTAATGGTACGAATGTGACCATGTATGAATTCATCAAGATTATCATTATCACAAGCATCTGATGTGTGTACCTTGTTGACAAGAGTGTCATCTTCTTCAGCATCAGTGTCCATAGCTTGGAGTTGCATCCTCATCTTGAACTTCAAAGACATCCACCTTTTCCAAAGAAGTCATGTACACCATGTTTGTTTCCAATATCTCACCTTCGTCATCCGTGTCCACCATGAAATCATTTTCATCAGAACTAAGCAGTTTACCCTTTTCTTCCATGTCAGCTAACAACATTTTTTGTCTGTAGTAAGCCCTGTTACGCACTTTCCCATTTGGACAATTCCTTGCAAAGTGACCTTGTTGACCACAGCCAAAGCATTTTGGTTCTTGATTGTCTTGACCAGCATCATTCTTGTCATTCTTCTGAGCACCTTGCCTTATAACTTCACCTCTTGGTGGGATATCTTGTCTTTTGTTCATTGCAGCGGGTGCAGAATTGGTTCGAAGATTATTGTTGGTTGGACATTTGTAGAAAGATTTTTGAATCTGTTTTCCAAGTAATGCTAAGTTTTGAACAATTTTGGTAAGTTCAACATTTGCTTGGTCTTGAGTAGAGTCATTTGCATCTTCAATGGGTGAGTAGTGTGTGTCGTTGTTTGAGTTGTAGGAAGATTGATTTTGGTGGTATGAGGAGACCAAAGCAAGTGGATTAATAACTGGTGGTTGTGTAGAAAGTTGAGTTGAGAGTTCTTTTTCCTTTTCTTTTCTTTTCTGTATAAGGATGTCATTAACTTTAACCTGATTGTGTTTCAGAAGATCAAACAAATTGTTGATGTCTTTCAAGGTTAGGTCTTGATTCTGTCTGATAGCAATAGTGAAACGTCTCCATTCAGGTTGTAGGTTTGTGAGAAAGATAGTGTTGTGTTCAATGTTTGATCTTTTGAGGTTATGACGATTCATTTCATTGATAAGCTTGTTGAATCAGATGTAAGCATCTTCTAAATTCTCCTCAGGTAATTGCTTGAAAGATTGATAGTTCTACAGAGCCAGAGTCTGTTGTGTTTGTATGCCAACATCTGCACCTTGCATCAATCTTTCCAAAGCTTTCCATAAGTCATGAGCAGTGAGATTGCTGTCAATGGCATTGTATATGTCATTGCTTAACCCATATAGAATTAAATTCTTGGCACATATATCAGCTTCAAATTAAGCAAGTTAATTAGGATTCAAATCATCTTCAGTTTGTAGCAGTTTCTGTCCCGGGTTAGTAGAGTCATCAATCACTTTCATGACAAAAGGACCATGTTTGATGGAGTTAATCAACAAGTTACGCTCTTTGTAGCCCATGAGAACATTCATAAACCTTGAAGACCATTGAACATAGTTTCCCCAGTACAACACGGGAGGCCTTGCATCACTCCCTGCAGCCAATGCATCTTGAGTAGTAGACATTGTGATGGTTGATCTTTGATATGAGATGTTGTTTGTGTTTGAAAGTGGTGTTATAGTTTGTTTAAGTTGAGATTGTTGAGTGTTTGGAATTTTATATTGTGGTAACAAAGATATGCTAACTGGTAAGTGGCATACGTTGAACGCAAATTGCCAAAAGTTTCTAGCGGTTTACAAACGTGCTGTACGCTTGGCAAAAAGTGGTGAAAATGAGGTGGATAATATGAGGCATGCTAGACAAATGTATCGTGACGAGCATAAAGGTGTTTCGTTTGCTCAAGAGGAAGCGTGGTTGATTTTGAAGGCGTGTCCAAAATGGGACGCGCCGGCACCGATTGACTTAACCGGAGACGTCCCCGGTCAAAGCAACCACGACCACGTCCGGCCGGGAAACCACGCACCGGAAAAAAACAAAAGTCCGATACCACGACTAGCACCGGGGGAAGTGCGTCAAGCAATTTGGAAGTTATGTCATCCGAGCTTCGACTTAGACGGGAAGCGGCCCAAGCGGCGTACGAGGCGGCTAGAGTAAAAGACGAGACGATAATGCGTTTGGAGGAATTTAAATTTCTCGGTATGAAAACGAGTGAGATGGATCCGGCCGCGGCGTATTGGATCGAATTGGAAAAGAAGAAAATCGCCGAAAAATATAATTTGCCACCACCGCCAACCGACTAGTTTAATTTATTTACTTATTGTATTTTATTAAGTATTTTTCATTTCGTAGTTTTCCTTCGTAATTTTTTTATGTCGTTTTTTTTATTGTAATGTTTTTTATTTTCGTATTGTAATGTTTAATTTTATTAATGAAGTATTTGAATGTTTAATGAATGAAATTGTTAAGGATATAATTTGTAAATTATAATTTAAAAAAAAGTGGTCCCAATTCGCTGCACTAACATGTCATTACATGTGAAGGAAATTGTTGAATTTGTTTTACCATAAACCACATTATATGCATTAGGCCACTCACATCAGTTAACTCAGCCTTAAATTTTAAGGCATGCCACGTCAGCTTTTTCACCCCTTAACTTAACTCAGCTTTAACCCACACAACAATAACTCAGCTTTAACACACCTTAACTCAACTTTACACATAAATTTTCAAATTCAACCCCTAACTTATAAATTACTTCATTTTTTTTAAAACATAACATTTATTAAAACATAACATTACATTCAAACATAACACACTTAAAAAAAAACTTACAACGAAATTAAAGAAATAAATAAAAATAACGACGAGCATGTGTTTTGCCACAATTCGAGCTTTTTCTTGGTTGATATACCACACCACGTCTGGAGGCTGCCCGTCGGTAGATTCCTTCAAAAACTTTATTTCCTCTAGCCTTGTTATCGCCTCTTCTTTTTCTTTTGTAGCCCGATACGCGGCTTCTGCCATTTCCCGTTTGTGACGATACTCGAGTGTCATATTCTCCACGAATTGCACTGACGACATACTTCCTCCCGTACTCGCTCCCGTGCTCGTTCCTCCCGTGCTCTCGGATCGAGCTTTCTTTGCAGCACGCCTTCCCATTGGCCTTGGTTGTTCATCATGACCAAACAACGCCTCATTTGTTTGGCTTGGTGGTTCATCGCCGGTTAAATCAATTCCCTCCGACGTGTCCCACTTCACATGACCCCGTAAAACCTCCCAAGCCTCCTCGTTGCTAAAAGGAGCGGTTTTGTGCTCATCCCGATACATTTCTCGGGCACGTTTCAGGATATCAATTTCACTTTCGCCACTTCTTTCTTGGCGTTGGGAACGTTTGTAGTACGCGTTGAACTTTGTGCAATCACGGTTCAACGTTCTCCACTTACTTTGGAGCATATCCTTGTTCCTTGGTTGGTAATTGACTCTGTTAAACTCATTCTGCACCCGTTGCCAAAACGTATCCCTGCTTTGACTTCGACCCACATGTGCGTCTTCCGACGCTGCAACATAACACTGAGCAAGCACTTTTTCCTCTTGTGGGTTCCAACGTTTGGTCTTGTTGGCAACGGGTTCTTCATCATCATCCTCCAAAGGTTCGGGTTCGGGGTTTCTTGATTTTCTCGCCTTTCGTTTGATACGCGAGAACTTGTTTTTCTTTGGAGGAGACGTTGGAGTCTCGGGAACTTCATTGGTTGCGGTTTGAGATTGTTGTGAATGTTGGGAGAAGTTGAGATTGGAGAAATTTTGGGTGTTTAGGTTAGATTGTTGTTCGAAATAGAGCATTTGTTGATGTTGTCGGTAAAGTTCTTCTTCCGACAAGCCAAGTGGGTTCGGGATTGAAGATGAGCCGGCGTTCGGGTTTGAAGATGAGCCGACATTGGGGTTATTAAACCCGGAGCTTAAGAGATCTAAGAACGATTCGTTCCCGTCATCGTTTAGGTTGAATCGAGACATTTTTTTTTGGGTTGAAGGTTGAAAAGATAGTGTAAATATGTAGTGTATTGAGTTGTGGAAGTGTGAAAAAAAATATGGTGTGAAATGGTTATTTATAGGGGATTGAAAATGGTTTTGAATTTTTTTTTTTTTTTTTTACTAAAGCCCGCTCCTTTCAACGGTTAGAATTTATAGGGGGCAAAAGTGAAACAATTCAAACTTGCAACGGTTAGAAATAGGGGGCAAAAGTGAATTTTTTTTTTTTTTTTTTTGGCAGAACACACCCTTAACGCTGCGCGTTAACGCCCCTTCTACACAACGCATAACGCCCCTTAACGTGGCAAAACTCGTCCTTTAACGTCGGTTTAACTCAACCGATGTGAGTGTTCTTATGGTGATCACTAATTTAATAAAATAATAATATTCCATATTTTAATGGTGATTTCTAGTTGCATGATACCTTTAATTCCCTTTCTAGTTATTATAAAAGTCAGTAAGCATTAAGCAACATGCATGTTGTGTCTTAATTGATAGTTATAATCTAATTAAATATTAAACTATCAAGATGCATGTGGAGAAAAATTGGTGACCTCCAGCTAGCAGTCGGTTCAAAACTATCGTTAAACCGGTCAAAGAATAAAAAAATGCATCAGTGGTTTGACTGGTTGCCTATATAAATACTAGTAGAACGCTTTGAAATACATTCATAATTATCTCACACATGCCTTCTTTCTTCTTTTTTTTGGAAGAGCTGCCTTCTTTCTTCTATGGACTTACTTTCACAACTTCATTCTGTTGACTCTTTAAATAGTAGAGGCAAATATTCAGGTTTAGGTATAGGTATAGGTTTTGGTTCTTATTCTGGTTCTGTAATGGTTTTGAATAATGATATGTTGAGTAAGAATATCTCTTTAGAACACCCAACAGTAACATTTTCCGGGGACGCGAGATACATGGCGCGACTTTGGGTTTCAAGAAAAGCTGATGAACTTTCTCAATATTATGATCCGTCTCAATCCGCAACCACTAGTTGTAAGTTTTCTTACTAATTTTATTTTCTAGTTATGTAAATTTGGCATCTCTATAAAATATGTAATTCTGATGTGGTTCACCGTTTGTCTAAAACATAGGTTTTATGCTGAGGGATAGTGTAAATGACAAGATTGAAGCTGTACTAAAGATGTTAACTTTCCGCGAGCAACAAGTTCTTGTCCAGTTTTGGTCACCTCGTGTAGTTGGGAAGCACCGGTTACTTACAACTATAGATCAACCTTTTGGTCTTGGGTTAGTTAATGAAGGAGTTTATTCGTATAGGAGGGACTCTGAACACAAGTTTTATGATGTGGATAAAGATCATGAAGAAGAAGAAGAAGACCACCTTGGTCCTCCTGCTCGAGTATTCAAGCAAGGATTGGCAGAGTGGACTTCAGATGTAACTAATTACTTGCCAAAATATTTTCCACAGCTAGAGTGTGCGACTCATTGCAATCTCTATGGATATTTGGCTTTACCAGTTTTTGATACAGCTACAAGGTCATGTATTGGTGTGCTTGAACTGTTGACCAATTCAAAATGTCCCAGTTTTTCTTACGAGGTTCAACAATTTGAGAAGGCTTTGAAGGTTATAATCTTTTCAATTTGCTAAGGATCAAACATGTTGGGTGTTGTATTATTCCAGTTTATAGTATCTTTAGTAGCTACTAATTTCCAAAATGTTTTCAACTTGTAGGCCCAAGATCTGACATGCCTAAAAATATCAGATGGTCCGGCCTCAAATGTGAGAGATGTCTTTGACTCCTAATTTTTTGGATCTACTTTTTATATATTTTTTTTGGATCTACTTTTTATATATAAATCTTGTTTTGCTTGAAATTCTTATGTGGGGGATGTCTTTTATATATGTACAGGTTCCCTTTGAACCTAGAAAGAATGAGTTGGATGATATATTCAGTATCATGAAAGTTGTGTGTGATACTCAATATATACCTCTAGCTCAAACATGGGCTATGTCGCCACTCAATACGTTTTCTTCCCATGAACAAATTTTAAGGAAGAGATGCGACAGTTTTGATACTAAATGCCTTGGAAAAGTCTGCATGTCAACAGCTGCTTTACCATATTATGTTAAAGACTTGGGCTTGTGGCCTTATCGGGAAGCATGCAGGAAACGGCACTTGGACAAGTCTCATAGCCCTGTTGGTCGAGCGTTGTTATCCGGTGGTTCATGTTTTTGTGGAGATGTGACCAAACTCAGTGATGAAGAATACCCTTTGGTCCACTATGCACGCATGAATGGGTTAACTAGCTGCTTTTTAATCTCCTTTCATAGTGTCGAAACTAATGATGACTATGTTTTAGAGTTTTTTCTTTCATCCCACATGAAAAACACCAAACACCTATTGAACTTGGTCCAAATGTTGAAGCAGAACTTTGAAGCTGCTTCTGGATTTGAACTAGGTGAGAGGTCATCCATAGAAGTTCTTGGACCATCTATGGATCTAGGTGGAAACAAAGAACCTGATATTTTCGAAACATCGTCGTACTTGATGGACACGTTTAGTGATGGACCATATATTGCTAGAACCAACTTTGTCGATGTCCCAGACGAATGCTCTTCTACCAACGCAAGAACTGCATTTACAAGCAGCTCTCAAAAGCAAGGTAGAAAGCGTAAAAGAGGCTCAGACACAATGGTGAACGTGAAGGCGACTTATGGAGAAGATATTAAAAGGTTCCGATTTCCTATTTCATTGGGACTATCGGCGCTGAAATATGAAGTGGCAAAAAGGTTCAGTTTGATGGGTGAAATGACTGGTCTGAAATATTGGGACGAAGACAATGAGTTGATTCTAATTTGTGTCGATGACGACTTGGATGATGCTTTGGTTGCTTCGGGAAGTAAAAACAGTATGAACTTAATCTGCAAACTATCAATTCCGTAGTTGTTTTCGCACAATAAGGTAGGGGTTCAATTCCGTAGTTGCTTTCGCACAATAATTTTTTCACCTCTTATGTATAGATCGATTTTCTTAAAATAATTAAGTTGTTTGTTTCCATCTCTTTCTGTCTTCATTCTGGACGAGCCAAATAACTTATTGAACAATATAAAAATTCTAGAAGATTTTAAAATAACAAAATGTATGAAAAATTGAATATCACTACATGTAGTGTTGTACAATCATTTTAAAAAATCATTATAATATTAATTTTGCTCGTGCATCAGTCAGTATAATGAAAATGTATAAAAACGTATATAAACGGCCGGAAAAAAAAGGACGAAAACGTATAAAAAACCGATGACAACAGATGAAAACGTAAGAAAACGTAAAAAAAGACAAACGAAAAGAAAAAAAAAAAAAAAAAAAAAAAAAAAAAAAAAAAAAAAAAAAAAAAAAAAAAAAAGATGAAAACAGAAAAGGACCGAAAAAACGGACGAAAACGTATAGAAACAGACGAAAACATATACAACTGATGAAAACGTATAAAAACATAAGAAAACATATAAGAATAGAAAAACGGACGAAAACTTATAAAACGGACGAAAACGTATAAAATTTGAAGAAAACGGACAAAAACATATAAAAATGAACGAAAACGGGAAAAAAAACGGACGAAAATGAAAAAAAAAACGGACGAAAACGTATAAAACTTATGAAAGCGGATAAAAACCCGTAAGAAAACGTATAAAAATGGACGAAAACGTATAAGAAATTATGAAAACCGATAAAAACGAATAAAAACGTATAAAAAAAGGGACGAAAATGAAAAAAACGGATGAAAACCAATGAAAATGTACGAAAACGTATAAAAAACGGACGGAAACGAATAAAAATGTAAGAAAATAATAATAATAATAATAATAATAATAATAATAATAATAATAATAATAATAACGAGGAAAAAACGATCCCGCCGCGTTGCGGCTGGGTAATTTTTTATTTTTTTTTTAAATATATTTTATAATATTTTGTGGAGGCATTTTTTTCGTAAATGTTGGAGTTCGTGAAACTAATATAGATAAGAGTAAAAATCACGAAACATAACCCGATGTCTGCTGAGGTGCAGGAATCGTACGGTGACTCGAGTGTAAAATATAATTCTCAGACGCGTTTTCGTTGGTGCTGCTATATCTCGTGCATCGTGCGCGTGTGCCTGGATAGAAAATAAACGCGTATCTATTAGTATATAACGTCTACGAAAAGGAAAACAAATAAAGGTAGTCACCAAAATTAAAAAACATAACCTGTATTTCGTTGGGGTCCAGGAGGTGCTGGTTCACGGTAACTGAAAGCACGATACTGAGAGTCGTTTGAGGTACCAGGTACGTAAATAATAAAGAATTAGGAATAAAGCACCTGATTATGTGAATCCCAAAAGCACGAAATTCTACTATAATGGTGTATGTAAGATAAGAAAAAAGCTACCTGAACACCTTCTCTGAATGCATTTGGCTGTGTCGAAGCACACTGCAACACACGTGGGCGACACCATCCTGGGCCGCAATGGTTGAGGGTATTACTGAACAACCAATAACATAATTAACAACAAAATTACATAATAAAAGAATCATGTACGGTTTAACATATTTAAAAAAAGAAAAATAAATTATCTTTACCGCCTGTAAGGGACGACCATGCAGCCTCTGATGGATCCAAAACACGCGTTCTAACATGAGACCCTACACGTGAAACAATAAATTCAGTCATACGAAGACCGTTATTAGGACCCAACAAACAACAAAACTTTTCACAAAAATAACCTCGATACGGATGAGAAGCCGTCTGAGATTCAAAATCCAACAGAAGAAGCATTCCCGACAACTACATTCTGAGAAACAACTTGTTGAGAGTCGACCCGCTGTGAATAAGACCGCAAGTAGTTAACACAATGATCCGATGATGCATCGCTAGCACCAACATTCGCTACAGGACGCACCATCCCCAACTGAAAGTCAAGGACCAATGGATGAGTGGAAGATCCTGCATCGTTAAAAAGAAATTCAGCAAAAGGCTAACAAAAATAATACGTTCAAGTAAGTGTCAATACAAAATTTTAGTACAAACAACTTGCGTGAACAACCATGGAAGAAGCTGAACCAACCAGAGATTCTGCAGACACATTCGCAGGTGAATGTAAATCTGTTCCAAGTTTATTAACCTCCATAAGAATATCTGTTTGGAAGATGGGCTGAAGTGAAATCTGAAGATGTGCTTTTCGCCTATGACCCTCATCAGTTTGTAAAATATCTGTAAAATTACCAGAGTTGTAAAATTACGAAACTTCTAGCAGCTAAAGACGGTAAAGTAATCTTACCCTTAGACAGCGCAAATCTATTTTTCGCTTGATTTTCCATAGGCTCACGTGCCTGATGTTGCGTTAGAGCCAATTCTTGTTTCTATGCCAACAGCCCCGTCGCAACCACTTTAACCTGAATCTCCGTTTTCCACTCGACGTAAACGAAATTCACTATGAAGTAAAAATACTAATACTGATAACTTTTATAGGTGAATATCGAGGGATAAATTTCTATAACGGAAGTATAAAATATATATGATTTGTAAACAACTAACTTTATTCTGTTATCTAAAAATTGAAGACAAAAACGTACATTTACACTTGCGCGAAAGTCACTGAATCAGAAGTGGGTTCGTGTACGTTAGTATTCCGAGCTATCAGCTTGTTTTTATCAGTCTCCTCAGCTGATCCTTTACAGACATTGGAATGCAATAACTTTCTGACTAATTCCGTGAAATTTTGCCACATCTTTGAGCTTTACATCAGTCTGAAACATTCATAAATGACAGTCAAAAATGAATGTGCCAATGGTGCAAAAAGCTATTGCAACTAATAGGCGCGCAGTCTAATTACATATAAATTTAGTTACCCTGACTTACATTTGCGGTGTTCCATTGTTGGGCACATCTCTTATACCTATGTCAAATACCAACAGTAACGTTAATCTGAAAGTGCACATTACACTTGCATCGTATACAATAAAAGTGAACCACAACTATCAAATAAAGAAAAGATTGAACCTTTGGAAGAATGATCGTTCTTTTCATTATTGTCTTCCTGATGACCCCTTTTGCTTGATTCCATTCTTTTAACCTACATATTAAAAAGGAAATTAGATAAAGAGTGAAATACAATTAAATCTGATTAATTAAAAGGATGTTACTTAATGCCGCTGGCGGCCGCCGTTGATATTTAGGGAAGGTGTTTGGTTGATGATAGAAAGAAGATGAAGAAGTTGTCTTGTTTTTTATAGTCATTTGACATCAATTTTGTATTGGTGGTTGTCAAGTCCGGCGGTGGTGAGGTTGGAGTTATGCATAGATCACAGTAATGTTGGAATCCCTAAAGATAACTTCATGGCTCTTTGTATACCTGCAATTAATCGTTCGGAAGAATAAACGATTCTCAAACAGGAATTTAACTCCAATCAATGATGAGTCTGCTTACATTTCCGAATTAATACTAAATTGAAGGCTAAAGAATGAAAGATGCATTGAAGGTCCGTGTAACTGAATGGAATACGCCATCTTGTTTGCAATAAATTCCGATCATTAGCTAGCTTTTACTCTTTGTGGTCATCTTATATTAGTATTAGAATAGAAGATAGATAACCAAAAGAACAGAACATGAAACTTGGCGACAACATAAATGGCCACCCATATGACATAAACAACAATTAAAAGTGGACTAACTGACACCGATTTGCAAATTTGTTACCTTCTGTAGCACAACCTTTCACATGTTGTTCGTACCAAAAGCCTGCTCCACAATGGTGGGTTCTGCATAATCGTTAAAGAAACAGAAACGAATAAATGACACACTTCAAATGAGTCAATTTACCAAACAGTAAAGCATAGTATGAATATAAATACCAGAACACATATGCATTAACACTTCAATTTACCTTGGGCCATAGAAAGCGAGTGTCGATACTTAAATACCAACTATCCAGATACATAGAAACTCAGTAACCTAACGTACCCTGAAACGGCGACCGTATATGCCGATTATTAGCATGCTACACGGATATTCGTTTCTAAAATGAATCAAGGTTTATATAAAGATTCAATTTTTCTTTCAACTAATATGCAACTTAACTTAAAATCCATATATATAATTTTGCTAAAGAAAGTAATAATTTTTGTATACCTGAAGAACCAACAACTCGGTCCACAACTATAGTTTACCCTGAAAAAAAACAAAAAAACAAAATCAAATAAACTATAAATACATAAGAAAAAAGAAAAACAAAAAAAATAGGTCTTTGATAATTATCAGCTGCTTATTGATCTTCTTGTTCATAGGAAAGTAACATTCAAATATAATAAAAATCCGAAATCAATTCCGTATGATTAAACCCCCAAAAGATGGTAACGCTAAAAAATAGAATCAGGCTTCATCAAGTTACTAAATTGATTACAATTCATGAAAGATAAACGTAGTTTCATACCGATAAAGTTTCAAATAACCTGTCTTTTATTGATTTGTTACTCCTTCGTCTTCATCATCACCAGCCGGAATATTGTTCAAAATCGACACAAAATGAAACATCATCTTCATCATCACGAAAGGATAAAAGAGGATGAGTATCGAAAGTCGGCAGCGTCGTTTCTAGAACACTGAGGGATAACTATAAAAACGCAGAGACGTTGTTATCATAACAAAAAGGCGGCAGGTTTTTGGGTTAGGCCGAACAACAGGCTAATATTTGGGCTAACAATGGGCTGGTAGGTTTAATATATTATATTCGACGGTATATAATAAAAAAACCCACCGACGTCGGGTTTTAGTATTATAGGGTTAATAATAATAATAATAATAATAATAAGTAAAGTATAAAAATAAACTGCAAAATACATCCCTCTTACAAGTAAAAGAGTAAACTGCAAAATACATCCATCTTATAAGTAAAAAGACCAAAACAGCCCTCCATTAGACTCCCGTTAGCATTTAACGAAAAAATATTTGCGCCGTTCGTCCTTAGGGATGTATGATGCTAAACATTTGACTAACGAAGGATGTAAGATGTCAAGAGTTTTGACAAGAATGTAAGATCTCAAAAATTGCAAACCACATATATATATTTTGCAATTTACTCTTTGATGTATTAATAAACTTTCTTGTGCATTTGTCCGATATCTGTGTACATATTTGATGTAGAATTTCTTTCACTTTTGCTAAGTTAAGAAAAATACTGTGCAATTATCAACGCTATGAAACGATGTCCCGCCGCAAGGCGGTCGCCCAACTAGTTTTGATTAATTATGAATGACGAGATTGGCGGCGGTCCGGCGCGTTGCGCCCGGGCGTCGGTTATCGCGTTGATTATTTCCGACTTCACTGTTTTCCATGTCATCTTCCGTGGGAAGCCCGACAGCAGTTCCATGAGCCCTCACCAACCTCCAGTGATCAGGGGCGACCTACAGTAAGAAAAAATAATATCAAAGGTTATTGAACTTGTCTAGTTACCAAACCAGTTTTTTTAGTTAAAAATACACCCCGCAAAACAACTATACAGTTCATTACATCAAACAGGCCCCAAAACATAATAAATTTTCTATTAGATTAACAATCAACCTACCATAATCAATAGACCTAACCGATAAACTGCCTACACACACATCACTCTATAATCATGAATCACTTCAGATCCATCAACATCAATGATTCTTCACACTAACTTATAAACATTAAAAAAAATCAATCGATATACAAAACGATACAGATGTATCACTTTAATATATTTGAATTAAACTAACTTAGTAACTTACTACAATCAACCAACCAAGTAACATCAGATCCATCAAGAATTTAGCATGAATGAAAAAAAAGCTAAAAAAAGACCAAATATAAACCAATAAGCCACGTAAACATACTAATCCAAACACACCGTCTTAAACTATCAACATTTCCATCCATCATTAAGTACATAAGAATAGAAACATACAAAAAAAACTTATTGTTTTCTTAAAATACCATGAGGGTGTTTGGAATTAGCTTATTTAGGCTTTTATTCAGATATTACATGAGGGTGCAGCAAACGTCATTATAGCAGGTACAAATACCTTTGTTAAATCTGACTAATAAGATAGTAGAAAATAACTGTGAAAGAGAAAGTTATAATCAAAACAGACCTGCATAAGTAACATCATACATAACTGATTCGGGAAGCTGCTCAATAGCCGTCGATGGCTGTGTACCATCTGCTGATCCACCTTCGTACAAAAAGGAATCAGAACTATTGCGGTCAACGTCTGTTACTCGAGAGCAAGTATCAATATCTTCAACCGGAAGGAGCGACTGCGATTGGAAATTGAGAACGACCTTTTTTGGAAACGTTTCTGCACACCGTAAAATACGTCATCAAAGAGCACCAACGAAATATCCGAAAATGATTTACAAAAAAAAAATGATAATGTCTACACACCTGCATTAAAAGCAGCAACCACATCGTGTATACGTATTTTTACATGAGTCTCTAACAAAGGTTCCTCTACACATAATCGTTTCCTTTTGAAAACGTTAACCACATCGTTTAACGGACCTGAAGTACACAAACGTTCTACAGAAACACCAACATCAGAAGACCCAACAAAAAAACTCTCGTTTGCGGGCAAACCGGAAATGCCAACGTCACCAAAATTTCCCTCAACAACAAGTTTTTTTGAAGGCCTAATCTCAGCACCAACCTCTGAATCTTCAACAAAAGAGTGGTTCGGTTTCAATGAAGACGACCCTTTTTCCATGTCACGACCCACACTGTCCCCATAAGAACTACCTACAGCCAAACCTTCACCACAACTGGTAGTACCAGAGTGAACGAAATTCTGATCCAGCTGACTTGGTAGAACAGCACCAAACGATGCGCCTAACCTACTATTTTTCTTACATGCCCTAGTTTTGATCCTCATACCTTAAAGGTCCAGTCCGACGAAATCAAAATTGTGCAAACCGACAACAAACTCTTCCATTCAGATCTCCACGAAACATTGTCCTCAGCAATGAAATGACCTATATCACACAATCGTAGATTAGTTTTGTAATTAGCACAATAAAAACATAAATATCTAGATATACTGAAAGAAACCTGGGACATAGTAGACTTGGCTAAATCCAAACCCATGGTAGTACTGGCAGCCACATCCAAGAAAGAGGTACTTTCTATTTCACAGAGATTCAGCAGCTGCAAAAAGAGGAATGGTATACATTATCGACACCATTATAACAGAAACATAGGTAAAATCCTGCAGCTGACTTCAAATAATGCCTACATAAAACTTGGTATATAATTCGATCTTACAATAGATAAGACTTTTGATTTCAGCCTAGAAATCACAGCCATAAGATAAGAATCTTAACAGAATGGTAATTTCATGATCTCGTGTGCCAACATAAGAATGCCACCTTTTTCACATTGGTCCTGAGGAAAATAAGAAATAAAGTCAGATATACAAACATAATAAGCATCACCATGAGAATCTGTCATCTGCACATTAAAATACAGATTATAAGAATAAAATTATATGACTGATACCCGTTTTGGCATGTTACCTGATCCCAATTTGCTATCTCTAAATGAATTACAGGTGTGATGCTTACTCAATAGAATTTTGGTAGTGTCATACTTGAGAGGGTATTCACAAAACAAAAAAAAAAAAATTAATTTTTGTTATACCTTTGCACACCGACATATCCATGAATTCAAGTATACTAATCTAAAACACATAAACCTGGTATTCCCAGCAAATTGAAAGACACACCAATCGTTTATCATTTTCCGTAAATATTACTCCGTACTATTGTAAGGAGGGTTATTGTTTAAGAACATACTTCATAATAAAGAACCCAAGTGTGTATACCTTTTACGGCCTAACATCAGGCCTGGTAAGAAAAAACAACCGACAGCTACAACTGGATAATCAGCGGCAAAAGTTGACAGCCTACCAACCTCAGCAGCTACATTTGCAGCAACGGCTACTGCTTAAGATGCAACCATTTTGTTATCTTTGTTCCCTTGACAATAACACAGTTGATAAAATTTATTGTATTGAATTTTTTGCTAAATTTTTTTTTTTTGTCTGAATTTTTTGTTATCTTTGCAAGCATTTTGCTAAAATTTTTTTTTTGTCTAAATTTTTTATTGTATTGTCAAGGGAACAAAGATAACAAATAGAATGTCATACAGAAAATATAGTATTTTGACTAAAGAAAATATAGTATAAAAATTGCCAACCTCGAGTTCAAGAGCTATTTGATTCCAGATGTTTACTTTTGGGAACACAGGTGACCGAAGAATCCTCAAAACGATGTTGTTTCGAATGCGCCTCACCGTCTGCTAGAAGCATACCATATCTGCCAGACAGAGATGGTAAGTATAATGATAACGCAGAAAACAATTTTTACATCAATGAATTTCATATACTCACTTTTTGTATGAGCGACCAACAAAGGACCATAAGAACACGGTCGTTCGTGATCGGTATTAAGAGGTTGTGTTACGGCTGCAATCAATACATTTAGAAAAAAAAACAAAATTCAGGCAGAATTACTTTCTAGTGTGTTACTCATCAAGAAAATTTTGTGACTTACGACATGCCTGATACGTTCGGCCATATATTGCTATCAAATCCAAGGCCCACAAAAATACTTTCTAGTGTTTTACTCACCACCCTGCAATCAAAATTGCTATTTGACGATAGTCAACAACATGAAGTCAAAATTTGTGTTAGATACCCGAGATTACCTTCAAGTAGAATTCGTGGAGTGGAGGGTCTAGAAAGCATATCGTCACTGGAAGTCCTGAAGATAAAAACAAACATCGATCAAAGTTATTTTCTGGTCCTTTTCAAATGATGTAACATCGAAAAAAAAATCATAAGTAAGCTATATTATAGACATCAACCTTGGATCATAAGCAAATATCAACCTTGGATCATATAGAGAACACACATAGGGAATGATGGATTACGGTTCCATAACACACCTCAATATCCATAACCATTTTATGAGACCAACAATTATCTAACATTTTAACATTCATTTTCCAGTATATATTATAACCCATATAAAAAACCCCATATGAGACCATCATTCTCTATATGAGACAAATGGATTATTAAAAAAGCCCAAATCCAGAAAAATCAATAATTCAATTAACTTCACCATTAATTATACAAAATATTTATAACCCATATAAAAAAACCCAAATCTAATTAAATTAAAGAAATGAATTTAGGGTTGATAAACTTACCCAATCGAGTTGTGCCAACCCGCAGTTTCAAGATTCACTGTTTGCTTCTTTTTCCTGTTATTGTCACTAAATAAATCGACCAGGGGTTGAATGTTCCTTTTTTACACCACCGGCGAAACACACGGAAGCAATCCGAGAATGTTAACCACGATTACAAACCCACCCAAACTCTGGACATCACCACGTGATAATCAACGGTTACCGCAACAGCTTCGATCTTCTCTTCATCTACCAAATTTATGTTCCAAATCTTCTGTATAATTGCTGTGTTGTTTTGTGCGGTGGAAGAAGGTACGGGAGATAACACCGCTTCTTGAATCTTCAAGCGTCTTCTTCATCAGTTCATGTTATGATATAAATAAATGGATCAATGGATCATTAGGAGGAGAATTAATGGATAAGTGCTTTGGATCAGTTTTGGCCCAGGAAAAAAGGCGGGAAAAGCCTGTGTAAAACGGCGGCGTTTTACACGCTAATTATATATATAGGATAATTACAATAGAGTGAATATATAACATGCTAATGGGCCAAATAAAAGCCTAAGACTACTCAATATTGGGCTAGACCCATAAATATCCACTAAAAATGACTATCCCGCTCAAGGAATGATATTTTCTTTTCTTTTTCTTTTTGCAAACTGCATCTAGAAAAACTGAGAAAGTGTCGGTATCATGGTATATCCACAAATCTAAACCAGATGATAGTAACTTGTTACAAATCAGCAATAGTGGGCCCCGTTTGTTAAGGAGGTCCGGCTATACAAGTTGAACAATGACTTTACATGTTGTTTTCTTCACTTATTTGAGCCTGAAGTATTGGACCTGCTGGGGGATTCCATTCCCCTCGACGTGTCATTTCATATGGCTAATACTTCATATTTTGTAACAAGGCTAGGAATATCTTAGGCTGTGCATACGCACAACCCATGTAAGACCGTAGCAACTTGTTAAAATCACCTTTGTTGTTAAGACTTAAAGAGACATTTTATTTCATTGAAGTTGATTCAGGTATTCAACTAATGGCTGATATCTGATAAACACATGTAAGAATGAAAAACAAAAACAAAAAAGAAACTAAGAATTCTTGTTGATGCCACGTCCTATGTCCCAAACACTTCAGATGTGAGAATTGTTAGTTGATATGTGTAAACGAAGGAGCTCAAATGAAGTTGAGTCAGCTTTTTTAATCTGGACACGTGTTTGATTTTCATGATGTATACGCGTTTTAATAGAGAGGAAATGAGTTGATTTTATATTCTAGTACTCTAGTAGTATGAAATACTAACAAGAAATGCTAACAACAGCTCTAAGAAATCCGTTTAACAATATATTAGTTCTGTCTTTTTTGTTTAAAGATAATGTTAATATTGAGACATAACTTAAAACAACTTTCATAATTTTCGCTTGTAAACCAATTGGAAAAGTGCATTTCAAATGTGTTTGAGAAAAAGAAGAAATAATTAGGGCGCGGTTTGTTGGAAAAAAAATTCTCTTGTTTTCTATCTCTATTTTGTAAAAATTTGGAAGGGGAATTTATCTCCATAAAACACTTGAAAATATAGAAAACGCGTTTAGTTGGTGTTTTTATTTTCTATTTTGAAGAAAGGGAGGGAGGGTTGTGGGTTATAAAAGAAAATAAGGAAAATAACTAAAATTTGTTTTGTAATTTTCCTTGTTAAGTTAGAAAATAGGGGATTTTGTGTTTTGGAAAACATTTTGTTGAAAAACGTTTATTTGAACGCGATTTCCGTTTTTCTTGTTTTTTACAAAACATTTTGTGGAAAAGAAAAAAAATTGTTTTCCCCCAACTAAACGAACCCATACTTGTTACTGTGATTGTGTTTGGACATTTAATATTTTAGTCAAAATGTGAAAGTTTTGGCCCAACTAAGTTGATGTTCATATTTTTGAATATTTTGTTATAGAAAATAAAAATAATTAACCGTGTTTAATATTCTTGATCGGCACGGTTAGAATAGGGGTGGGTTATAAGTACCGGGGCTATTTTTTTAACAAAACCGGGTCTAGGACCCTAGGTTGTCACTTTATGGTACTTTTGGGTACAAGTGGTACAAGTTGTCACTTCATGTCTTTTTTTTTTTTCTTTTTTTTTTTTTTTTTTTTTTATGTTGTGTTTTATTTTGTGTGTAAATAAAAAATATGTTGTATTTGTTTTGTGTTTTTGTGTTTAAATAAAAAATATTTTGTATGTATAATAATGTATTGTATATATATAATGTTTTGTATAATTATTTTGTTTGTATAATAGCACGTTAAATATTACCACATTAAATAACTACAACAACAACTTTTATTATTAAATTAAACGACAACGTTAACATATTATTTAAAAACAACAACTTTTGTACTTTTTGCAGTTTTGTCCTTTTCTTCCTTTTTTTTTTTTTTTTTTTTTTAAATAGAAATATATTATAATGTTTTGTATATTGTATATGTATAATGTTTTGTATATTTGTGTTTAATAATGTTTTGTATATGTATAATGTTTTGTATAATAGCACGTTAAATATTGCTACATTAAATAACTACAACAACAACTGTTATTATTAAATTGAACGACAACGTCAACACATTATTTAAAAACAACAAATATGAAGATTATTCATTTCATTTAAAACAACAACATCTACGACATATGAAGATTATTCATATTATTTAAAAGATCATGAAGCCTTGCACTCGACTGACAAGCGTGATCCTCAGGATTCCTTGTCAATTCTAACTCCATCTCCAGCGTCTTTATTCTTGTCATCAACAGCTTGTTTCTTGCTTCAAGCTGGTCAATCTTATTAGCGTTAGCAACGCAGTCTGAGCACTGCGTTGAAGAAGAGGCTCGACTAAAGTGCCTCCTTTGAAACTCATCCTTCCACATAAAGTACCGACAACCATAGTCATCTGTTCCTGGCTGTTACATGTTAAGAAAATAATAAGAAATGTATTATTAACAAACAAATAATTTACATAACTAAGCAAACATATGATTACTTACCACTGAAAGAGGACATGCGTAATACGGTTGACCATAACTATGTTCTTTACGGGATATCCTCTCTTTAATGAATCCGTTCTTACAGCGACAATATACTTACCATGACATCTGTAGACATGCATCATATGAAAGCATGGTAGTCCGTATGTTGCATTGAACTCATGGCAACATTCGTCTGGGGTGATCCGCCGTCGGAGTTCTTTGAACATGAGATCGCAAGCATGATGGGAAACTTTATACAGCAATTCTTGAAATAGTGGTATATCACATTTAAGTTGTAGCTCGTTCATGCTTCTATTAAAACTCTCTTTTATCCCATTTTCTTGCGAAATGAGAATCTTATCGACCATCATCAATAGCCTGTCTAATTTGGACTGTGAGCCGTCCAAATAACATTTCAACAACGCGTGGTGAGCCTCGACTCTGCACGTTGTTGTCTGGCCGTATGAGCAATAAGCATTGGTAATATAGCAGACAAACTTATCTGCGTAATCTTGCAGCCACTTATCCATATACGCTTTTATAACTGAAAAAACAATGAATTAATAAAAGGTTATTCGGGTGCTTAGTTATTCAGGTGCTTATTTATTTAAAAACAATGAATTAATAAAAGTACCCGGTTTGTCGAGCAATCGCCGTTGTAGGCGGGTGTAACGTTGCTCGAACTCTCCCCGTGTCGGAGATTTAATCATCCAATCCCAGCTACCCTTAATGCGCTCATACTCATCTCCACTAGTCTGGGCGAGCATTGCAAATGGAACACCATGCAACGACTCTAGCATAACATGATTATGCGTATCATCTGTCACCCTTAAAACCCAATAATTCCTTGTTCGATGATATTTCGCTACTAATCTGAATGGACATTCGGTTTTAACTGTTTTGGTTTTCCGCTTTCCTATACCTTGAGGTGTATACTTCCCACCCTTTGTACACTTGTAATTAATATCGTTCATCTGACCGAACAGTGATCTGGTTCTATTTTTAACAACTACAAAACCGAGCCCCCGGGCTATATTTTGCACCCACTCAGTCATTTGCTCGTGAGAATCGAAAACCTGATAATACATTTTAAACAAATAATTTATACAAGTAACTTTTACATTTTACAAATTTACAAATTTTATACATTTTACATTTTACACATTTTACATTTTATACATTTTACATTTTACACATTTTACATTTATAAATTTTTACATTTATACATTTTACATTAATACATTTTATATTTACATTTTACATATACATTTTATATTTACATTTTATACTTTACAAAAAAAAAAAAAAAAAAAAAAAAAAAAAAAAAAAAAAAAACGCGTATAACCCACCCACCCACCCCTAAACACACACACACACACGTTATATCTCACCACTCTCTCTCTTATCTCTTTCTTTCTTTCTTCTTCTCTCATCTTTTCTGGGTAAAATCTCACAATAATCTTACTAGTTTCGTTGTGATTACGTTTATTTTAGGTGTTAATTTGATAGATTTACATGTTATTTAAAAAACACCCAAATTTTTTTTTTCTTCTTCTTATTCTCTCATGTTTTCTGGGTAAAATCTTACTAGTTTCTTTAGATTTTTTATGTTTTCGTAGTGATTACGTTTATTTTAGTGTTAATAGGTTGTTAATTTAGATGGATTTTAAAAACGCCCAATTTTTTTTTTAGGGTTTCTGGGTATATTTGGGGGTTTTGGGTGTTTATCTGCAGTTTGTGATGTGTTTGTGTGAATCTGCAGTTGGACAATAATTTGGACATAAACTTTGTGCTTGTGATGTGTTTGTGTGAATCTGCAGTTTGGCGATGACGAAACACCATATCCGAGCCTTACTTTGTGTTGTGTTTGTGTGTGTTTGTGTGAATTTGCAGCTGGACATAAACTTGGACCCATTGGACATAAACTTGGACCCATTGGACAAAAACTTAAAAACTTATAAAAAAAAAAAAAAAACTTAAAAGAACTGGAAAAAAAAAAAAGTAAGGACTACTTATTTTTACAAAAAAAAGTTACAAAAAAAGTATAAAAAAAAATATATAAAAAAAAAAAAAAAAAAAAAAAAAAAAAAAAAAAAAAAAAGCTGCAAAATCTGACATGAACAGTAGCCTAGGGGGGAGTGGTTCCTCCTAGACCCCATAGACTACGGTTTTGTTAGTAGCCCCCTTAGAATATTAGTTAGCAATTCAAAAGGTGAGTTGAAAAATGTGCAACACCCATAAAATATAAGAAAAGTCTAACGAATATATTTATCATTTTAGATGAGTAAAATAATAAAGTACAATCATTTTAGTGAAGTTAACAATATAAGACTTGTCTTATAAGGTTGTAATCAAGCCAAGCTAAGCTCGAGCTCGATAGTGCTTGAGCTTGGCTCAAAAATTACAAGGTAGGTACGAGCTTGACTCGATAGCTCGACAAGCTATAATCATCCAAACTTGAGTTCGGCTTGAGTAATATTCGAATAAGGTTCGAGCTCAGCTCGAAAAGCTTGAATTTATATATAAATATTGTATTTGATAGCCAAACTAATCAATAAAGTTAAGAAAATACAAAATGAACTCAAGTGCAAAGAACATATACAAAACATTAGAGCATTAAGGTTTAAAAAGTCATTCTACGATAAATATCCAACTATTATACCAATATTCATATAAGTCATCTGTTAAATTGATTCCGCTCATCTTCAACATCTTTTCGTAAAACATGTCCACCTCATTTTCAAACACCGATTCAAGACCCATGTCAATAAAAACAACTAGCCTTTTTGCATCTTTCTCCCGTTTTAGGTCTCGGGTCAGTGACATAGAGGTTGGATACAAATATGAGACGACGTGTAGTGATAGGTGCTTTATGGTGATTTGAAAATGATTGCTAATGAGTTATTGTGAAGTGATTTGAGTGAAGAGACTAATGTTAACAAAGATAAGCTCGAGCTTCCATTAACGGTTTCTTTGTTAAGAGTTTGTATTTTTTTATTTTTATTTTTTTGTTTATTTATTTTCCGATGTAGATCTAGTTGAGTTTTGTTTGTTTTAGGGTTTTAATTGTTTTTTGTAACAATTTTTAAACATAGGTGTTTAATTAGAGTTTTATTTTTTTTAGTTGTGTTTGGCCTGAGTTGTTGCATATGCTTTGTGTGATTATTCAGTTAAATGGTGGTTGCTGGAATACTCGCTGGAGGAAATGACGGTTTCTAGATTAGATGAAAATAATGACATGGCAAGTACACTTATGTATTATACTTCCATGTCACAATAAAAATTAAAATAAAAAATGACAGGTAATTAATTTGACCGGTTACCTGTCAAACTGGTTACCATATTTACTGTATCGTCACAAATTTGAAAGTTTTATATACTAGAACTGCAAAAGAAAAGTTGGTTTGCTAACTCTGTAAATTCTTGAAAGTATGAATAAACTTAACCTATTGTTTAAAGAAGAAAGTGAAGAGAGTTGGGGATTTATATGTGTAGATTTTATGTGATGGCTTATAATGTTCTATGCTTTCTAGATCTTGAATTATAAGTATATGTTATGATTAATGTGTTATAAATTATGATTAATTTAAAACATTGTGATATAGATTTTTTTTTTTTTTGGTAAAAGGTCAAATACTCGGTAAATATATTACTCCAAAAAACGTTTAAGTACAACGGGTATGAAATCTCATATCTCAGCCCGTTACATAAGCAGAAAAACTTACATAACAAGACACTTCATATTCTTTACATAAGAAAATAAACTATTACTCATAAGATAACATTAGACTCCTACGAAAACAAAAATTACTTCATAGCAAGACCTTGGAGCTTAATATCATACATGTCATAGAAAGCATTCAATTGCCCTGGAAGATCGTAAATCTGATTTGCATAATCATCGTAATCATCTTCAAGCTCATAACCACCACCTGTCGATGAGGAGAATTTAGCCATAGTCATCATCGTAATATCATACATGTCATATAGATTAGTTTAGGAACTTAATGCTTGGACGATAATTAGGATATGGCCTTGAGCAATGGCATATGTAGTTATAAGAAGAAGTATGTAAAGACTGCCGACCGTATTAGACCTGCAATACCTAAGACTCACTGAAACATTGCTAGGTGAACATTGTACGTACATTTCATGTCAATGATGGGATATATGATTAACTCACTGAAACATTGCTAGGTGAACATTGTACGTACATTTCATGTCAATGATGGGATATATGATTAACAAGACGAGCATGTGTTTTATCTATTGAGTTTCTTGTTATTTTTCATTTCGTTGTTATTTACTTTTTTGTTATTTAGTTGTTTTTTTTTTTTTTTTTTTTAAATAATCGTGTGGATTAAAAGTACAGTTGTTTTTATTTAATTTACTTTCGTACATTTGAATTGTCGTCGCTTTAGAGAACAGCCCGGTCTTAACGAGTCTGTACTATACACGAACGAACACACTGCCTATGAGTGTGGGTGAAGTCTCACTTAAATTCGATAATAAAAAATATAAAACTAGACTTCACGCATAAGCAGATAATTCGCCAGTGCGACATGCTTTGGACTAAAACAAAAGATGATTATCCCTCCTCCCTTATCACCATCTCTTCTGTAACACACGAGCCACATACGTTGCCCACATCACACTTACTCCCTGTTTATTCACAAGTCATCGGTCACTCTTTCACACATGCATGCATATATAACGTGAATCTATTTAAGTAAATCATTGTAAACACATTTCGTTTGTGCATCAATCGTTTTAATTCAGATAAATCAGGTTGAGCTATAACAACTACCTATATCAAAAATCTAGTTCTACATTAGGGGGTTGGCAATGCATATAGCATTCTCTCTCCCATCACTCACTCCCAACCAATCCCCTTATGCCACATCATTACTCTCTCTCTCATCACTCACCCATATTTTGTAGGCAACACCATTTAGCACTACATCCCATCTAGTGTTGTGATTAAATGTGCATCAGTCCCCACGAAGTGTTCTTTTTTTTTTGCTCGTCTAGTGCTAGATGTGATCTAGCAAAACTCATCTAGTGCCCCATCTAATGTTCACGGCAGCAGTGGTCTAGTGCTAGATCACTACAACAAAAGTGGCTTTTTAGGACCCTTTGTGTGGGACGCTATGATAATGGAGTCCTAAAAAACTGTTTAATAGGACATATGAGCATTTAGGGTCCTTTTTAAATATTTGCTACTTAGGCAATGTCCTAAAAAGTTATATAATAGGATGGTCGATGATTTGGGGTCCTATTATCATATACCTTAATAGGACGCTTAAAATATGGATCCTAATAAATTACTTTATAAGACATTTAGTTGTTGGTGTACCATTATGTGATAGTGTAATATGACACTTGATCACTAGATGTCCTATTATCATATACCTTAATAGGACGCTTAAAATATGGATCCTAATAAATTACTTTATAAGACATTTAGTTGTTGGTGTCCCATTATGTGATAGTGTAATACGACACTTGATCACTAGATGTCCTATTATGACATAACCTTAATAGGACGCTTAAAATATGGATCCTAATAAATTACTTTATAAGACATTTAGTTGTTGGTGTCCCATTATGTGATAGTGTAATACGACACTTGATCACTAGATGTCCTATTATGACATAACCTTAATAGGACGCTTAAAATATGCATCCTAATAAATTACTTTATAAGACATTTAGTTGTTGGTGTCCCATTATGTGATAGTGTAATACGACACTTGATCACTAGATGTCCTATTATGACATAACCTAATAAGACATAATAGGACACTTGAGTTTTGAGTCATAAGACATCAGTTAGTTAAAACGCTTATTCACAAAAAGTTTTATTATAGCAAAATTTAATAGGACCTTTGACACGTGGGTATTATAACGTTAACCTTTATAGGACGCTTATGTACAATGGTTTTATTATTGTACACCATAATAGGACATTTCATTTTTGAGTCATATAACATCATTTTTTTAAAACGATTATTTGCAAAAGTTTTATTATAACAAAACTTAATAGGACCCTTAAAGGATGCATATTCATTATGGCTTTATTACAATACACCATAATAGGACACTTGATACATAAGTCATAAAACATTAATTATTTAGAACGCTTATTCGCAAATGTATTATTAAAACATAAGTTAATATGACAGTTGATACTTGGGTACCATAGATTGATACTTGGGTACCATAGATTGATACACCTGTGTCTTTTAACATTAACCTTTATAGTACGCTTATTTGTTGTGGTTTTATTATCATACGCCATAATAGAACACTCCTTATTATGTGATAGTGTAATACGACATTGCATCTGGTGCAAGAACGTATGATGTGCAATACATATGACTTACTTAGGTGTGTACTATAAACTCATACACTTAAAAAATTGGTTTCATACATTTTACACGTTTTCGCCGGTATTTACACGTTTTCGTGTAAGAACGTATGATGTGCAATACATATGACTTACTTAGGTGTGTACTATAAACTCATACACGAAAACGTGTAAATAGCACCAAAAAAAGCCACTTTTCTTACGGGGGTACTAAAAATACGGATGAAAACGTGTAAAAAACGGACGAAAACGTGTAAATACCGGCGAAAAACGTGTAAATACGGACGAAAATGTGTAAAAACGGACGAAAACGTGTAAATACGGATGAAAACGTGTAAATACGGACGAAAACGTGTAAATACTGAGAAAAACGTGTAAAAACGGACGAAAACGTGTAAATACGGATGAAAACGTGTAAATACAAATGAAAACGTGTAAAAACGGATGAAAACATGTAAATACGGACGAAAACGTGTAAATACGGATGAAAACGTGTAAATACGGACGAAAACGTGTAAATACTGACGAAAACGTGTAAATCCGGACGAAAACCTGTAAATATGGACGAAAACGTGTAAATACGGACGAAAACGTGTTTAAAACGGACGAAAACGTGTAAAAACGGACGAAAACGTGTAAATACTGAGAAAAACGTGTAAAAATGGACGAAAACGTGTAAATACGGACGATAATGTGTAAATACGGAACTGGAAAAACGTGTACAAACGGACGAAAACGTGTAAATACGGATGAAAACGTGTAAAAACCGACGAAAACGTGTAAATACATACGAAAACGTGTAAAAACGGATGAAAACGTGTAAATACGGACGATAACGTGTAAAAACGGACGAAAACGTGTAAATACGGATGAAAACGTGTAAAAACCGACGAAAACGTGTAAATACATACGAAAACGTGTAAAAACGGATGATAACGTGTAAATACGGACGAAAACGTGTAAATACTGAGAAAAACGTGTAAAAATGGACGAAAACGTGTAAATACGGATGAAAACGTGTAAATACGGACGAAAACGTGTAAATACGGATGAAAACGTGTAAAAAACCGACGAAAACGTGTAAATACATACGAAAACGTGTAAAAACGGATGAAAACGTGTAAATACGGACGATAACGTGTAAATACGGATGAAAACGTGTAAAAACGGACGAAAACGTGTAAATACGGATGAAAACGTGTAAAAACCGACGAAAACGTGTAAATACATACGAAAACGTGTAAAAACGGATGAAAACGTGTAAATACGGACGATAACGTGTAAATACGGATGAAAACGTGTAAAAACGGACGAAAACGTGTAAATACGGACGAAAACGTGTAAATACATACGAAAACGTGTAAAAACGGATGAAAACGTGTAAATACGGACGATAACGTGTAAATACGGACGAAAACGTGTAAATACTGAGAAAAACGTGTAAAAATGGACGAAAACGTGTAAATACGGACGATAATGTGTAAATACGGATGAAAACGTGTAAAAAACGGACGAAAAGTGTAAATAACGGCGAAAAAAGTGTAAATACGGACGAAAAAGTGTAAAAAAACGGATGAAAAAATGTAAATACGGACGATAACGTGTAAATACGGATGAAAAGTGTAAAAAACGGACGAAAACGTGTAAATACAGACGAAAACGTGTAAATACGGACGAAAACGTGTAAATACTGAGAAAAACGTGTAAAAACGGACGAAAACGTGTAAATACTGACAAAAACGTGTAAATACGGACGAAAACGTGTAAAAACGGACGAAAACGTGTAAATACGGACGAAAACATGTAAAAACAGACGAAAACGTGTAAATACGGACGAAAACGTGTAAAAACGGACGAAAACGTGTAAATACGGACGAAAACGTGTAAATACTGACAAAAACGTGTAAAAACGGACGAAAACGTGTAAATACTGACAAAAAATGGTAAAAACGGACGAAAACGTGTAAAAACGGACGAAAACGTGTAAGTACGGACGAAAATGTGTAAAAACGGACGAAAACGTGTAAATACGAACGAAAACGTGTAAATACGGACGAAAACGTGTAAATACTGACAAAAACGTGTAAAAAACGGACGAAAACGTGTAAATACGTATGAAAACGTGTAAATACGGACGAAAACGTGTAAATACGACGAAAACGTGTAAATACTGACGAAAACGTGTAAATACGGACGAAAACGTGTTAAGACCATATGTCGATCCGGTTAATCAATCCGGTGGGTCTGGGGTAGTAAAAGAAGTAACTCCACGTCGTCCTGATCCGGTTAATCAACCTGGTGGATCTGGGGTTACTCCACCTCGTCCTGATCCGGTTAATCAACCTGGTAATGACGAGGAAAAGAATGAGGATGAACAGACGAAGGACTTTGACATGGATAAGGATGATGAGACAAAAAAGATGTTTATTGATGAGGAAGAGATCAATAAAGCTGCTGTAGAGCTGGAATTGGAAAAGGAGAGGGAGGAAGAAGAAAGGCTGGCTGAGGAAAAGGAAGACGACCGTCATATTCAAACACCACCAACCACTCCTCCACATTCTCCACCAATTGTCCATGAATCACCTCTAGTGTCTCAACAAGCAAGAAAACAAAGAAGATAACTAGGCTCAAAAGGGATGATCTAATCTCCTAAGCGTCTGAAAGGGTGAAAAAGTCCGCAAAGCTGGAACGTACCAAGAAAGCTAGTGTAACAACCGACAAGTTTCCAAAATTTGTTCTACGAGCCAAAATAACTATTTTGATATTCCTTAGCTTTTAAAACTCTTTGAACTTGTTTTGGATTGAATAACAATGGATATCTTGTTGAAACTTGAGAGTTATTCATTTATCGAGCCAACATAACCTAAAACACGCGAAACGAATCGAATTTGCCAAATAAATTAATTTCGATAAAGTTATGCATATTTATACTCGTTCTTATCAGAAAAATTATTTCGGGAATAATGAAGCAAGTTTCATAATATTTCGAGTCTGTTTGGTACGTCGAATGGGTCCCACATTGTTTATGCCAAAAGTTTTACCCAGTTGGCAGTTTATACCCCCGCCCAAAATTTACCCCCCGCCCCCATACTATGATTTGGCCAGGTTTAGTCCCTCACAGGGTATAAAAGGCGAATTTTTTTTATATTTTATTCATTTTTACACACTCTCACACACATCTCTCTCACCCCTCCCCCACCTCCGTCCGGCCACAATTCTGGCAGCCACCGTCGATGGAAAATTTCTGTGTGGATGTGATATACTAGATTCGCATTGGGTTTATTGTTGTTGTTAATTATTTTGACTCGTATGGAGTCGAGTCATGACTCATTATGAGTCACGACCTGATTGGGTGATCCGAACTGTATATACCTTTGCTTATCTGCTTTTTGTTGCCTCGGTTCAAATTAGATTAGCATGTTAAGGAAGATGCTCATTGATGGAAATGAACAGACTGATAATCATGATGATGATTAGTTTTATTTTGGTTTGTTTGTTATTGGTGCCGGAAGTGGCGGAACGAGGGCGTCGAGGTTTTCGGCTCAGTACGGCGCTAAGGTTGTCTTTCTGATGTTTTTATATTGATACGGTTAAAGACTGTATGGCTATATGATGCAATGGAATCAAGTGTTGGACATATTTTATACGTGTGTATTTTGAGGTATTTTTTGTTTGTGTGATTGTTTGTTGGGCTTAAGAGATTTAATGATGACTTTCATTTGAGATATTTTGTGCATAGGTGGTTAGTGTAGTTGCGATTGTTGTGTTTATAGTGAGGATAGATTGTTTTCCTGGCAGGTTATGTTCTTTTTGAAGCTGTATATGCGCATACAAAAACTAGTGTTCGCAATAACAGTCACTATTTAACAGTGAACAACCTATCACCGAGCTTTTTTGTTGCCACATTAATGGTTTTTCAGATTACGAAAACTGCTTATGATAAGCTGTTTTTTCTGCTTAATAATAAGCAGATAAGCAGAAACTGTCTGGATATCAAAACTGCTTCTCAACTGATTTTTAAGCAGAAAGGCAGACAAAATAAGCAATCCCAAACACCCACTGAGTATAGAAGTGTTTACCAGACAGAATATGTGCTTATTGAAGTTTATACGATGCTTATTTTGCTTGTGGTGAAAAATGAACTCCTAGCATACGTACGGACACCGAAACTAATGTTTGAAACAACATGTGATTTTATAACATCCGCTAGTGTTTGCATGTATGTATCATCATATGCTTTCTCTAAGGTTTTTGAAATTATGAAAGGTTCTGTCTGCCTTGTAACTGGGAAGATAATTCTCAAAAGGGTGTTGGTGTATCCATTTGGTAATTCCTTAAGACTATATTAGACATTTGTTGATAGTTAAATACTTAATCATACTATATAGTGGTCAAAGGTTGTAATTATTATTGTGACATCCCATGATGGAATGGTTGCAATTTTCATGGACGATGGTATATCTTACTGATCTTAATAAAAAAGCTAATGCTAATACTTATAGTCAACGAGCAGGGAAGCCCGCGCGTTGCAGCGAGTTGTTCAGATAGTTGTTTTTTGTTGTACGATGTTTGTTTTACGTTTTGTAGGTTCACGATTATTTTGTATTTTTTTTAGATTTTTTTTTTTAAATAAATTTTTTTAGAAAAATTAATTTTAAAGTTTTTATATTTTTTTTTGAAAATATTTTTTCAAAAACTTTTTTTTTATATATTTTTTTTTTCAAAATTTTTTTTTTCGAAATTATTTTCCCTGGAAAAAAAAAGAAAAGCTACAGTAGCGTGAAAATATTTTTTTTGAAAATTAACCTTTTTTTTTTTTTTTTTTTTTTTTTTTTTTTTAATATATTTTTTTTCAAAACATTATTTTTTCGAAATTATTTTTCATTATTTTTTTAAATTCAAAAGAAAAAAAATGTACTATTTTTTTAAAAAAAATACACATTAATCTAAACACATTAATCTAAAAAAAGTACAACAATATTGATATTAAGATAATAACTATTTTTAACAAAAGTTATTAGTAACATGTATTCGGAAAAAAAATTAGTAAACAATAATAAAGTTTAGAAGAAACCAGTATAATCTAGAAAACTCGAAACGTATCACATTTGTCAAATATATTGAATTTTTGAAAGTTATGCATATTTATACTCGTTTTTGTTGGAAAAATGATTTTGTGAACGATGGCGCAAGTTTCGTAAATGTTCGAGTCTGTTTGCTATGTCGAATTAGCCCCGGAGTGATTTCGTGAAAAGATTAGCCAAGATTGGCAGAAATACCCCCTCCGCCTCTATTTTACATTTCCCACCCCCATATTTTGTATTTTCATTTTAACCCCTACTCATTTATTTAATATTTAAACTAAAATAATTTTATTTTGTTTCATTTTATAAAAACACACACTCACACCAAAGTCTTTCTCTCTCTATACCTTTGGCTGGATCTTCGTAAATTCCGACGATCACCAGCAGATTCCGGCACCGCCTGCCGGAATATTTTCCGGTGAATAATTTTGTTCGCCGATTCGATAGATCGGCACACTCCCATCATTTCTGGATTGTTTTAGCTCTTGGCTCCCTCCACATCACCGACACGCGCCACCACCGAGACACCACCACACTGAAAAGAAGAAAACATAGGTGTTTAATGGTTTTTTTATTTCCTTTAGTTTTTTTTTTTTTTTTTTTTTTTTTTTTTTTTTTTTTTTTTTTTTTTTTTTTTTCTTTTTTTTTGAGCCTTCTAAAGAGATGTTTGTTGTATTATATTTGCTAAATTAATGTTATACATGATAATGCTGTTAGGATCCTTAGTTCACATGCCGAAATATATAAGAATGAGGCCAAAAAATAAAAATAAATGTTGGAATCATTGTGGCACAACTTTTCTCGTTAAATGTTCTTGTAAGTCGTAACCGATACTTCGTTAAATGTTTTGTATTCTTTAGTAGCGAAACTAATTACGAAATTTGCTTTGCAGGTCGTGTAGTAGCGGAGGTTGACAACAGGTTAACTATTCCTAAGCTGAATCGTACACTGCCCCAAACAAAACATGTCGTAAATTACCGTCTTTCTTTTATCTTTCTTAAACTATATCTGTTATCCTCCGTACTGAATTTATACACCTTGCAGTCATGGTGAAGCTTCAGCAGGAGAGCCCCGAGAAGAGAAGACCAATGTGGTAACATGACGCTACTTTTAAAGCAGCAACAGAGGGTGACCAATATCAAGTTTAAGCATATCATATATACATTCTACTTTTAAGGTAAGTATGAAGTTTACACGACCGTAATGCCGTAATGTCGCTATGTTTTTTCGTTATCTGCTTATTTTTAAGCAGATACAGGACTATTAGGATAAAAACAAAGTGCTTACTTTTTGGAAAAATTCGTGCGTCCCTTTGAAGAACATTAAGGTATGAAAATGTATCAATTATAAGAACTTACATTGATTTTCTTGAGTAAATGTCACAATAGGCATCTGTTAGAGACCTAAAAGGCAATTCAGTAATGTTTAACGGGTTAAAACATGGGTACTATCCAGTGTTGGACTCTTGGGCATGCTTTTTACCAGATTTAAAGGAGAAAATGTGCTTTTATTACTTTAATGATTTTGAAAAATATGGAATCAAGAATTTATTGTCACACACAATTGACTATATATCATTTGAATATCTAGGAATATCCGTACTAATGATTAATCAACATAATGATGTGTTTATAATCAAAGTCACGTGTTGCAGCGTGTAGGTAGGTGGTTAATATTTGACAAGGGGCAGCAGAATATTAGCGTTGACACAGATGACAGGAATAAGAGGATACGGAAATTTAAAGAATCAGCTTGGAAATGCGTTTATTACCTTTCAGCAGAAATCCTAGCCCTGGCTGTTACTTACAATGAACCGTGGTTTACTAACACAAACAATTTTTGGTTAGGACCCGGTGACCAGAGATGGCCTGACCAGAAAATGAAGTAAGCTCTCCTCTTATTTTACATTATCCATATTTAATGTTAAATAAATAACTAATTTTCCTTAATGGTTTTCCAGGTTGAAGTTGAAATGTCTGTATATGTATACAGTATACGTGTGCATTCTATACGTACTACATCTTTGCTCTGATTTTCTGAGAAACTAGGTGATCTGATTTTGGTGTGTCTATGGGCCATCATGTTGCAACTGCCATTCTCATTGCAATGTCTTATATATGCAGGTTTTTTGTGTTTGTGTTTGTTTTTATTTTTTATTTATTTATTATTATTATTATTTTTTAGAAACTAAGGATCAACGTGTTATTTTTTAACTTTTGTATTACCAGCATACCAAAACATAACATCATTCAAATTTAAATAAAAGAAACTATATATACCTGATTATGGTCGTCTGGAATAAGAAATCTGAGTCGCTGTGAGTTGCAGGGGTTAGGGCAGCAGGGTATAGAACTTGGGCTCAAGTTGATTACTAGACTTTAAATTTAGGCAGCATACTTTTTCAATTTTTATTATTATTGGGTTTTTGAAATTTGCCATATAGATTGGGCTTAAATACCGACAACAATAATGGCCCTTTGCCATAATTTTAACTGCATTTGTCTGTCATAGGATCAATGTGTTTGTGCAGCGGTTTTATTTCATACGCGCTGACAAAATTTTTTTGTGGTGTTTTTGCAGGCGCCGTCGGTGTATTGAAGGAGAAAGAGGTTAGCAGAGATGAAGCAAGTTGTGAAAATTGCCAAGTTTGGGTCAGTCATACCGATTTCTGGATCAGATTTTGTGCGTGAGGTATCACTGTCATCTAGGGCCATCTATATATGAATGGATTCGTATGGGTTCTGTACATACCTATTGCACAACAGAAAAAGGACGCAAGTGATGCACTAAGTTGGTTGTTTTTTTTTTATGATTCTCCATAATATGAAAAGTGATCGACTCTGTAAATGATTTCATTGATCTAACATCTTTTTATATGGGTTGCGATCAGGTGGGAGTGTGACATAATCTGTCGTCATCATGACAATGTGCCTGATAATCGTGGTTTTATCTTTCAAGGATGAAGTGGTTACTGGTGTTGAATCAAAGGATTTCTGCATGACAGCCTGCGGTATTCTGTGGTGCTTATTAGTGAACTTTATGTGAAATGTTTATAAGTTTTTGGTGTTGATTGAATGACGTAGCATTTTTTGTGTATAGGTTTATGAATATTGTGTTAGTTTAGCGCTCGGAAATTTTCTACAACGTCGCTGCCCCGCCGCAACGCGGCGGGTCGCTGCCGTCCTCGTTTTAATAACATGGAACTTAATGCTTATACATGGATGTATATTTGTAGGTGGTCCGTGACGATTGAGAAAGGATGCATGATGACCCTGGACTAAGCTTCTTGTTGCTTTAATTCTAGTTTAATGTTACAAGACTTTATGTTGGATAATGTCTATACCTTATTTATGTTTAGTGCTTTTGTTATGACAATTGCTTATTTGAAATACAATTTCGTTTTATTCATTTAATAATTAGTTGATCTTTTATTCATATCGTAATAATAGAGTGTGCATGCTGAAAATAGCGTCCTATCATATGATTTGTCAGGATTTTGAAATTGTCCTATTAAACTTATTAATCGTCCTAACAATAAACTTTTAAGGACGCTTAACATTGTAAAAGTGTCCTAATATGTTGTTATTAGGACGTTATTTAGGTTGTTAATAGACATTTTATACGACCAAAAAATTGGTTTCATAATCTTCTTTGAGATATTAGAACCCTTTTCTTGGTGTTAAAGTAACTATAATGGTATATGATAACCGTCCTAAGAATTAACATTAAAGGACGCTTGTATGTGTATCAAAAGATTAAAAGTAGGTTACCACATGTTAGAACATTGGAAAAGTGTCCTAATATGTTTTTATTAGGACGTTATTTGTGTTGTTTATAGACGTAAAATGCGACCATAAAATTGGTATCATAATCTTATTTGAGTTATTAGGACCCTTTTCTTGGTTGCTAAAATAGCTATGATGTTACATCGTAAGCGTCCTAACAATACTTTTAGGACGTTTTTATGTGTTTCAAAAGATTAAAAGTAGGTAATCACATGTTAAAACAATGTAAAAGTGTCCTAATATGGTTTTATTAGGACGCTATTTGTGTTGTTCATAGACATATATTACGACCATAAAATTGGTTTCATAAGGGTTAGGACGCTTTGGACCTATTACAACCGCTCGAGATGAAACGCTTTCATCCTTGGTCCTATTAAATGAAAGGTCCTAAAAAGTACCATTTTATGACGCTTATGGGGGTCCTAAAAAGCCATTTTTCTTGTAGTGGATCGATCATGTCTAATGCTATCTAGTACCCATTGCCAACACCTTTATAAAATCCAAATTGAACAAACATGATAGTCTATTACACATGATAGTCTATTACGTACAGAGTAAAAAGAAATGCTGATTAGTCATTTCCAAAATTGTCAATAAAATTCAAACATGCTCTAGTTTAATTTAGGGGAGCTGTTATCCTGACACCCTCATAAGAGGTGTTTGCAATGATTGGATGCATTGAACGGTTGTACTATCTGCTTTACGGTTTTTACATTTTGACTAATATAGATAGGTCTCACATAATAGAGGGTGTTAGGATAGTATGACCCTTAATTTAGATATACACTGTCAAAAGAATATTGGAGGGGTCATACTAACCGGACCCTCCCTACTATGGGGGGTCCACCTATTTTAGTCAAAAAGTACAAGCATTAAAGCAGACAGTACAATCGGCGACAACAGTGTCGGTCAACACACCCTCCCTACAGGGTCAGTATAACATCAGCCTATTGGAGTATTTATCATCTGTATACGTCGTATTCAAATCACATCAAATAAGAAGAGACAAAGCATATATATAGGAAGAAAAAGCAATGCAAGGCTCACATTGCACATGCAACCACTACAATTCTTTGCCTGTATATAAAATAGTACTCCGTAATTGTTTTGCCGACATTATATATTATATATTATAATATGAGTCGAGTTATTCTACAAACCAAAGATTCCTCACATACCAAGGGACTCATCCCCACCATCCATCTAAAAATAAATCAATGGTTGAGATTAAAAGCATTTTAATATTTCACCCATTTTTTATAATTTAATTATCTCTTAAACCGTTAATCGTTAAGCGAAAATAATTACACCATCGCGACGAGCATTTAATTATCTTTCTATAGACGGGCACTTTAATATACTTTCGACAAAAAAAAAAAAAATCATTTTTTTCACGTTTTTTTTCGTGGCCGAAAAAATCATATATGATATATCATATATGATATTACATATCATATATGATATCTAATATCATATCATATATGATATTACATATCATATATGATATGATATTAGATATCATATATGATATGTAATATCATATATGATTTTTTCGGCCACGAAAAAAAACGTGAAAAAAACGAAAAAAAAAAATTTTGTCGAAAATATATCAAAGTGCCTATCTATTGAAAGATAATTAAATGCTCGTCGTAATGGTATATTTTTTTTCGCTTAACGATTAACGGTTTGAAAGATATTAATATTTGAAAAAAAATGATGAAAGTGGGTTTTTTAAATTGTTGGGATTAATCTCATCCATTAGATCAAATAAAGATGGAGGGAAGATGAATGGTGGAGATTAGTCCCTTGGTATGTAAAAAAAGTTTGGTCCTCAAATGATCTTAAATCTTATAATATATATATACTACTAAAGATGGAAATTAAACGGGACAAATAGTAAATTTTTAAGGCCTCCGTTTTTTGTTAAACTGTAACCTTATTGGTTCATCAATAATCCAATAGTGCATGAATAGTGCCAATACTATGGTAGTGGACCGTGTGTGAGTTTGTCATTGGGTAAAACGAGTTGGGACTTTTCCTGCTTACCTCCGTTTTTGCGTAATGACACCCTAATAGACACAAAAGGTCATTAACGTTCTGTACTATGGAAAGACAGCCACACATTAAACCTTATAAAAAAAATCATTGACCCAGAATCAACACCCACACAAGCAGCTTCTTGATTGTACCCAGATCCTGAAACTTCTATACTCTTCTTTGTTTTATATGTTAAAATCACAGGAAAATAAATAAATAAAATAAAATAAACGCACACAAAACAAATTCCAGTGATCCTAATGTCGGCCACCGCTAATTACTCCATCGTAATCAGCTTTCATATCCCCCCCCCCCCCCCCCCCAAAAAAAATAAATAAATAAAGTCATTTTATTTATGGGTTTTGTTTAATTGCATGTTCCAACTATTTTCAGTGAGATTTATGAATCACAAAGAAGCCTGAAGTAAAAAAGAAAAAAAAAAAATGTTTGATTTGCATTCATGTGTATTACTTATTTTCTTTTCCTTTTTTTCGTTTTTTATTTATTATGTGGTGATAGTATGTGTTTGTGTAATTAGGCATGAAAGGTATGTGTATTTTCTTCAAGTCAAGTTAGTCCGACAAGGGCATTGGTGGTGGTTCATCTTGCGGATTGTGAAATCACGATCAACAAGTGAAAAAGATTTGACCCGGGATAGTGAAAGTGAAAAAGGTAGTAGTACTTTAGATAGATGTTTTTTATGTTGTTTTAGCGTTCTTGAATTTTGCTCTATGTTTGTGTTTTTTTTTTTTTTTTTTTTTTTTTTTTTTAATGTATTCTAACTTTGAATTTGTAATTGTTAGGGTTTATGTATTAATTGTGGTTTTGGATTGTCATGGCTATGTGTGGCTTTATCCCAGTAGCGTCTGTATTTAGTCGGATACAGGTTTATGCTTGAATTGTGATGGTATATATAAAAAAAACATGAGCTTGGTGTCTGATGTCAAAAAGGATTTAGATAATAGGTATGGTATATGCCTTTTGTCATTGTGTTTTGGATATATTTTTCAATGTGGATTCATGTAATTCTAATTGTTTAGTTTGGCATTAGTTCTCATAGACATGATTGGTTATTGTTAGGTGTGGTTCAGTGTGATGGATCTCATGGGCTTCTGGAGAAGGGGACGGTTATTCAAGCAGATACTTTGAGTAGCGTTCGAGGCAGGTTTACTGCTCAAAGTACTACTTTTGAAGCAAGTTGTTAAGTCGTTAGACTTAATTGCAACAAATTGGTTACTAAAGGAGACCGTGAAACAGTCTCAAGGTGGACATCAACTACGGGTTAACTGGCCCGAGTTTACGGCCTTCATACACATTGAGTACGGGCCTACAGTTACTGAGGTAATTTGACTCTACAAGGTTAATTTACTATATGTTTTTTGAAAGCTTAAGTTGGACATTTGGGTAAAAAGTTGCTGACTTTAAAAATTCGACAAAAAGTAAACGCTCTTACAATTGACAACATACTTTGGTTTTGGAGTAATTTTCGATTTTTATTATGTGTTTCAGTAATTTTAGATCTTCATGGTTTTTTTGAATGATTCATTTTTTTAAATGAATCATTGGCAGACAAAATTGCGGTTATGAAAGAGAAGGAGGAAGAAGGTTAATGGTTAAAGTGGAAGGATTTGATTTTGTGAATTGAAACCAGTAAGTATCTCTATTGTTATCATTTTGACTTTTAAACAAATTTCATGGATAGTCATGAATTTGACATGGATATTTAGTTTACATGATTTTTGTAGGCTGAAGAAGGTCAACCTGTTGTATTTCTCAGCTCAATGGTTTTTGAGATTTGGATATACGATGAGTTACCAGCTGATAAGATTGTCTATTGTACGCTTCAGGGGGTGTGGTTTAGAGGGTGCAGTTCAGGGGCAATAAAATTGCACAGGTCTGTGTGGCTTTTACTTATAGTAATACATACGCCATTGTACAACACCTTACACTCTATACGTGGCTGCCAAATTGACATTTACTCATGAATCTATTTTTCTATCGCTCGCAACAAGAACTAGATTAGAAACCATTATTTGGAGATTACTTAGGATACATTAGGACACACTAGACAAGCTACCATCTGATGTTGCAATTTCGATTGTGTTAATTTCTTTTACCTTTATTTTTGAAAAATCTATATATGTTGCCCTATAAAGCTGTGGATATTCGTCATAGTTGAAAGGATTGCTTTGTTAAGGAAGGCCTATCGAGAACCTCGAGGATTGGTTAAGCTTCAAACAATATTTTTTATATGTATATCTGTAGGTTATGAATATGAGAAACCTGGACTGATTTGATGACACATAAATTAAATTCCCTGAAAGATAGCCATATTCGGATTTGCTATGACATCTACTAATGAAAAAAATATCGCCATACTGCAAGTAAGTTAATTACAGTTTGTAGTGATGATGGTTAAAGCATTGTTTAGTAAGAATAAATTAGCATCTGATTCTTTTTTATGCTGTGTATTGCAGTGAATACTTCACGCAGTTGAATGCACCTAGGATCAAGGTTCTTCAATCACAGGATGACTTTGGTAATGTCATAAGAGAGGCAGTATCAAAGGATCCTTTAAATGTCACATCACAAGTTTTAACACTACCACAACTATGAAGTACTTTTGTTAGGATTCGACACACTATAAGGTGGTTAAACCTTTGCAACTTTGTGTATATGATATATTGAGTGAATATGATTAAGTATGCGGAATCTACTTAATCACACTTAGAAGGTTATTATGGTTATGGAAATGGAACAGTTATGTTTGTTATATGACAATGAACAATGAAAGCTTATCACCAAACGATTCAATATTATTAAGATAATAATACGAGTGATCTTGAGTTATCACTAGGGTTACAACCTTGAATCTTATGTTTCTATAACTTGTGATATTGTTTGTGTTTGTTCTTGAGAGATATATATTTTTGCACTATCTTTTTAACACACATATATCTCTAGTCTAAGATCTTTCTTTTATATATCAAGAAAGATCTTTACAATAATGTTAAGTCTTGTCGAACAACTTGCTAGCTTATCTTATGTGTGTCAGTAACTAAGATACAACATGTATCTATGTTTACAACTTGTTCTGTGAGTATAAGATAAAGACTGAGCACATGGGGTAAGATATTATCTACCGTGTATAATTGACTTTAGTCAACCAGACTTAACGATAGAAGAGCAGACTTAATTCTGTATTCACCAGAATTAACACTAGTAGACTTAATCTTCAACGACCAGACTTAACCAGGTAGCAGACTTAACCAGGATTAACACTAGCAGACTTAACCACCAGACTTAATCACTTAGAGATTTTCCCGATACTTAAACTTCAGAATATTTAATTCCCAACAACTTTTGAAATATCTCATCGTTCAGGTATTCATAAATACAAATGATTAAAATTATATAAATTTCTTAATACAGTATATTTGAGTAAAACGATGGAAATCGTCGACCAACTTGCTGAATTGACTTTGTCTGCTAATCCTCCATGTGCATTTGAGGTACTTTACTAAAAATGGAAAATTTGGATTTTGTAAGAAAGAAGGAATTCGGGACGGTTCTTCATTATGCAGCTTTTCGGCTTTCACCAAGACATTCAAGGGAAGTTTGGCTTCTTAAATCTTTAGAAAGTTTGGATAAAACTTCTTATTTCCTCATTTTACTGTAAAACAAGTACTTAAAAGCATATCTTAAGCAGATAAGCACTTTTAATAAGCAATCACAAACAATGAAGCGTGTTAGCAAACGAGCATCAGCTAAGCCATCATCAGGAGCAGCAAAGAAAAGAAGTACAGGTACGGGTGCGCGTCTAAGAAAATGAAAGGTTATTGTCCTGAATTGGTGCTTCGGTCAACTAACCTGGACGCAGTTGAGGTCTGTGGAGGTGTTTTCCGTTCAGCTTCTCCCTTTCACCATAAAGTCACTCATACGTAGGTTCGTTTTTCTGTTACTGTTACTACTATGTAGTACCACTTTTCTAGATCTTGCTTCCTAATTGTCACAATATACTGATATAGTAAGAATTATTGAAATATATTCCAATATAAATAAAAAAACAAATATAAGGTCTTTGTTGTGTCTGGTGTTGCTGTGAAACAGCAGCAGTAAAAGGATGAATTGGGTTGCTTAACGGTTGTTTCGATGGATTTTAATGGGAGTTCGGGTAATTTTTTCGACTGCTGCAAAACAGCAGCAGTAAAGGAGTGTGCAGGTTGTTTTTGTTAAGGTTTTGGGTGTGTAATCAGTTTAGTGATGCTAAGCTTGACTAAAGTAATTCTATAAGATTTTTCTCCCCTTTTTACAGTAAGGTAATCAGTTTAATGTGGTTATTTCAGTTTTAGCTTTCTATTATTCACACATTAAGTTGAAACCGTAGCTGGAAAATAATTGCTGATGTTATTCTATTTTTATTGCAGTCGAGTAGAAAAGAACTAGCTACAAACATCGAGTCCATAAAGAAGAAGATCGCAGCGACCAAATATATGGTCGTGCCATCTTTCAACAATCCTACATTTACTTTGTTTGTTGAATTTGAATCAATATCTTTTATAAATTTCTGTACGAAAGGCATATTCACTTTAAACTTTGTACTTACATATGTATCAAGTGTTCACGCAGCAACATGCGTCCATCCAAATAATCGCTTATTTACAAATGTTATTTATACACTATGATATTGAAACTTATTTCAGGAGTTATTGCCTCTATAGATTTATGGTACTCATGACTTACAACTATTTTATGAGCTTTTGGTTAAATGATATCATACAAAGTGTCGACTTCCGTGGTTAACCAAATAATCATGACTTAGAACTATTTTATGAGCTTTTGGTTAAATGATAAGATTTGGTTTTTTTAAGGATTTGGTAACAAAGCAAAGTATGTGACAGCAGGCTGCGTTTCCATGCTATTATTGGTTTTGTGCCTTCTTCCTTTTGATTATGTATATTTTGCCCATTGTGATAAAGTTTGGTTTTTTAAGGATTGGGTAACAAATGCACATTTCAACAAGCAAAAAAAACTTTTATTTCTCATACATGCATGCTACGGCTTGCTGTTATTACTTCTTATTTTTTGTTACTCCAAAACACGTTAACATAATTGTAATAAACACAAACACGGCCGCCCCGCAGCAACGCACGGGCAAACCCGCTCGTATATACTAAAAGGTGTGTAACAGTGGAGCCAAAACACTGTAGCTACAGTAGTCTCGCAAATTTCATTTTAGACCCTGAGGTTATTGATCCATTGCAGGGTTAGTCCTTAACGGCCGTTACTTAACAGTCGTTACTTAAATTTGCAACGGACCAATAACTTCAGGGACTGTTTCTGTGCAAATATTGAGCAGAAACAACCCCTAAGGTTAACTTTTAATTTCAAAGTTAGTCACTAAGGACTAACTTTGCAACATACCGACACTTTCAGGGACTAAAAAGGAAAATAACATTGTTACAGTGCGTAACAGTGCAGAACATGTGTTACTATTCATGGGCAAATGTAGCAAAAATGGCACGAATAGTCCCTCAGGTTACGTCTAAATTACAAAGTTAGTCCCTAAGGACTAACTTTGCAAAATTCCTATAACTTTAGGGACTTTTCCCGTAAAAAATCATACTATTTTCATAAATACTTTACGAAAATAGTACTTGCGGTTATCGATCTTTTTCATATTTATACTTAATAACAAAAATATTTTTTGGACAATCGTTTTATTTCGAGTTTAGATTAAACACAACATTCCCGCAGCAACGCGCGGGTACCCCCACTCGTATATACTAAAAAGCGTGTAATAGTGGAGCCAAAACACTGTAGCTATAGTAGTCGCGCAATTTTCATTTTAGACCCTGAGGTTATTGATCCATTGCAGGGTTAGTCCTTAACAGCCGTTACTTAACAGTCGTTTCTTAAATTTGCAATGGACCAATAACTTTAGGGACTGTTTCTGTGCAAATATTAAGCAGAAACAGCCCCTAAGGTTAACTTTTAATTTCAAAGTTAGTCCCTAAGGACTAACTTTGCAACATACCGACACTTTCAGGAAATAAAAAGGAAAATAACATTGCTACAGTGCATAACAGTTTTACTATTCATGGGCAACTGTAGCAAAAATGGCACGAATAGTCCCTCAGGTTACGTATAAATTACAAAGTTAGTCCCTAAGGACTAACTTTGCAAAATGTCGATAACTTTAGGGACTTTTCTTGTAAAAAATAATACTATTTTTAGAAATACTTTACGAAAATAGTACTTGCGGTTATCGATCTTTTGCATATTTAGTCCTTAATAACAAAAATAATTTTTGGACAATCATTTCATTTCGAGTTTAGATTAAACACAACATTCCCTCAGCAACGCGCGGGTACCCCCACTCGTTATTATACTTTTATAGTTCACACTCTTCTCTAGTTTGGTGACGCCAAAATAGTCAAATTTCTCAGATAAAACTTCTAAAACATGTGTATGATTTGCACGTATAAACTTTCTATCACTCAGAATGTTGTAACAGTTGTATTATATATGCATGCGAGTAGTATCTCATTTATAAATTTTTAGTTAGGTTTGAACTTTACTTATTGATGTGTGCTTAAACACACATCATTTTTATACCAGAAAACGCGCTAAAAATAGACTAATAACCATAAAATATGTAAAATTATATTGCAAATATGTTTGGTTTGTGTTATTATGTCTTGCAGGTACAAGGGTTTGAAAACAAAGCAAAAACGTGAAATTTCGGGCGATAATTGATTAAGTTTGCACATTTATCGAGGTCCAAACGAAGCCCACATGAAGCCCCGAGCATACCGATGAGACATGGACATTTGAGAAAAAGCTCGTGGAAATAGGCTCAGCTCAAACTCGTCATAAGCCCAAGCCAAACCCAGTTCGTTACAAGCCCAATAGAAATGCTTATGCGAAGCCCAAAGAAAAAAGAAGAAAATAAAAGGATGCATACTCTTGTTAGCCTTGTTGCTTAATGTGCCCCATGTGCTAAAAGAAATATGATGATGCCATGTCTCATTTCTTGGACAGTAATTATACATTATACTAAAAGGGGGAAGGGTGCTTCCCTCCAAAATAAACTCATACACTTAGTTGTATGTTTCTTATTGGTTGTACCCTCTAAGTGGGACACATGGGAATTATACATTGGCTGTGTTACTATTTTGTCGACTGTAGCATGGTGCTTCCCTCCAAAATGAACTCAGTTCTAGGAAAAAAAATATAAGTATTAATACACTTAGTTGTATGTTTCCTATTGGTTGTATCCTCTAAGTGGGACACATGGCAATCATACATTGTGTTGGGAACACGTTTTGTAATATTTCAAGTATTGATCATTTGTAATAGGTTGCTTAGGCCTTTAGGTTTGTTATTAGGCCCAGCCCGTGTAGAAGGCCCATGGGCTGTGTCGTTTTATCATTTATTATTGTTATGTATGTATTAAGTTAAGTATGTTGGGCTAGTAGCCCATTCTCTTGTAAAACTATAAATACCCCTCCCATTCAAGGGAAGGGTGTTGGTTGATGAATTCTAATCATTTGATATTATTGTGTTAATCATCTCCCTTCCATCTCTTTCTCTCTCTAGCTTTCTCTCTCTAGATCTAGTAGGTAATTAGTGGTAGCTTAATTCATAAAAGTATAAAACATCAAGTGGTATCATTCGCCTAGGGGTAATTTAGGTTGTTAAAAGGTTAGATCTAAGAAAAAATTAAGAAATCCGAATTGTTAGTGTTCATCCGAGTTGTTACTGTTCGTCAGAGATATATTCATCGAATTTTTTGTTCATCGAAGTTTACTTGATCGAACTTGTACGTTAATCAAACTACTGATTATTCACCGAGCTAGGTGGTATAATCGAACTTCAGATTAGTCGAACTTCATACTAGTCGAACTTTGGTATAATCGAACTTCAGATTAGTCGAACTTTGGTTTAGTCGAACTTCTGATTAGTTGAACTTTGTTTAGTCGAACTTCATACTAGTCGAACTTTGGTATAATCGAACTTCAGATTAGTCGAACTTTGGTTTAGTCAAACTTCAGATTAGTCGAACTTTGTTTAGTCGAACTTTGGTTTAGTCAAACTTCAGATTAGTCGAACTTTGTTTAGTTGAACTTCAGATTAGTCGAATTTTGTTAGTCAAATTTCAGTAGTCGAATTTTAGGAACCAAACAACTTTGATAGAACAAGTGTTTAACCGAACAAATAATTGATTCTTATCTAATCTTTACACAACAACCGTCTTTATCCTTTGAAGATCCTTAACCGTCATAAGCTACTACACGATGTCTCAACCACCACACTTTAATTACTACTACCAGCTACAGCAATATCCTCAGCAACAACAATACCCTCAACAACAACAACAATTTCCTCAACAATATCCACAACATCATGCATATGTGCAACAACATCAATTCAATCTTCCACCACAACTATCTCCACAACAAATAATGCAACAAAATTACCTTCAGAACAATCCTTTAGTGTCTAGAGAACCTCACTGGTTTCATAAGATGTGTGAAGCTATAAGTAGTCAGCAATCTCGCCATGGGGCTGGAAATCAAGATACCCCACCCATGTTAACACCTGGAAACTACGTGCAGTGGGCAAGCAGGTTTCTCCGATTCATTGAACTCCGCAAACCCCATGGACCGTATTTGAAGCATGTCATCACTGTGGTGCCCTTTCCAGAACCAGTAATTGTTGTTCCAGCTACTCCTAAAAGAGAAGAAACATCCACTCCTATTGCTGTTTCTAGCTATACAACTGAACAAGTCTTACAACAAGAAGCAAATGGAATGGCAATGGCATTCATTCTTCAGGGAATTCCAAATCCCATCTATCGAAGTGTTGATGCTCAGAAGACTGCAAAGGACATGTGGGAGCATGTGCATCTTCTGATGGAAGGAACAGAGCTCAATCAGGAAGATCTTGAATCAAAATTGTACATGGAATTCAACAATTTTATTATGGAACCGGGAGAGACAATCGAATCATACTACCACCGTTTCACCAATGTTGTTAACGACCTTGATCGTCATGACATGAAGTTTCCAAGGATTGCAATCAACTCCAAATTTCTGGGATGCCTCGGTCCTGAATGGCAGAAATATGCAACGTTTGTTAGGCAATCGAAGAAGATTGGTGAGATCAAATATGATTGATTTATGATTTTCTCAAACAACATCAATCAGAAGTGGACAAAGAAGTTGCAGCAAGAGGAGGTTTCTTACCAGGACCACAACCTAATTCACTTGCACTAATGGCTCAACCAAACTTCTCTCTACCATCTCAGGAATTTGGAAACTCATCTTATCAACCAAGCTTTCAACCTCAAAACCAACTTGTCCCATATGAACCACCATCTCAACAATCAGGCAACCAAATGGTAACCTACAACAACACTGAATCCAACTTTTATACCAACAGTGAATATGATGAAGAAGAAGAAGCTTTCAGTTCTCTCAATGAAGCATTTGGGTTGATTGCTAAAGCATTTGGAAAATTTACAAACAAATCAAACAACCGCCTTCGCTCATCGTCAAACACAAGGAATCAGGCAGTTGTTAATGATGGTCGGGTAGAAATTCAGAACAGATCATCGGGAAGGTTTGGTTCAGGGAACAGAGGAGGATATGGGTCACAAAGGTTTCAAGCTGGAGAACAAAGGTTTCAGTCTGGGGGTAATAGGAATTATATGGGGGCAGATCAGAACAGGAATCAATTGAATGGAAAAGAATCAAAAGGCATTGCAAATACCTCGATTACATGCTACAACTGTGGAGGGTATGGTCATATGGCTACTGCATGTCCAAAGCCTCGTACTATGGGCAGTGCATATCACAAAGAAGCTCTCTTGATGGCACTTAAGGATGAGAAAGCAAGCTTGATGAATGTGAAAGAAAATAGCTTCATGGCAAATGCAGAGTCAGATGATGATATGGAAGATCTTGAGGCAAACGCAGCTGTAATGCTCATGGCTAATATGCAGGAAATGACTACATCCGAGACAGGCCCGGTCTACGATACTGACGGTCTTTCTCAGGTACTTGATCCACCATGTTTATTACATGAGATTGCTTCACCTTCCGCATCTTCATTCTCAAGTGACCATTCTGTTCAAAATGATTCACCATTCTCATCTTCTTTCGATAATCAAATCAACAATGATATATCATTTGATGATGATAGAACAGTTGTATCATTTGATGATCTAATAGAAGATGACAATCATGATCAGATTGAACAAAATGAGAATTTGAATAATCAAGATTCGGAGCTTCAGGCCTTAATCATGTCCACCCAATCACAAATTGAAAAATGCAATGTCATCAATACAAATCTGAAAGAAAAGCTTGCGTTGTTAACGAAGGACAATGAGTGCTATAAACAACAACTTTCTGGATACCAAAATCAAGAAAAACGAGAAAAATCTTTTGAAATCGCTTTCCAAAAAGAATATGTCAAAGTTCAAGATTTGCAAAACCAAGTACGTGAATTAACCGATTCTAAGGCTGAGCTTCTATCTCAACAAGCAAAGGATCAATTTGAATTCAAAAAACAAATTGATGCTTTAACTTCTGAGTTGTTAAAAACTCAATCAGAGCTTTCAACATCTCAGCAGGATCTTCTTGACGAAAAGCAAGCCACAAGGAAACGTGTTGACTCATATCTTGAGGAAATTCTGGATCTGGAAACCAAACTCAAAGATTTTCAAAATGTTGTGTATAAAACGGGTAATTCTGTAACACAAATTCAAAAACTAACTGTGAAACCAAGTCCTAAAGGAGTAAGTTTTGCACTTGGAAGTGACACCCCCCGTAATTCACACAAAGCACTCAAAGACAATCCTAAGTTATACAATGCAACATTTTTGTTAGATGATTCCTTTCAACGTGTTGTTATGTATTCTATTGATGAAGAAACTGATTTTCTTGCAAACAAGATTGAGGGTCGATCAAATTCACAAAACGAATTTTCAAGAGTACATTATGATTATAATGAACGACCTCACATAAGCAAATCATTTGTGCCACCAAAAGATAAACCAGAACAAACGCTGATACGTACCTCAGATCAAATATATCACCTCTCCCAAACTGATGCACATCTCGACAATTATTTGACAGAGAATGATGTTGATCCACAAATGCCTCCAGCTTTTAAAATTGTCAAACATTTTGAGACATTTATGGAAGACATCAAATTTTTAGAAAATGAAATTGAGTTTAATTCTAAAATCACTGTCTCTTCTTTTTTCTCTCATGTGGAAAAAGAAAAGATAGAAATTCTTCAAAAGAAAATTTTACCTCATGTCAAACACTTGAAGAAATGTGCATCACAATGGGAAGAAGATCTAGTTGATGAGGTTCTATCAATGAAGAATATTTTCAAAGCAAAAGACTCCAAAATTCAAAAACAAAAACTTCAAAAGAAGAATTTGGAAAAAGAAAATGATCGACTCTTGCAAAATATTCTTTGTTGTGATGTTGTTTCTGTGTTGATGAATGCACTTTATGAATCTGGTAATGAGTGTCTTATGAAAAATCATGTTGTTGATACTAAGATGTTGCAAATCGAAATTAAGAATCTAGTGAAAGAGAATGATGATCTTCGACAAATCAACAATGATGTGGAAAACAAAGTTTTTAATCTTCAAAAAAGGCTTGATTGGTGTCAAACTCAAAGTACTGAATTTGAACTTAAATTTCAACATCTCATAGGGTCTTTATCATTTCAAAACAGTCATGTTCCTGAAAAATATAAGGAAACAAAGGCTTTCTTAAGACTTAAACTGTTTCAAAATGAAAAGGAACTCGATGAAATTCTTCAAAACAGGAATGACACAGTCTGCCTTAACAGAAAAATAGATTCACAAAATCAAGAATTCCAACACATCATTGTTGATTTGAAGAAGAAAATCAAAGTTTTAGAAACAGGCAAAACCAAAGTTCATAAGATTGTACCAACGATGCAAAAAGTAGACAGCGCACCTAAGAATGCATCATCAGATACAACCACTAATGCTCTTACTTCATCTTCCACAAGATTAGTTGACACATCTAAGGGTAGAAGATCAACGACCACAAAGAGACCAAAGAAGACTAGTATCTGGTTACCTAAGAGTGGAACATCTAAGACTGAAGAAGTAGAAGTTAATGCATCTAGTGAGAATAAAACGCATGTTATGTCTAAAATAGAATCTAGCTTGGTTAAGTGTAATTCTACAAAAGATGTAATGAATGCTGAATCTTTAAAAGTTATGAATGATGTTAATGCTTCTTGTGTGTTTTGTCATACTCATATCTTATCTGGTAATCATCAAAACTGTGTTGCTAAAACTTTGCTGAAGAGAAAAGCAAAACGAACTAGTGGCATCCCTAAGTTTAACCCAGCTGCCAAATCAATTTTAGGGACTCCACCACTAGCAGTTTCAAAGCAGACCATAGTTGCACCCATAGCTAATCACAAAAAGAACAAATTACCTAGCACATTTCTTAGGAAGAAAGCAGAAAGTACAAGGAAATGGCAACGTTGGCTAGAGAACACAGCATATTTTAAATGGGTACCTAAATTACTTAACTCATGTGCTTCTAACCCAACGGGTCCATCCGTTACTCCATCTGTTTCTACTAATTGTGGTGCAGGTGGTTCAAATCGTTCTTTGGATTGTTAATAGCGGCTGTTCCCGACACATGACCGGCAATCTCAAGCTTCTCAAAAACTTCGTTGCTAAGTTTATAGGAACGGTCAGGTTCGGGAATGACCACTTCGCCGCAATCATGGGTTATGGCGACTATGTAAATGGGAACATCGAAATAAGTCGTGTGTACTATGTTGAAGGTCTGGGTCACAATTTATTCTCGGTTGGTCAATTCTGCGATGGGGACTTAGAAGTAGCATTTAGGGAGAAAACCTGCTTTATTCGTGATCTTCAGGGAAATGATCTGATGAAAGGAAAACGGGGAACTAGTCTCTACACCATCTCCTTTGAAGGAATGACAGCTTCGACTCCTATATGTTTACTCTCCAAAGCTCATCCCACGAAAGCATGGTTATGGCATAAACGCTTGTCTCATCTCAATTTCAAAACCATGACCGACCTGGCGAAGAAAAAATTGGTAGATGGTTTACCAAAATTCAGATATGCCAAGGATCATATGTGTTCTGCATGTGAACAGGGAAAAAGTCACCGAGCTCATTTTCCACCAAAAACAGAACATAGCACAGACCACGTCCTACAACTGCTTCATATGGATTTGTGTGGTCCAATGCGGGTTCAGTCTGTAAATGGGAAAAGATATATTCTGGTAATAGTGGATGACTACTCAAGATGGACATGGGTATATTTTCTCCGCACAAAAGATCAAGTTCCGTCTATAGTTACCACGTTTCTCACAAAGATTCAAGTGCAAGTCCGCAACACCGTCAGAATCATTCGTACCGACAATGGCACTGAATTCAAAAACCAAATTCTTCGGGAATTTACAGAGAAACATGGGATTGTTCACCAAAATTCTATAGCTCGCACTCCTGAACAGAATGGCGTAGTTGAACGACGAAACCGTACGCTTGTGGAAGCAGCTCGAACTATGTTGATCAATGCCCAATTGCCAGATTATCTTTGGGCTGAAGCTGTTAACACTGCTTGCTACACTCAGAACCGCGGCATGATCACCAAAAGACATAACAAAACTCCATATGAGCTCATACAAGGCAGAAAACCCAATATCAACTATTTCCATGTCTTTGGAGCTTTATGTTACCCAAAGAATGATAAAGATGATATTGGTAAATTGAAGGCAAAAGCAGATATAGGGATATTTGTTGGTTATTGTGAGAACTCCAAGGGATACAGAATTTGGAATCGTCGGACCGGAGACATTCAAGAGACGATACACGTTAATTTCGATGAACTCACAGAAATGGCTTCTGAGCAAGACCGCTTGGAACCCGCAAACAACCGTTTGAACTTCCCAGAATCTTCAGCTGAACCATTACCTTTCAAAAGGAAAGATCTGGAAGATCTGTTTGCTCCTCTGTTTGATGATAGTTTGGTTAACAGTGCGTCAGAGGCTTCCACAAGTTCCGCTGCTCAACAACTCTCAAATCAAGCACCTGATCCATCAGCATCTACCTCTACAGTAGTTGCTGATGATGCACCTCAACCTGAACCATCATCATCCATAGATATAACACCTCAACCAGCAGTTGAAGATTCTTCTCCCATTTCTAACCAAGTTCCACCACCATCAGACTTTGACGGAAATGCATTTTTCAATCCATTTGCTCCACCCCCAACCATTCCCGAACCAGGAGAATCCTCCTCGAGCAACATGGATCCGTCAAATCTGAATCACAACATTCAACATTACCCTTCTACTCATAAATGGACAAGGAATCATCCGTTAGTTAATGTGATTGGCAATCCAGATAAACCAGTTATGACACGACAGAAACTCCACACAGATGGTGAAACTTGCATTTACGCTCTCACCGTTTGTCAAGCTGAACCAAAAAATATAAAAGAGGCCATGACTTATGATAATTGGATTGAATCAATGCAAGAGGAGTTGGATCAGTTCAAAAGATTAGAAGTCTGGGAACTCGTTGAGAAACCTGATGGAGTTTATGTTGTGGGCTTAAAATGGATTTGGAAAAATAAGCTGGATGCAGAAGGCACGGTTATTCGTAACAAGTCTCGGTTGGTTGCTAAAGGGTTTTGTCAAGAGGAAGGAATTGACTTCGAGGAATCTTTTGCACCAGTGGCTAGGCTTGAGGCAGTTAGAATGTTCCTGGCATACGCGGCTCATAAGAACATCACCGTTTACCAAATGGACGTGAAGACAGCATTCCTGAACGGACAACTTCGTGAAGAGGTGTATGTATCACAACCTGACGGCTTCGTGGATCCAGAACATCCTAATCACGTATACAGACTTAAGAAAGCTCTCTAGGGTCTTAAACAAGCCCCGAGGGCCTGGTACGACAAACTTTCAGCATTCCTTATTGCTAATCATTTCACTAAAGGCTCTGTAGACCCGACTTTGTTTATACAAAAACACGGGGAGGACATTCTCATCGCACAAATTTATGTGGATGACATCATTTTTGGGTCTACCCACAAAAAGTACTCAAATGCTTTTGCAAAACTTATGAAACAAAACTTTGAGATGTCCATGATCGGTGAACTAAACTTTTTTCTAGGATTACAAGTTCACCAATCACCTCGTGGTATATTCTTGAGTCAGTCTAAATATGCACAAGAGATATTAAAAAAGCATGGCATGACATCTAGTGACACCTATAACACCCCTATGTCCTCCTCATCCCCGAAGCTAGATGCTGACATACATGGGAAACCCACTGATCCTACAAATTATCGTAGTATAATTGGGTCTCTCATGTATCTCACCGCTAGCAGACCGGATGTTGTATTTGCCACATACCTATGTTCACGCTATCAGTCTAAACCAACAGAAAGACATTTATCTGTTGTTAAAAGAATCCTTAGATACATCAAGGGAACCATTAATTTAGGGATCTGGTATCCAAAGGATTCTGGTTTTGCACTAACTGCTTTTTCAGATGCGGATCATGCGGGATGTATTGATACAAGAAAGAGCACATCCGGTGGTGTTCAATTCCTAGGTGATAAGCTGGTGTCCTGGCAGTCAAAGAAGCAAGATTGTACGTCTCTCTCATCAACGGAATCAGAATATGTAGCCATGTCTGCCTGTTGTGCTCAAATCATTTGGATGCGATCACAATTGATGGATTATGGTTACATATTCAACAAAATCCCGATGTACTGTGACTCCAAAAGTGCTATCGCTATCTCGTGCAACACAGTGCAACATTCCAAGTCCAAACACATCTCTCTCCGATATCACTTCATCAAGGAGCATGTGGAGCAGGGTACCGTTGAGTTGTATTTTGTGGGAACGGAACACCAATTGGCGGATCTTTTCACAAAGGCTTTACCTCATGATCGTTTTGTGAAACTGGTTCACCAAATTGGAATGAGATGCCTGACTCCTCAAGAATTAGCGAACTTCCTGAAGCACAACTAATCAAGTCTTGCCCTCTCACTATCTTGTATATATATTAAAAAAAAAATAAAAAAAAAAAAAAAAAAAAATAAAATGTGCAAACGATTGATCTCAATCAAAAATATGTTTTTGCCCATTATTTCAAAATTTACAATTTTTTCCACAAAATCACATATTTTGAGGGGGAGAAACTTTTGCACATTTAATCATAAAAATTCTTCGTCATCTTTCTAAATCATCATATATTGTCTTTCATCAGCTTGCGTTAATCATTATACTATACATATCTTAACTTTGGACTTAATATAAAAAGAAAAGCAAAGTTAAAAGGTTAAATATGTAAAATGAAAAAGAATGAGGACAATAACAGTCAATTCGGTTAACTCAACTCTATATAAATACAACTCATTGACTTAGGTCAAATTTTCTATCACTCTCAAAAATACACAGTCCCTTTTTTTCACAAAACACGCGCGCCTCAACTAAATCCTTCATACCTCTATATTCGACTACTTTGCTTTAAAATGTAAGTCTTTCATTTGATTTCAGAGATAATTCCGTGTTAGATTTATATTAGGCGCTTTAGTCTGAATTTAGGGTTTATGAATGAATAAGTTTGTGCTTATTTTTGTGATTAAGTTGATTTGTGTTAAGCTTGAAGATGAATAATCGAAATTCATATCTGTTAATCGAATGTTTTCTTAAGATAATCGAACTTTCAAAATGAGAAAATGATCGAACATTAATCGAACTTTTGGGGTAATCGAAGTATTGGACTAATCTCCGAGTTAGGAGTATTATGTCTGGTTTTTGATCGAACTTTGTTTGATCAGATTTTCTTTGATCGAATTTTTCTTTGATCGAACTTATGTTTGATCGAATTTAGATTGATCGAAGTTAATTTGATCGAATTTAGTTTAGTCAAATTTAAGTTTGATCGAACTTATGTTTGATCGAATTTTATTTGATCGAACTTATGTTTGATCGAATTTTATTTGATCGAACTTATGTTTGATCGAATTTATGTTTGATCGAATTTATGTTTGATCGAACTTATGTTTGATCGAATTTTATTTGATCGAACTTATGTTTGATCGAATTTTATTTGATCAAACTTATGTTTGATCGAATTTAGTTTGATCGAAGTTAATTTGATCGAATTTAGTTTAGTCAAATTTAAGTTTGATCGAACTTATGTTTGATCGAATTTTTATTTGATCGAACTTATGTTTGATCAAATTTTATTTGATTGAACTTATGTTTGATCGAACTTAAGTTTAATCGAATTTTGGTTTGATCGAACATTAAATTTGACCGAACTTTGTTTAATCAAACCTTGTGTGATCGAATTTTTGCTTGATCGAATTTTGGTTAACTGAACTTTGCTTGCTTAAAAGAAAATGATCGAACTTTAGTTGATTGAATTTTTGTTCTTGATCGAACTTTGTTTATAATCGAACTTTGTTTGTTAACGGAACTTTGCTTGCTTAAGTTTGATCGAACTTTGTTTAATCAAATTCTATTTTGATCGAACTTTCTTTGATCGAATTTTCTTTGATCGAATTTAGTTTAGTCGAACATAAGTTTGATCGAACTTTGTTTAATCAAATTTCGTTTGATCAAATTTTCTTTGATCGAATTTAGTTTGGTCAAATTAAGTTTAGTCGAACTTAAGTTTGATCTAACTTTGTTTAATCAAATTTTGTTTGATCAAATTTTCTTTGATCAAGTTTCATTTGATCGAATTCTGTTGGACCAAAACTTGTGTGATCGAATCTCATTTGATCGAATTATGGTTTTCTTGGCTGAATTTTGTTTGATTAACTAAACCCTGTATGCTTGAACATGACTGAAGGAATTTTTGATTGATCAAACAATTTATTTTTCTTCAAAGCTTAGAACTAAGTGTGGATAATGGATGATTGACTAAGTATCTTTGGTTGTTATGATGAAAAGTATTCATATGTTTAGCTGTGTTCACTGAATGAGTTGGTTTCCATATGTGCTGTACATCATGTTCCTTATGCTCTGCTGTTCAGAAGTTATATGTGCATCAAGGTGTTTGTTACTTAAGTGGTGATGCTAGATTATGTGATTAGTGATGAAAAGTGTTCTATTGCTTAATTGTCTGAACTTGTGTCTATATGATGATAAGCAGTCTAACATACAAAGGGCATATCTAACATACTCACTAACACTCATGATATATGCTCTTGCGTATTGTTGAATGTTTGTGTTATGCAGTCAAAACATGTCACGTGCATTATCTCAAGCATCACACACATCCAAGAAGGCCACTCAAGCTACGGAAAAGCCTAAGATCGTTCGTTGCAATTCAAGAGTTGATTTCGATAATCTCAAGTATCATCCATCATGTCAAATCATCGCATAAATCCTTTCTAGACACTTCATTCGTCCTGCTTTAACCAAGACAGCAAGTGTTCCAATGGTTTTTCTTAATCAGTTATGGGAATCAATGACAGTCAACAAAGACCAAACATCTATCACTGTCACTCTGGATGCTCTAGAAATCACATACACAGTTGACACTCTGAGGGCCGTTCTTGAGCTACCCAAGGAAAACTCAGGGAACTTTGAGAAGTTTCAAAATAACCCAACATTTCCAGAGATGGCAAGAACTCTAGAAATGATGGGATATGATGAATCAACTGAAGTAATGTCTTCAATCTATAAAGTTGAAAGAAAGTTTTTTCCACAACCTTGGTTAACAATGTTCGGCATCATTAATCAATGCATCACTGGAAAAACCACCGGCGTAGATAAACCAAGATTTGAAAACCTGCAGTTTTTCTGTGGTATTGTCAACACGAAACATCTTAACTTTGCACAGTATATCTGGGATGACATGATCTTTCAATGCAAGAAATTCCAAGAGAGCACTAAAGATTCATATATCCCTTTTCCTCGCTACACCAAACTCCTCATTGCTCGTGTTATGAAAAAACACCCAGAACTACAACGTCCAAATTCTGAGCAGATGCATGACGAACAACATGATCATGTCCTCACTCGCCTCAACATCCAGATGACCGATACAGACAAACAAGGTGCTCCAATCCCTGATTATTTCCTGAGTGATGAAATTAGGAACACAGCAGCTTATCTTACATATGACAAAGCATTTAAAGCTCAGAAAGTGGGGTTTGTTCAGAAAAAGGAAGCATTACCCAAAGGATCAAAGATTAAAGGGAAAAGTCATTCACTCCCAGATCGAGCCACTACCTGCAGATCGAAGAAAGCTGAAACAGCTAAGAAAGGAAAAACAGTCACTAAAGCTTCATCAGCATGGCAACTTCGTGATGAATCAAGTGATGAAGGAAATGACGATAATGTTGGGATTAAGAAAGTCAAAGCACAGAAGGGGCTTGAAAAGCTGAAATCTATTATGGGTCCATCTGATGAGAAACTAAAGCAAGGCAAGGGCAAGTCTATCAAAGCAACAGATGTTAGTTTTTCACCGATTCGACCAAATGAAAGCTCAGAAGAAGAGGGTGATGAATCAGATCAACACACTCATACCCCATCGGGTTCTGAAGCTGAAGCATCAGATGATGACAGACAAAGTGAAGATGATGAAGACAAAGATGAGGAAAGTGACAAGGATAGCAAAGACAAAAGTGTGAACAACGATGAAAGTGATGATAAAGATGAATCTGAAGATGACCAAGATAATCCAGATGTTCAGCCCCATACAACCATTCTGCAATCACCTCCTACATCTTCAGTGGCTCAATCATCAACTGTCATAAGTCAGCTTGAAAGTAAACTGAATCAAGTGTTGAGTAATCAAGAAGCCCGTGAAAAAGAATATCAAGAAACTAAACAGAAACTGTCGAATCTTCAGGAGCAGGTGGACAAACATATACTGAAGTGTGATAACGTTGATTTGAAAAAGAAAGTCGCTGAACTGGTTCCAACTGAGGTCTTCAAGACTCTTCAAGAAGCATTTCCTGACATGCTCAACAACTATGCCAAGAAGAATCTGGAAGAGGTTGTGGCAAAGTTGATGCAGACAATACCAATCACTATCAGGACGTTACCTCCACAACCATCTGGATCAATTCTCAGAGAACAACTTCTTGAAGAAATTCGAGAAAATCCTGCAGAAGATGAGCTCAGGCAAGCATTACTTAACTCAATCAAACGAGCTGAAAAACAAGATGAACCATGCAAATCAACCAACTCATTGAAGCGACGACAGGATGACCCAGAAGATCAAGGAAAGAAAAGACGGAGACCTTCATCTTCAAGCCATGGTCCCATAGCACAATCATCTGGAAAAGGAAAACAATCAAGTGGACCAGTCTTTAGTCCCATTGGAAGTGGTCAATTTGAGGACGTAGAACTTCACGAGAACATCAGTGCAGATGATGAAATACCTTATGTACCTACAAGTGTTCAAGAAGCTGTGGTTCCTTCTGGTCAAGTTAATGATGTACCATTACCAGAATGGGTCAATCCAAGAGCCTCAAAATACGACTGGTTTGAAGACATGGTTGATGCTTACCCTGATGAAGTTGACAGCACACCCGTGGAAGGATCAATTGTAGACTTTACCAAAAGATTGAAAAAGGCAATCAAGGTTCAGAAGTTGGGGTTGTCAGATATCATTCGAGTTCGCAGTTCAGGTTTCACTGAATTCAAGACGGTAACTACTACTGAGATAGAGTTTGAGTACAATCTTGAACAAGTTGCACGAGCTCTTGGAGATAACATTGCTGATGAACAAACCCATAAATCAAAAGAACCATTGCACTATAAGGACTACACCAAACCCTTACCCCTCATCGGTCACCCAAAGAATCCTAAGTTACCAAAAGAATACTTCTTCAATCGAGACCTAGCCTATCTCATGAGTGAAAGCACGGATTCTATACGATATGCAACATCACTTTCCAAGTATCCAGCAGCTTCATACTCCATAGAAGATTTGGAAGAAAAGGTCGACGATTTATGGAACCATGAAGTTTATATCTACAATGACGATGCTGTTTTTGGGATTCATCATTGGCGACATATGAGGAGATTGTCCTACAAATACTTGGTCACCACGAGAGTTTCAAGAAACATTGATAGGAAGAACCCTAACAGAATTCTATCCATAACCAGTGCTGAAACTGAACCATTGTACGGGTATAACATTCTAACCAAGATCACCGTGAGAAGATCAGATGACAAAGAGTACTCGTTTTGTGAAGCGGACTACCCATATTTGTCCCGCAATGATATAGAAGACATGTATCTACTGAAGATTCAAGGGAAACTTGAACATCTTCCTGGCCGTCTTCAGTATGACATCATCAACTCCATTCTCATATTCATCCGCAGCATTGTCATAAGGCATCGAGTTGAGGACATCCAACTTGGGGTAGAAAGCTACCAAAAACGAATTAATCTCATCAAGCCAGATCTTGACCGGCCGGGTATTCATGGTCAGCCTCCTTATACGTTCATAGATAAACCGTTTGGAGTGATTTACAAACGGAGCAACTGCAGTCCACACTTCATGGGATTTGAAGAATTGAGAAAGTTTGGGGATAAGACTTTGGTAATGGTCAAGACAGAACTTGAGTCAATCTTGGATAATTACTACACGGGTTCAAAAACGGGAGTCATGCAAGTGGTCAAATGGAGCAGAAATGATGCCAAGCAAGCAGTCAAGTTCATCAAAAGAATCAACGATAAGCTTCAGTTTCGGACTCAAATGCGAAGATTGGAGAGTTATGTGGGAGGACGAGCAAGAATTCCAAACATTCTTACCTTCCGACGTCCTGCCTAATTTGTGGTACAATTTGTGTTATTTGATCATCATCATTTCATTTCATTTTTCCATCATTCACTTTCATATATCACTACGACTTGTGCACACATAACAGTGTACAACCCGCTCTTGTAAAGAAAGGACCCTGAGGTACGCTTCAGTGCCTCAATCCTGAAAAAGGAGCGAAAGCTTCTTACTTATGAGCAGAATTAAAACCAGAAAACTTTTTAAACGTTTTAAACAATTCTGCTCATAAGAACAAGTACTCCCTTGTTAAGGGGGAGTATTTGAAAAAATCTTTGTTCAAAACTACCAACGTTCTTGACGTTCTTCCACAAACACCTCAAAAAGAGCATATTTTAATCAACAAGTTTTTCAAAAACAACATTATTATGCTATTTTTGAGGGGGAGAATGAAAAAGTGATTAAAATATGGTATCTCATTGCTGGAATCTCATGAGTGTAAGACTCAAGAATTGACCCTCGAATTGACGATAATAACAGTCAGTAGTCGAAAAGGTATATCCGGGACGGGTAATAATTTCAAGCCAGTTCATCTGGTGATGTAAGCGTGTCTCGCAAAGGATATATCTGAGTAGAATGTACCAATTTCGAGCGACGATCTTTGAATATGACTGGGACGGGTAATAATTTCAAGCCAGTCCAACTGGTGATGTAAGCGTGTCTCGCGAAGGTCATGTTCATTGAAAGTCAATCAATTCAAAAAGTGCTAACTCTTCCCGACATGTGCAAATTTCAAAGTGATTTACAGATGAGCACATGTTAAGGGGGAGTTCTTCTGAAAATAACAAAACTCTCAAAGTGTTAACAAAATGTGTTTTACAATCATAAACACTTTGAGAGATTTTTTAAAAAGGTTTGGTTTTATGGCATCATTAGGATAGTCATGGAGTTATAAGGTGACTAAGGTTAGGGAAAACCGTCCTATGATCCGCCAGAGCCGGAGGGATCTACCCAAGGACAACACCAATAGTTTAGAACTAGAAAGTCCTAGGTATGATTAAAAAAGGAGAAAATGAATGAACGGAGAAAGAAGGGGTTGAAGAATTAAAAAGAAAAGCAAAGAAAATGGTGAAAAGAAATAGCCCTCCATTTGTTCAACCTTAGGGCAGACACCGGGTTCAATACATAATCTACTGGTTGATCAAGAATCACCGGTATTGAAGATCAAAGTCGTCATGGACCCAGTGACGCACTGCACTAAACCTTCTTAGCTACTCAAGTGTCTCTCAAAAGACATTTGTTTCATTCACACGGAGAACCCTTCATAATCTATCGACCTCTCATTCCGAGAGTGTTGATATTGAAAAGGAGGCAATCTGCTCCACGCCTCCGACGACCAAACAAATGTGCACTAATTGAATCTAGAGCCATGAGATTCATAAAAAGATCTCTTAGGTACACTTAGTATTACTCTGCTGTTCTACATCATGGGCAGCAGATGTAAAATTAAGAAAGTGTCCTTCGCAGATCTTAGCAATCTGCCGAGAACATTCATGAGAAAAGTCACATATGTGATTATCAATGATTGAATGGAAATCCTGCCAGAGCAACATCAAACAACTCTGACAGCAGGTCACTTCGGTAACTCCTTGTGGGTTACGCTTAGTGTTTTGTCCCAAACGGTCTACAGTCGTGGGGTGATCTCCAGCGACTCACTGAATCGTGGGTGCACTTCGGTGTGTCCGTGTAAGCCCTCTCGGGGGTATCCGGTTCAGAACGGCCTGGGCAAGGATTAGAGAAAGTCTTCACACTATGCTGTTGACAATCTCGAAGTCTGAGCTTGTAAGCGCCGGTTGGTTCATGCTGCTGCTGCTGCTGCTGAGGAGCTTGGAGACCTGGAGTTCAACCATCACCAAGACTCCATCATGTTCATGTCCTGAAGATTAGTTCTCACCAAGACTCAGAATAATCAAAAGTTCAGAATATGTTTAAGAAAAGTCTAAGTTCGAGCACTACAACCTTTCATATGTTAAAGATTGAAGAAGTGAGAACAAGTTGAAGAACGAAAGTAACAAGTCATATGAACATGATGGAGAGGACACGAAGACACCAGTATCAAAAGATCGTTGGAATACGGCAGACCACCACCATATCATATCACATCATTTTCAAGAACAAAAGAACAAAGATTATGAAGACGTCAAAGCCAAAGAAGCAAAGACGACGTCATGCAACCTTGATGACCAATACTTAGGGGGAGATTGTTGGGAACACGTTTTGTAATATTTCAAGTATTGATCATTTGTAATAGGTTGCTTAGGCCTTTAGGTTTGTTTTTAGGCCCAGCCCGTGTAGAAGGCCCATGGGCTGTGTCGTTTTATCATTTATTATTGTTATGTATGTATTAAGTTAAGTATGTTGGGCTAGTAGCCCATTCTCTTGTAAAACTATAAATACCCCTCCCATTCAAGGGAAGGGTGTTGGTGGATGAATTCTAATCATTTGATATTATTGTGTTAATCATCTCCCTTCCATCTCTTTCTCTCTCTAGCTTTCTCTCTCTAGATCTAGTAGGTAATTAGTAGGTAATTAGTGGTAGCTTAATTCATAAAAGTATAAAACATCACATTGGCTGTGTAAATAATCCTTGCTTTACAATCACTATTTAGTCCACTGTAGCATCTATACTACACAATTTCCAGACACTGTTTGTTCCATTGTAGCATCTACAACTCTGTTTTTTTTTGTCCACTTTAGCTCTTCATCGTACAGGTATACTCTGATTCCATTATGCTGCATTAAATGAGAGGTTGAATGGTTTGGTTTCCCTATGAGTTTATCTAACATCATCCTGCACACACCAGAAAGTTCTACTCCTCAGCTTTGTTCTCTTGAATCTAGCATCATCCTGCACACACAAGGAGCAAAGTAGAAACATAGGCCATATACTCAGGTATGATCATCTTTACATGTTTTTTTCTTATGCAAATGTATGCACTTCCCCCCACCCCACCCCCATACTCCTTTTTTTGGCTCATTTTTTTGGTGTTTTAATCTTCCTTTTGGTCTCATAGCTGACTTGCTAATATGTTTCTGTACAGAAGACCATCTTCAAAGTAATTACAAGGATTGGCTGTTATTTAAAAGGTATGTCATGCACCCCCCACAATTGGGTCCATCCATGGCAACATATAAGCTTTTACATTTTACTACTTACTTATGGTATTTCTATTTGCTAATGTGGTATTTTTATTTAATTAAATTGATGCTCAGTAATATTCTATACATAACTACTATTTGGTTCATTTGTTTTCTGCATCCTCAACTGTTATCCACTTTCTCTGTATTCCCAGTATTTGTAAATATATATATAATGCCTTTAAGATCTAGAATAATCAAAGCATCACAACCTTTTAAACATTACCTGGATGACCTAAATACTAATGGCCCAACTGATTTTAACCCAATGAACTATATGATTGACAACCAACAACTTCCATTTGTTGGGCAAAGTATCCATGATGCAAAGAGAGTAAAAACTGCGAAAAACATACCTTTTGTTGTATCGCAACCATTTGTTCCAGGTGATGGTTCACCATTAAATGTGGACTGTAACACCCCCATTTTCGTGATACGCAGCGGAATATAAGCTTGGGGTGTTACTTCATGGTTCACAGTCATGGAGATAGAAAACGACTCGAAAAGAGACGTTTTTAAATAAAATTGTTATCATTCATTTATAAATATCAGAGTACAAAGGATAGGTCCCAGAGGGATGTTTCAAAATATGTTATAAATAATACATAATTTATTTGAATGATAACAAAACGGACACTCTTTTAAAAGAAAGTCCACCGCCACTCCGTGCCAGATCGTACTTCTAGTTACCTGAGATAAACATGCTTAAAAATGTCAACACAAAGGTTGAGTGAATCCATAGTGTTTAAAGTAAATCAGATTGAACATAAGCTACATAAATCAGGAATATCGCAGTTCGTTATATATTGCCCTAAGTCTCACAATCTCATATATTAACGGGGTGTGTGTGTGTGATATCATAAAATGATATAAATATGGGTGTATTTGGTTATCAATCCGGCTAGCGCAAAGTCTATCCATCCGGCTAACACAAATAGGGTGCATTTGGTTATCTATCCGGCTAGTACAAAGACTATCCATCCGGCTAACACAAATAAAGCATCTTAGGCAATATTAATCAGGAAGGCTTACAGAAAAATACTTATGTTCGGTTTGGTAGCATGTATCTCCCCACATATTTAGAAAAACGTAATAAAAAGTGGGACTATGAACTCACCTGGCAGTCTGGATGGAAAACAAAGTTAAATAGAGCTGATAAACGTAGAGTTGATAAACGTCTCCGGCTTGCAACCTGGGTTTGGTATATCAAGTTTTCAGTAACCGTTTCTGATTATATAAGTTTTTCCAATGTTCGTTTTGTTATGTTTTGGTTTGATAGTTAAATACTTAATAGAGCCAATATGTAGTTTCAAAAGTAAGGATTTTATCTTATTTTCTTATCTGTAAGTTTCGGTTCCGTCCGTTCATTAAATAGATACTTCGTTTGTTAGTTACGGTAAAACGTATATTAAGTTTAGAATAAAACTTAATAATAATAATAATAATAATAATAATAATAATAATAATAATAATAATAATAATAATAATAATAATAATAATAATAATAATAATAATAATAATAATAATAATAATAATAATAGTAATAATTATAATAATAAAAATTATAATAATATTAAATAATGATTAGGGTTTAATAATATTTTCATTTTTGACCCTCAAGTTTCTAAAGTTGACAACTTTTACCTTTAGACTATATGGAAATGACAATTTTTACCCTTGGACTTTAGTTAATTGACACTTTGTACCTTTAAGTTTCAAAATGTACTGTTTTTACCCCTTAGGGATTCCCCGATCGCAAAACAAATCCAAAACAGAAAATTTATAGAGTTTTGACAGAAATGGTCCTTGTGTTTATTAAACATTTCCACTCGACATCCTATATACCAAAAACAATTTATTTCCAATGATTCAAGCCGAGACCTTTCACGAATCCTTTTCTAAAATGTTTATAAGTATCTTAAAAGTATTTTTGTAAAGTATTAAGGGCTGAATCGAACCCACGACTTCAGAAATGAAAACAGAAAGTCGTGATCACATGTTACTCGACACAGAAATTTAACCGAACTTTACACGCCCCGTTCTCCCTCGTTTCTCAACGAAAAATGTTGATTCTTTTTCCTATGTGTAGCTCTATTAGTGTACTTTAACTTGTCGAAAACTAGAATTTATAAGACTCGTTTACTAGGGGAGTTTAGGGACGAAAGCAACAGCAGGTCTGCTGTTCGACAGAAATGAAAAAGGAAAGAAAATTTTATTTTCTTGTGATTCGATTATTAGACCTATAGTTTTTATGTTATGTTTAATTATTCTAACATATGTAGAGTGTTTTTAAACCATTTTCATGATCCTAGGTTTGCTAGGAATCAAATTCGAAATTATTTTTGTTTTTCTACTCGATGTGAACAAAAATAAGTATAATTATGTTTTCATTAATTCTGAGATTATAGTCTTATTAGGACATGTTCTAGAGTATATTTAGACTTAAAATAAGCATAGAAAAGTAAAGGAAAAGGGTCATAGGTATACCTTTCTTAGCTTGGTCGATTAGGGCATATTTTTGGTGTATGGATCGAATCGAGCTATCCTATGACTCTAGCCTTATTCTACTGCCTCCTTAGGGATATTTGAACTCATATGGGACTAATGGAATCAGAAATGAAAGGGTTTGAGGTTATTTGGTTTGGTTCGAGGGTTTTATGGCAAATTAGGGTTTTAGGGTGAGTTCTATTTATAGAGAGGGAAACTAGGGTTTCATGAAGGTTCATGGCTGTTCTTGTGAGTGTAGGAGATGATGTGGGTGGTGGTTGAGGCGCCACAAGGGGGAGGAGAGGTGTATGTGATGTGTAAGTATACTTACCATACACATATCTCATTTTCTAGAAGAAGATGATGTGTTTTACTTATGGTTCATTCATTTTACTTACTTAGGGTTTAAGAATGTCAAGAACTAGTTAGATTATGGTTAGGATTAAACTAGAAGGTGTAATTGGCTAGTTATGGATCGAACTAGGCATAAGAGGGTGGTACCTATGGCTTTGTTGACTTGTAAACTAAGGTTTAAGGTAGACTTAAGGTTCCTAGGTTTAAGACTTAGTTAGAAATGAATTTTAAATTTACTTGACCTAGATTTACCTATATCGAATTGTACATAATAGGAGAAAAATAGTTTTTGTGCTTTAGGTTGTTGTACTCTAGGTTTACAAGACTTGTACTAATGTAAGAAAAATAAGAAAAATGTATTTTTAATTATTTCTTAATTTTCTATAATTTTTATGTAATTTTTATTACACTTTAAATGCCATTAAATGAGTTTTTATATTTTTGTGCATAAAAGGGTTGTACATTAGGTTTATGAAGTTGTACATATAAAATAAATAAATAAATTATTTTTATAATTTATTATATGAAACTATCACACAAAATGTTATTTAAATAATTATTTCTAATGTTTTTATAAGGTTTTTATTTATATTTAGTTTTCATGCTTTAAGGACTTGTACATTGACTTAAAACATTTGTACATAATATTTTTATAAAAATATTAACTAGAGTTTACAAATAAAATAATAGTTTCTAAGAAATTAGGGTTTTATCGGAAGTTATAGTGGAATTAGGGTTTTTGTGCTTTAGATACTTGTACATTAATCATATAAATTGTACTTTAGTATTTCTAGGGTTTTTTTGTTCATAAATGTTGTTATGGTAGTTTAGGGTTTCCTAAAACTATCGGCAGTTAAGGAACGTTCAGTTTTACACGTACGTTAACGAAATAACGTAAAGTGGTAAGTGGGACCTCGTAACGTTTTAGGTCAAAGATGTTCACATAGTTGAATACTAAATCAGTTAAGGTTGGGTTGCAAGCACGGTTATTCGGGATGTGATCTTCGTCACATTGGATAATAGTTACAATCAAGAGAGAAAAAAAAATTCTACGTGAAAAAAGGATAAGTATTCTGAGAGATAGTTTATTTTAATGAGGGATTTTTCATAGTGGTTACAGTCACCCACCGTCAAGGGAATCTCGTCCCGAGATTCAGTTTATGTTGGTTGAGGGAATTGGGAAAAGTGAAGTATAGAGATAGCTAGGTTCAAATTTCTAACCTTTTCAGATAGGGAACATGAGAAAGGAACAAATCGTACAACGATTTAGTTTAAGATGAGAGTTGGATATGCTTAAAATGCCTCAAGTAAAAAAATAAAATAATATGATATTATTTTATTCTTACGTCCTATGTCTCCAAAAATATTATTTCACTGCTAAATCTTCTATTATAGTTTTGGCCTAATAGGGTCGTCTAGGAATTTCCATTCGATACCTAAGGGAACGTAGTTTGGTCAGTCTTTTTCCTACTGGATGAATTAAATTTGAATGTTTTGCCACCTAATTAACCACTATGCAACGGTCAGATTCGAATAGTGACTCCAACGTTCCAAAATAACGGTCACATCCTCCCTATAAATACCTCATTCTTTCACCATCAAATTCTCTTCTAAAAATCTCAAAATGCCGCATCTTGTTACTCTTATAGCAATTGTTTTCGTTGTGGTGATTGTTACCTACATGGTGTGTAATCCGGAAGAAAATCATGAAGGCTTGTGTTTGATCCTATGGTTTGTCATACCGCTTACTATTGCATCCTTTATCGTGGATCAGTCATGGGGAAAATAAGTCTTGCGCTAGGGTTATTAGTATGGTCCTTGTTGTCTTTCCTAAGTAATCCTTAGTGAAATAAAACTGTTGTAATCCTTGTAATATTAGCACTTCTGTTGCTAACTATGTTTCTATGTATTATCTTCCAAGATTCCTAATAAAATTTTGGGTTTGTGGATTCCTATGGTTTTTCTATCTTCAATTTTTGTTGAATTCCTATTTTAGAGAAAATGAGTAGTAGTAGCGGACTTTTATTATATTAAATCAAAAGTGATAAGTTATGAAAAGATTTTTGTTTTTGATATTTTACTGTTGGATAAAAATCAGTAGAAAGTCTTGAGAAAGTAACTGTTCAATTCATTACATGATTCTTCCTAATTATACATAGTTGATCAGGCTATGTATAATCGAGGACCAAATGATGTAATGTTTTGACTCAGTCATGTGATATTTATTCCTTTTCAAAAAGCTTTAGATGGTTTTCAACGTTTAGTTTTTGTAAGGTAACAACATGATTTAGTTTTAAAAGAGCAAGATAATATCTAGGTCATTTCATGGTGCTAGATCGGGAATTTCTAAGGTACTAATGAGATAACCTTAAAATGAATCTTAGGGTTCGTGTGGAAATCTTACGGGATGGTAAAAACTAATGTTAACCAAGTTTCTAGTGAGATGACAGTGTGTGACTATGAACAGAGCAAGTGAGGTAGAAACGTAGTTTTGATTATTACGGAAATATTACAAGATAGAGCTTTCATACGGTAGAAAAGATAGTTATTACACTTAAGTTACGTCCATCGTGACTAAAGTAGAGTACAATAGGAAACATGCTTAGGAAGTTTACAATACGATTTATTTAGCTATAACAGGAATTTCTCTTTTGTCTAAATAGGGATGCCATTCCTTGACATGGTCGGAATCTTAACGAGTTCTCATTCTCTTGCACTAGTCTTGGTTTGGCTGTGCGTTCCCATCTCCTAGCACATACGCTCTTCCGCGGGCAACGTTGTTCTGGTCGTTTTTCGGTTTCGGGCACTGGTTCTTGTAGTGTCCTTTCTCACCACATCTATGGCATATCACGGCTACAGGCTGTTCCCTACTGCCTGTGACCTTGCAGTCTTCTGTTTTGTGACCTATTCCTTGACATTTTCCGCACTTAGCGATGCAAAGCCCAGTGTGATGCATCTTGCACCGATTACACAAGGGTTGCTTCCCACGATATCCACTACCTTCAGCCGTTGGGGCAGTATTGGTTTTGGCAGTCTCCTGCCGACGATTCTGTGGATGGTTGTGCTGGTAGTCGTTGTGATGATGGGAGATCCTTCTATCATCAAGCTTCCGCTTGTGATCATCATTTGCTTGAATGGAATTTCTCTTGATTTCACGATCCATCAGCTTCTGGGCTGTGGTCATTGCTTCCTCCAGCGATTGAGGATTTGAAACAATAACGTTTCCCTCGATGCTTCTAGGTAAACCTTCAGTGTATTTCTCCAACAACTTTTCCTGATCAGGCACAATAGTTGGACATAGGAGAGCAAGCTCCTGAAACCTTCTATTGTAAGCCTTGATATCTGTTCCTTTTACTGCTAACGGGTGGAATTCATCCTCCAATTTCTTGATTTCAGCACGAGGGCAATACTTATTTAACATTCTCTTCTTGAGATCATCCCAAGTGAGTTGATGAGCTGCTTCTATTCCCATTGTCCGGGAAGTAGCAGACCACCAAGACAAAGCATCATCTAACAAAGTCCCTGTCGCGAAGGCAACTTTGCAGTCATCAGAACACCCGCTCCTTACAAAGACCACTTCCATACGTTCAAACCAATGAGCTAATTTTGTAGCTCCTTCTGTTCCTTTGAAGAAAGTTGGTTTGCAGTTCATGAAATCTTTGTAAGTACACTTGCGAACATTTGCTGGCTCGATTTCTCCATTGGGTCGGCTAGTGCTTCCAGTACGAGCAAATTCTGCTGCTTGACTCTCTAGTGCTGCAGCAACACTATCTGCAACAAGCTTTCGGATAGCAGCTTGGGACATGGGTGGTTCGGGGGAAGTGCGAGGCATATTTCTAGTAATACGATGAAAAAACACACGTTTTAAAATTTGACCATGTTAAATTAACAAGGTAAAATCCATGTTAATCATAAAATCACAACATGTCCAAATACTATCATACGCGTATGTAAGATGATCATCACTGGCCCACATTAACCGATACCGTACACAGCAAAAATCAAAACCACATATAGTCATAAATAACTTGCTAACTCGTTATATATATAACAAAATTAGTACAAGCGTCATATTTATGCTATATATCTCATGGCCAAGATATTGTACGAAAGCTGGTAGATATAAATCTGATTTTAGTGGCTACTGATATGTGTCTAAATACACATATATTTACCTTGTTTTAACCCACATAAACAGCCAAAAACACTTTGAAATGTCACATAATACAATAAATATCATTAGAATGTGTTTTTTATATGTTACAGGTGCAAAAGAAGTGAAAACAGATGAAAAACGAGCAAAGTTTCATAAATTGGCAAAATCAGTCCCTGAACTTTCAAAGTTGACAGAAAATACCCCTGGTTGTATAAAATGGAAAAATAACATTTATGATCCTTGGGATATTGAAATTTGGCATGTTTAACCCTTGTGTCAACTTTGGGAAAGTTACACTTTCAACCCCTCAAAACTTCATAAATTACACAAATGGTCCCTAAGGTTAAATCCGGATCCTAAACTATTACCCCAAACCCAAAAATAAATAAAACCCACACACAACCCAACCCTTATCCCTATCCAACCCACCAAAGCCCAATCCCATAAATAAAACCCGGCCCATCCCTTTTTGCTAAATATCCCAGGGTCAAACCAATGTTTGACCCGTCTCCTTCCCTCCCACTCTCACAGACACAAAACCATACCACCATCACTAATACCAGTCCACAGTTTTCACCTCCACCTCACACCCCAGTTGGCCACCCACTATCACCACCTTATCCCTCCACCTCCACAAACAACCAAACTTCCTTAAATGCTAAAATTCGGCTATAAGCAACCAAGACCAATTTTCCCGCCAAAAGGTGAAATTGAGGGCCAGGATTAATTAGACCAAATCAAGGGCTGGAAATTGGTGGGATATTCTCATAAAGCTGCAAGGAACTCTATATATGAAGAGAGAAGCACAGAAGAGCAGGGGGTAGAAAAAGTAGTGTAGTTTTAATTTAATTATGTCGACCTTAGTGTAAATCAGTTTCCAGTTGTAATCTTTGGTTTTAAATTATTGTAATCAGTTTTACTAGTGTAATTTGAACCTTTTCTATCCTTAATTTCAAGTTTTATTAAGTAATTCAGATTTTGCAATTTTAAAGTGAAATTGACAACTTTGCTTTAATCTTGTAAACAGTTGTTGTTTATTGTTCATTTAAGCTCAATTCAATTTACTTATAAGCCTTATTAAGTTTTTAAAACATTTAAATCAGCTTAGCTTTAAATTACAAAAATACTCAAAAATTCAAGAAAATTAGTTAAAAAAATAAAAAAATCAGTGAAGAATGAAGAAGATGGCATGGAGCACTGTGTATTTGGGATGGCAGTGGGTTAGAGGTTTCATGGGAATCCAATAGGTGTGTATTGGGTCCTTGGTTCATGGTCTTAAGTTTGGAAGCCCTTGTAAGCTATTTTCTTGATTTGTGCCAATTCACTGTTCAAATGCTTATCATTGCTTATATCTGTATTTTTTGAGCTCATTCAGTGTTCCTTAGTTTAGTTGTAGCTTAAAATTGCATGTTTGTTTGATAGAATCCCTTGTTGCTTAGATTGTAATCTTAACTGCTATTATTAGCTTAGTAGTAATCTAGGATAATTGTTGTCCTCATTGATGTTTATCTGCTCATTTATGCTTATTATACTACAATATGGTCTCTGGAACTCATTTCATGGTCTCAATATATCATTAGCTTAAAAAATCAAAAACAACAGTTTTTAAGTGGGTGTTTGGATCAGCTTGTTACTCTGTGTTCTTGTGATTATTAGGAGTCATATTCAGTTTAGTCATACTCCCAGGGTCATATTAGAGTAATAAGAAGCATAATAATGGTACCTCACTAGTGTAAAAGTCAAAATAACTTTCAAAATCCTCAACTGCTTAACTGCATAAGCAGTAGGTTAGCATAATTGTGGAATTAGGTTTAAAACTTGTTAAAATAGCTTAATCTCATCTTAGTTTATCTTATTACATCATAATCAGTAAGCAAATCAAGGTCTAAGTTCATAAAAGTCAACTTTTGTCTTTTACTGCAAAAGTCAAAAATCAGGTTTAAACCCAGATTCTGAGTGCTGATCTAGGGCCAAATTGGACTTCAATTGAAGTGTTTGAGATGGGGCTTTTTGTGTTTTAGAGTACCCAGTAGTATAAGCTAGCTTTTGCCCCCTTAATATTCAACTTATCAGCTTATTTAGACTGCTTAATTTGCCCTGCAAGTTTGCTAATTTCTGAGTTTTCTGCTTTGAATTTTGCAACTGCCATAAGTTGAATTTGCTTATTTTGTGGGATTATCTGTTTGAATTTAGTTGTTTTAAGCTTATATAAGTGTATTGAACCAGTCCTGAGCATTTGGTTAAGTTTTGTGCTTTTTAGCTTATTTTTGGCTTATTAGCAAACTGCTTATCTGCCCAAATCTGCTTATTGGGCTTAGATAACTTTTGATTTTAATTTTCCTATCTTTTAAATATTAATTTAGACTTACCCTGAATTTTTCAGATTTTTCTTTAGTCATTTGATATTTTTAATCTTTTTTATTAGTTTCTAATAGTAATTAAATCATAATAAATAAAATAATAATCAGAAAAATATAATTTTAATTTTCATAATTTTCTTTTATTAATTAGAATCTAGGAAAAATATAATCATATTTTTAGACCTTAAGAAAAACAAAAATAGAAAAATAGTGATAGCTTCTATTTAATAGAATTTATCTTTTTAAATTTTAATTAAGTAAATTTCATTTTTATAATTTTCTTAGCTTCTATTTACTTAATAATATTTATAGAAAAAGTTTTAGAATTTTCTTTGTTCATTTAGTATTTTTTATAAATTTAAATAGTTTAATAAGTAATTAAATTAATAATTAAATAAAAAGTTAAAAAAATATAATTTAAGTTTTTAAATAAGTTTTAAGTAATTTTACATTTTTAGGTTTTAATTTCATAAATTTCAGTTTTTGTCCCATTTTAGATTCCCCGTTACGCATTTTTCTGTTTAGTATAATTCGCGTTTAATTTTCTTGTGCATATTTGTTTATCATTTGTTATTTAGAATTATTAAAAAAAAGCAAAATCAATATCTAATCATCAATCACTCTAATCCTAGCTTTTCACAGTTTGCCCATTCACACCTCGTTGGGAAACGATTCGGGTAATTACTTACCTGTCTTCACACTACACACGAATGTGAGTTTTTGCAAGTATCCTTTTTCACAAAGGGGTAATTTGTAATTATTCACGCGTATCCGCTGTCTGCATTTATTTATAGGTGTATTTAGCACGGATCAAATTTTGGCGCCGCTGCCGGGGAGGTTGTGCTGCGACTATTGTGTAGAGTTTTAGCGATTAGTGATTCGATATCCTTCTATCAGAAGTTCTTATTTCCCATAAACCATATAAAATACAAAAATATTTTTCTTTTCTTTTCTATATATATTATTATTATTATTATCATATAAAAAATTAAAAACCCAAAAACATTTTCCGTTTTCTTTTAATAAATAACAATAATAAAATTTACCATCGAGAACCAAGACAGAGTACTACCTAACTGGGGGTACGACCATAATAAGTTCCCAAACATCAGATTTAAAACTTGCCTTTGTATCACTTGCGAATATCGGCTCACCTTTGATTGATAAACAAACTATAACGGAGGTTTAAGGATAGTCTGACATTAAATTGTCGGACTGAAAGAAGCGGTTTTTTATGGAGCATTTAATTGCCCACCTTTGCTTCTCCGCCACTCTGTGCGTTTATCTTTTAGAGAGCTACCGTACGCTGGTTGATTTAAGGTTTAAGTTCCTTGTGTTTTGCTTTGATCTTGTTTTGATTGGAAAAGCCAAAAAACCCAAAAATATTCATCTTTTCCCTCTCGCCTTTTTTGATTCTTTATCCCTTTACCCTCTATCCATTTGATTCTAAACTTCTTATACCTTTCTTCTATGGCGTCTCTCGGGTACAAATGTTTGAATTGTGAAAGCCCGTTGATTGACAGCCTTCGTTGTTCTAAGTGTGCGTGTGAGCTGTGTGGAGAGCATGTACCAAAGGATTGTGGATCTTGTTATTGGTGTAAAGAAGCCCTCAAAAGAGTGCTTAATTCCATCAATGATTCTCAAAATCCTTCCGACTACCCTTCACAGCCCGAGATACGTGCTATTAATGACAAACCATCTAGAATTAATCCAGACCTTTCACAATTTACGGTTAAAAGTTTGTCAAGAGAACGTACCGAGCTTAGAACGGTGGCTAAAAAGGACGACTTGCCTAATCTTCACGTTTATCAAGAACAAGAACCAGAGTCCATAACGGAAGTGGTGGAAATTCCTAGCTCTCAGAGCACACCACTTGTCCCACCTCCGGATTTTATTCCTTGTGTCGGTTGTGGTGAGCCGCTTTTCGGTTTGCCATGTCATTGGTGTACATGCGAACAATGTGGTAATGATATTCGAGACGGAAGTTGTTTGTTTTGCGGTTCAAGAAATTCAATTACTTATGATCCAAATTCTTTCAATGAACCGCCAAATTTCTCCGACTACTCTCCACAGCCCCAAATGTCTTCATCTTACAACTATGGTTGTGAACAGTGTGGGGGACCTCCTAATGGTGGAAATTGCCATGGTTGTAGCATTGTGAATCCGGGAAACGGGTTTGTCTATGACCAATATCCATATGATTCACCGAATCAGTCACAGCAAATGTATTGCTGTGAGTACTGTGGTGGTCCACATTATGAATCCGATTGTCAAACGAGGACCCCGCTTGTCTATGAGCATGGCCCTTATGACAATTATGACTATTCTTGTCATGACCAACCTCCACAGCATCAAACGATTCAAACTCAGCCTCAGCTGCCTCTTGAAGGATCTTTCGAAGATGTATTCCAAAAACTTAAAAATTTTGCGGATACACTTAATGATTCGGCTGTTAGGCATACCCAAAATGATCGTCATGGTGAATCTAGGGAAGAGATACTTGCCATAGAACGAGCTGCACACAATCGGTTATTATTTAAACAGGCATGCATGCTCGATGACGAAGATGAAGACGACGAGGAGAGTATTATTCCTGTTAGTGATATCATTTCTCAACTCCCTCAGTCTATTGCAATCACATCATTCTTTCCAACTTTGGACTCCAAGGACTCTCTTATTATGGGGGATGAGCCTATTAGCACTATTCCTGAAAAGGAATCGGACGAATTCATAAAGTCTAGTGCTGAGAACCTTATCCCAATCCCAAGTGAGTCTGAGGATATGTCTGACAGTGAAAGTGATGGTTCTTTTTGTAGTGATCATCCTTTTGATACTACTGATGATTTTTCCGGGACGTTTTCTAACCCTCTTTTCAATGATTCTTTCGGGATTTTCTCTAATCCCCTTTTCAAATCAAATGATGATTTTTCCTCTAGTGATGATGAATCACTTTCTGATGAGGAAGTTCAAAATGAAAGTCTCAAAGTCCATTCAAATTCTCTTTTTGAATTTAATGATGAGTGCTTTTCTATCAAAATAAATCCTCTCTTTGATGAAGAGTTAGAAATCGATGAGGTCAAGGACTCTATTATTCATAAACTTGATGATGTGACCTCAACTCTTAATCCCGATCTTTCTCCGACATATGTGCCAATTCCTTCTGAGGATCGCCATTATATTGACTTCACATATGTCGTTCGAGTTTTTCTACCTTTCTGCCCTTATAAGGTAGCTTGTCCTTTCCCTCACTCGTTTGGGAATGAGAACAAAGTCTTTGACCCCGGCATTTTCATTTATCATTTGTGAGCCGGGTCTGTGTATATCTCATCGGAGTGGAACTTTCAAGTACTTCAGTGTTTATCCAAACATCTTGAACGAAAGTCCGATGGAGATGGTTTCTTCCACGTGCTTCCCCAAGAACCAATTAATTCGGGGTCGAGTCAAGCTAGCGACTCGGTTAATAAAAACAGTAGTAAAACATGGGTTTTCACCTATGTCTCACCTAAGTGTGGGGGAGATGCCCCACATGTTGTATATATGTACAGTTAAAAAAAAAAAAAAAAAAAAAAAAAAAAAAAAAGCTATTAGTGTTTCCTTTTTACGTTCTAAGTGTTGGTTTAACAACCGGTACTTTGAATATTGAGGGCAATATTCAGTTCTAAGTGTGGGGGGGAATTCTAGCGAATTTGATCAAATGTACCATCTAGTACCCCCATTTTTAGCCAAAATTTTAAAATTTTTTCTCACTTAGAACGCAATAAATGGTTATCAGTCCGCCATGTCTAACCCACATAAGGATTGGCTAATCCAGGAGCAAACGGCTCTTGGTAAAGATAAATCAAATCCGTTGACAGCTGATGATTTGCTCAAAATCATTTGGTTATCATTGTACCAAAGTATCACATACTAAAACATTGGCTACTCCAGAAGTAATGGCTTTTGGTAAAGAGATAAAATCCATTAAAACTTCATAAAAGATTGCTAGGGACTAGCAATAGTTTAGTGTGGGGGATTTGATATGTGTCTAAATACACATATATTTACCTTGTTTTAACCCACATAAACAGCCAAAAACACTTTGAAATGTCACATAATACAATAAATATCATTGGAATGTGTTTTTATATGTTACAGGTGCAAAAGAAGTGAAAACAGATGAAAAACGAGCAAAGTTTCATAAATTGGCAAAATCAGTCCCTGAACTTTCAAAGTTGACAGAAAATACCCCTGGTTGTATAAAATGGAAAAATAACATTTATGATCCTTGGGATATTGAAATTTGGCATGTTTAACCCTTGTGTCAACTTTGGGAAAGTTACACTTTCAACCCCTCAAAACTTCATAAATTACACAAATGGTCCCTAAGGTTAAATCCGGATCCTAAACTATTACCCCAAACCCAAAAATAAATAAAACCCACACACAACCCAACCCTTATCCCTATCCAACCCACCAAAGCCCAATCCCATAAATAAAACCCGGCCCATCCCTTTTTGCTAAATATCCCAGGGTCAAACCAATGTTTGACCCGTCTCCTTCCCTCCCACTCTCACAGACACAAAACCATACCACCATCACTTATACCAGTCCACAGTTTTCACCTCCACCTCACACCCCAGTTGGCCACCCACTATCACCACCTTATCCCTCCACCTCCACAAACAACCAAACTTCCTTAAATGCTAAAATTCGGCTATAAGCAACCAAGACCAATTTTCCCGCCAAAAGGTGAAATTGAGGGCCAGGATTAATTAGACCAAATCAAGGGCTGGAAATTGGTGGGATATTCTCATAAAGCTGCAAGGAACTCTATATATGAAGAAAGAAGCACAGAAGAGCAGGGAGTAGTAAAAGTAGTGTAGTTTTAATTTAATTATGTCGACCTTAGTGTAAATCAGTTTCTAGTTGTAATCTTTGGTTTTAAATTATTGTAATCAGTTTTACTAGTGTAATTTGAACCTTTTCTATCCTTAATTTCAAGTTTTATTAAGTAATTCAGATTTTGCAATTTTAAAGTGAAATTGACAACTTTGCTTTAATCTTGTAAACAGTTGTTGTTTATTGTTCATTTAAGCTCAATTCAATTTACTTATAAGCCTTATTAAGTTTTTAAAACATTTAAATCAGCTTAGCTTTAAATTACAAAAATACTCAAAAATTCAAGAAAATTAGTTAAAAAAATAAAAAAATCAGTGAAGAATGAAGAAGATGGCATGGAGCACTGTGTATTTGGGATGGCAGTGGGTTAGAGGTTTCATGGGAAGCCAATAGGTGTGTATTGGGTCCTTGGTTCATGGTCTTAAGTTTGGAAGCCCTTGTAAGCTATTTTCTTGATTTGTGCCAATTCACTGTTCAAATGCTTATCATTGCTTGTATCTGTATTTTTTGAGCTCATTCAGTGTTCCTTAGTTTAGTTGTAGCTTAAAATTGCATGTTTGTTTGATAGAATCCCTTGTTGCTTAGATTGTAATCTTAACTGCTATTATTAGCTTAGTAGTAATCTAGGATAATTGTTGTCCTCATTGATGTTTATCTGCTCATTTATGCTTATTATACTACAATATGGTCTCTGGAACTCATTTCATGGTCTCAATATATCATTAGCTTAAAAAATCAAAAACAACAGTTTTTAAGTGGGTGTTTGGATCAGCTTGTTACTCTGTGTTCTTGTGATTATTAGGAGTCATATTCAGTTTAGTCATACTCCCAGGGTCATATTAGAGTAATAAGAAGCATAATAATGGTACCTCACTAGTGTAAAAGTCAAAATAACTTTCAAAATCCTCAACTGCTTAACTGCATAAGCAGTAGGTTAGCATAATTGTGGAATTAGGTTTAAAACTTGTTAAAATAGCTTAATCTCATCTTAGTTTATCTTATTACATCATAATCAGTAAGCAAATCAAGGTCTAAGTTCATAAAAGTCAACTTTTGTGTTTTACTGCAAAAGTCAAAAATCAGGTTTAAACCCAGATTCTGAGTGCTGATCTAGGGCCAAATTGGACTTCAATTGAAGTGTTTGAGATGGGGCTTTTTGTGTTTTAGAGTACCCAGTAGTATAAGCTAGCTTTTGCCCCCTTAATATTCAACTTATCAGCTTATTTAGACTGCTTAATTTGCCCTGCAAGTTTGCTAATTTCTGAGTTTTCTGCTTTGAATTTTGCAACTGCCATAAGTTGAATTTGCTTAATTTGTGGGATTATCTATTTGAATTACTTGTTTTAAGCTTATATAAGTGTATTGAACCAGTCCTGAGCATTTGGTTAAGTTTTGTGCTTTTTAGCTTATTTTTGGCTTATTAGCAAACTGCTTATCTGCCCAAATCTGCTTATTGGGCTTAGATAACTTTTGATTTTAATTTTCCTATCTTTTAAATATTAATTTAGACTTATCCTGAATTTTTCAGATTTTTCTTAAGTCATTTGATATTTTTAATCTTTTTTATTAGTTTCTAATAGTAATTAAATCATAATAAATAAAATAATAACCAGAAAAATATAATTTTAATTTTCATAATTTTATTTTATTAATTAGATTCTAGGAAAAATATAATTATATTTTTAGACCTTAAGAAAAACAAAAACAGAAAAATAGTGATAGCTTCTATTTAATAGAATTTATCTTTTTAAATTTTAATTAAGTAAATTTCATTTTTATAATTTTCTTAGCTTTTATTTACTTAATAATATTTATAGAAGAATTTTTAGAATTTTCTTTGTTCATTTAGTATTTTTTATAAATTTAAATAGTTTAATAAGTAATTAAATTAATAATTAATTAATAATAATTAAATAAAAAGTTATAAAATTATAATTTAAGTTTTTAAATAAGTTTTAAGTAATTTTACATTTTTAGGTTTTAATTTCATAAATTTCAGTTTTTGTCCCATTTTAGATTCCCCGTTACGCATTTTTCTGTTTAGTATAATTCGCGTTTAATTTTCTTGTGCATATTTATTTATCATTTGTTATTTAGAATTATTAAAAAAAAGCAAAATCAATATCTAATCATCAATCACTCTAATCCTAGCTTTTCACAGTTTGCCCATTCACACCTCGTTGGGAAACGATTCGGGTAATTACTTACCTGTCTTCACACTACACACGAACGTGAGTTTTTCCAAGTATCCTTTTTCACAAAGGGGTAATTTGTAATTATTCACGCGTATCCGCTGTCTGCATTTATTTATAGGTGTATTTAGCACGGATCAGCTACCAGAAACTCCTTCGAGTCAACTTTTCAGTTTGACGATCATGCTGACGAGGATATATATTTATTCTTAATATCTATCTTGCATATCTCCCACTATTTTCTCCAAAATAGTGATCTTCATCCGAGCTATCGTCAGTTCTTCATTTTTCTTCTTCATTTCTTCTCTTCTAACATCTTCAATTCGTCATAGGTATTTCTCGTCTCAGCTGCTCATGTCGGTTCTCTGCCTCTTCACGATTCTCGTCCATCTTCTGCTTCATGGTCTTTGAATCTTCAACTTTATATTTTACACCCTTGATGTATTCTAGAGATAGCTTGTCGAGATGATCTAAGCAGTCTCGATCCGTTCTTCTTGCTGTTCTAATCGCGTCAGCAGGGTGGAAATAGTCGGTTGTCGTTCCTGTGCCGTCTGCGAACTTTCACTCACCTCAAAGACTCGTGGTGGAGTAGGGAAGTCGGGAATAGGTAATCGGGGTAAAGTATGATATCGGGTGATAATGATCCTAATTTCTTCACTAAGTTCGAACGGGACAGATGAGGGAATAGAAATTTATAGTTGATAGTGGAGGTGGTAAAGATGTAGGAACTGGCGGTATATATGTAGGAAAGTGGACGTGGTAGTGGTGATGAGGATGCAGGTATTATCATGATGTCCGGTACTGTCGTGATATTTTTCCAATATCCGAGTCCGACATAAGAGGAATAGGATGGGTAGGGAAAGTCAGGATTCTGTAACCACCCGGTAATTATAAACATTTTACTATGTAACTAATAATTAGAAATAAACATATATAAGTAACGTTTCAGTGGCGTTGTGGCACGGAGGACTTTTTAGTTAAGTTTGTGAAAATCGGTTATAGTCCAATGTTTGAAAACATTTGGTTCTCTATAACCACAAGCTCTGATACCAATCTGTAACACCCCCATTTTCGTGATACGCAGCGGAATATAAGCTTGGGGTGTTACTTCATGGTTCACAGTCATGGAGATAGAAAACGACTCGAAAAGAGACGTTTTTAAATAAAATTGTTATCATTCATTTATAAATATCAGAGTACAAAGATGATGCGTGGTTTTGCAACCTTACAACAGGTTTTACCTCTCGAGGGATCTCAAGAGGCTTACAACCCCACCAGGCAGTGTACCTGACCGATGTAGTATAGTGTAGTGGTAAGTACGGGGGATTGATCGTTCTCCACAGGGAATAGTGTTCGTTAGGTATGAAAAACTACTCTAATAGGTCTAAGGGTGAGAGAAGATTCTTTTTATGTTTTTATAATTTTATGAAAGCAAGTAAAATCTCGGGTTTGAAAGAGTAGGCGGAATTAGTTGCTAGTCAACTAACCCAAATAACTACGAATGCAAATAAAATAAAATAACGAAAATGAAAAGGTGGTAAAACTTATATGGTGAGAAATGTGTTTACTTAGATTTCCTTAGTCCCTAACTATCTTTTACCGGTTGATTAGTGTGTATTAATTGCGTGGATGACGGGTGTATTCCTTAATACCAGTCGTGGGGTGGCGTACGTACTTCCCCAACTCTACAAGCTCCTACTTCACTCCTATGTCGAGCCGGCTAGGAAGCTCCTAACATGGGATCACTAGAATTCGCTTGTGCATTAAATACAACCATAAAAACCTTAGTACGCATTGGTTCATGCTTCTTAAGACGTTCAAGCAAGTTACCGAATAGGAAGTTAGCCAGTTTTCTTAAGCCTAACATAGATAAACAATCATCCAATACAACTAATAACACACTAATAACCAATAATCAATAGCTAGGTTTCATTAGATCTAAGCAAACACAAAGAAAACCTAGCCTAGCATGTTAAACAAAAGACAAGAACAAGATAGAATCAAACAACACATAGACATATTGAATGATTAATTGATAACTTATCTTCAATGTAACATGGAAGATCTCAAGGCAAAAAGCCTTGAAAAAGCTGCTAAAATCGTCTTAGGGTTTTTCACACACAAAGTTCCACACAAGTTCCACACTAATGACAAAAAATTGCAAAACTATATATAGACTTTCAGATCTGACGGCGTCACGTTATGGAGTGTGATGCCGTCACCTCGCCACTTTTAGGGTTCCCGGATGGCCTTCTTGACGCCGTCCCTCTTTAGCTCTCCAAAATCCGTTCTGGCTTATCAAGGCTTGACGCCGTCAGAATTAGGCGTGACGCCGTCCCTCTTTAAATTAAGTCGTGACGACCTTGATCACTCCAAAGGGTGACGCCGTCAGAATTCCCATGCAAATTTCTCTGGCTTATCATGAGTAATTTTCATATCCACCACTTTTGCCAAGCCATGACGCTGTCAAGAACAAATCCTGACGCCGTCAAAGGTACTTTCCAGCACAATTTTGAGACTTTGCCGTTTTCTTCACTTTTATGCTCCAAAAACGTCCAAAATGCTTCCTTTTCCAGATTTCTTCTCCAAAGTACCTAAAATGACAAAAGGAACGATTTAGGGCAATATTTGATCAAATAAATACGATTTAGGGCTTAAATGACCCCTTAAAAGCGGTACACTTTTTGCTTCATCAAATACCCTTACACTTGAGATTTGCTTGTCCTCAAGCAAATGCGCTTTTATTCTAATCAAAATACAAGTTAGGGGTCATTTAATGCTAATATAAAAGTAATTACAACAAATATTCGTTCCACTTTAATCATAATAAGCACGGAGATTACAAACTAGCACCTCACAAGTAGTGTTTAGATACTCACATCTCTCAAGTGTCATCAAAATAAATCTCATAAATGAAAACGGATAATATCTCTCACTACCTGTCATAGCAAATAGATTACCATAGGCTTGGGAAAGGATCAAAAACCTCCTCCACTAGGCGTAAGCACCTAAGATAAACTATCAAAGAGGGCTTTTACATGGGTTATAACGTTAGGTGTAGGGATATGATAAACACGGATTTTTTGGATAAAGGATATTTTACTGGTGGCGAGTGATACGTGTCAATTATAGTCCAAGGAAAACACACAAAGAAATATGTGTTAACCCGAGTCGTTTGTCCCGACGAAGATCGAATGGAATTTGTGTTCCCGGAACGTGATTCGTGTAGTGAATGTGAAAAAGAGTGATTGATTTGTGATTTTATACTACGAACAATGAAATATGAAATAAAAAACAACTAATTAAGCTAATTAAACAATTAAACTAAGCATACGAATTTAAAAACGAAAATTTGAATTTTAAAAACGTTACGCGACGAAATATAAAACGTAAATAAAAATGATTTTCTAAAATTTAAAACCTAAAAATATAAAAATAATTTTCCTATAGTAAAACTGATAAAAGAAAATTTTTGGAAAAAGAAAAATATTTTTTTTGAATTTTTAATAATTTTTAATGAATTAAAAACTAATTTAACTAATTAAAAATCAAAAGAAAATGCAAATAAAGTGAGAAAAATGCAAATTAAATTTTGAAAATTATAAAATAACTAAAAAGTAATTTTAAAATAAAAACTAATTTTTTTGGCTTTTTGTGATTTAAATTGAAATTAAAAATGATTTAAAATTCTAAAAACTATTTAAAAATGAAAAGAAGTAGTAAATGATCGAGAAAAATTATGAAATTTTTAGGAGAATTCTAAAATATTATTTGAAATCTAGGAAAAATAAGAAAAATAGAAAAATAAGCTGAAAAGTGCTTTTTGGCTTAAAAACAGCTTATTACAAGTGCTTATTAATAAGCACTTGCCACAAATCTTAATGAAACTTTTACCACAGGTTTAATATACTCAAATAAGCTCTATGAAACAGAAATTAGATCAATGATAACACAAAATCACTTAAATGAACCAATAAGCAATTTACAAAAAGCACTTAGATAAGCATATGAGCTCCAGGTTAAGCCAGAAGCTCAGGAACAGTAAAAGCACTAATTCAAACTTAAAACTACTCAAGTAATCCAAATATGCTCAGAGAATAGGCCAAATAACCAAAAATCAGTTGCACATATCAAACAGAAACAGTGTGTAAAACTCCTACTTTGCAGGCCTAATTAGCAGTCCAAATAAGCTCTATTATGAAAACTTAAGGGGGCAAAAGCTCAACTACACTACTGAGATTATAGAAACACTAAAAGCCTTAAAAATCAAGCTCAATTGCTAGTGTAAATGGGGCCTAGATCAGCAGTCCTAAAGACTGAGTCTGCACAAATTCTGCTGACAGCAGGTAACTGATTTTGGCGCAAATCTAATGAGATCTTACTAACTTTAAACTAGCCTTTAGCAAACTTACTACAACACTTAAAAGCAACCTAGAATTGCAAAATGTGGGGTCAGAATAAGCTGTCTCAAAAACATGGTTCCTGCACTTATGTAGTTGTGACAGCAGAAACAGAATTGCGCAAAAGGTGGTGCAATGCTACTCTAATTTATCCTAGCTAATGAAACACTTATAAACTACTAGAGAAATCAACAAAACACCTCAATCTAAGCTCAGCTTATTGCTGAGCTTATTAGGGACAGATTTGACTAGCAATATTACCTAACGTTCAAGAAAAATTCCAAATGAATCTCAACTTTTAAACTCTACTGATGCAAGCAGATTAATCCTCAATCACTCTAGATATACTACTGAGTATATTGCAAAAGTAACTTTAAAAAGCCTAAGGTCTTAAATCAAACTATCCAAAACACACCTTATCAAAGCTATTTTACCCAAATTACTCTAAAACCTCAAGCTATAACTACCCTATAATCACATAAGCTACTAAAGCAGAAATAACTGACAAAAAGCAATAATAAAAGCTGAATAAAAGTAAGCAATCAATAAGCTAAAAAGTTATGAAAAACTCACAAGTAGATCCTGCTGTGTAGACAATGAACTCAGACAACTCAAACTACCCAGGCTTATGAAAGCCAATATTATACCCAATATCCAGCTCTTCTTTCCACCATCAGCTTATCCCAGCTTATAACAGCTTATGAAAAGCTTCTTTGACTATTTCTCTTGACTTTAAGCAAAAATAAAGGAAAATAAAAAGCAGATGCTCACAACCAACAAATGATATCTAAACTTTATCTAAGAAGCAGAAACATTTAAAAATAAGCACTTAACATTAAAATAAGCTTGATGAACAATTTCATTTACCAAAAATTGACTTTCATTAACAATAAAAAAACTGAGTACAACTGAACTTGAATTGTAAATTACAACTTAAATGCAAAAATTACACTACGAAAACATTTAAATGACACGAAATAAAATTGGTAACAAATTTCTAATACATAAAATTTGGACAAAAACTTGACTGTGAAGAGAGGGCTTCTATTTATAAGCCTTGAGGGAACCTTCTGGGCCGTCCACGCTGGCGATCCTCGTGCTCTTGAGCTTATCTTCACCCTTGGATCCTTTGCTTGCTTCCCACGCTCGATCTTGGCCGTAGGATTAGATTGAATGATGTGGCCTCTCCAATCAACTGCTCCCACGTGTCCCTGCAGCTGTCAGGACCTTCCAGAAGAACTAATGATTGGGTAATAATCATTGGGATGAGGTAATTTTGGGTGTGGTTATTCTAGGGTTCGTGAGGGATCAGTAAAACTGGGTTGAGAGTGAAAAAGGGGCGCGCGTGTGAGATAGTGAGATATATTTTTATTTGACTTTGGGTGTTTAGTGTTTTGACCGGGGTTTTGGGGTTTGGATCGGGTTTTATTTTAAGTTGGGCTTGGGTAGTTTATGTGAAGTTTACGGATTGGGCTGTGTAAAGTGGGGTGGGCTGGTTTGGATTAAAGGGTGAAATGGATTGGGTTTGTTAAATAATCCGAATTTTAAGTAGTGAAAGGGTTAAAGGATTTAACTTATAGGGACCTTTTGTGTATTTTGCTGAAAATCAAGGGACCTTTGCTGCCATTATTTAAAAGATGATCTAAGGGTTGGAGTTGACAAACTTTGATAATGGGAGGACCTCGGATTCCTTTTTTGACCATTTTCTTTGTTCCCGGTTCGGTTCTGAGTCTTTTCCACATCTCGTGCTCGTTTTCCCGGATTTCTTGTGTCTTTTGTCAATTTTCATGATATCCTTCCCTGCACATATAAAAACACAAAAACACAATATCTTTTGGCATTATGGTCGGGTTTTTGGTCATTTTGGGTCCGATTTTGGTCAAATAAAAATATGTGTTTAAGCACATACCAAAATTCCCCCAGACTAAGCTATTGCAATGTCCTCATGCAATGTTATAAGAACATGTTTTCAAAACCAAAAATTTCCAATCTCTTTTTACTAACTTTGAGAAGTAGCAAAATTTTCAAAAGAGATCAAGAAACCTTAAGTTCTAAAAACTCCCCATTTTCCTTTTATTCTATTTTTGTATTTTTCTTATTATTTAAGTGACGGCTTTGTTGACAATCATTATCTTTCGATAACTTTTAGGGTCTTTGAGCAGGAAACACGACTCATAAAGAAGTGACCATACGGATAAAATTCGTCGTCCCTGATTTTTCACAAGTCCCCAAACTAAGCTTAAAAACGAAATCATTGTCATTTACAAGTTAGATTGCCGACACTACTCATAAAAGTTAACTGTGGACTCCTTGTTCCCAAACTCCTATTTTCCTCTATTTATTTTATTTTTGGTGAGAAATGAATTTCTTCAAATTCTCGTTTCGATAATTTTTATTCCGATAAAGATACCTAGTTTAGACGCTAAGTAGTTTCCAAACCTTCCCTCGAAAACCGTTGCATACAAAAATAAGGTCCACATCAAGGTCTCTGATTTAACACGATTTTGAGGATATCCCTTTTATTTGCGACCGAAACAACTCATCTACGAGTCCAGAGACGGAAGCCTTTATTAGGACACCCCCGGAGTCGAAATTTGGCATTTTTAACATTATTAAGCACATATTATTAATCCTTGGCCCTTTATAACAATCACAACATCGGCTGCGAACCGGCAAGATGTGATAGTCTATTATGACCTTGGAATTTTTCCTCTGCCTTTATTAGAAGTCTACAACATCGGCTGCGAACCGGCAAGATGCAGAAAACTTTTTATGGCTTTGGATTATTATTATTATTCATTATTCATTATATATTTTGCCAAATCCCAAGTCCTACGGCTTTTATTAACAATCCCAACATCGGTTGCGAGCCGGCAAGATGGAATAGTCTATTACACCGTAACACTGACAGTACCTTGATGTGTACCCAACTTTCATAAGCAAGAATTTTCTTAAGAAGGATTAAAAACTAAATTTCGCCAAAACCAAAATAGCTTTAATTATTCCTAGATTTCTGTTTTTGAGTGAAACAAGCTTATGGGAACAAAAAGCCACAAGTAACTTCGATGAGCTCTAAAGAGATCCAACTACTCCACGTTTAGCAATCTAACTTATAAACAACTCTATCATTTCTCGTTCTTCGCAAATTTAAAATCTTAAATAATAAGATCCGCGAATGCTTAGCCAAATAATCAAGCCATGCATATATAAAGTCAAATACGGGAACTTGCAAACTCTTAAAAAGAATTCGCGTTTTCTAGCTCCTTGTGTAAAAGACTAGCACGAGCTTATAGATTATAAACGGTTAAGGGGACAAGCTAGGGCTCAACACGCCCGATCAAGTCAGAATTTTATTCCTACTCTCACCAGCGGAAAGTCAACAAAATTGTCAAAACTTATTATATTTTTGCAAAAATTTTTAAATTTTTCTCATTCATTTTTTTTTTTTTTTTTTTTGGATTTTTTCAATTTTTAAATTTTTGAGGAAAAACGGGGTTGCATGAGAAAACGGCAAAAATGCAAGGCAAAAAATAAAATCGAAAGATTACCCCCCCAGACTAAAACGAGACATTGTCCTCAATGTCTTAAAGGTAAGGGTTCTCCTACATAAACCTAAGGCCGTTTATGAATTATGCCAAAGATAAACGTTAAACGATAAGATTTAGGATATCGGATAAGCAACGAAGGATGAAACTCGAGTAGCGTGAAGGAAACTACGAGCACGAGAGTCTTCATCATCGGGCATTCCTGGACATACCATAGAAAACACGAAACACAAGATATGGAAGAGGCAGCCCTCCTCACTCACTTTATTAGAAAATAGATAAGAAGATAGATGGATAAGCATGGGGTGCCTCCCACGAAGCGCTTGTTTTTGGTAACCGAGTCACATGAGCTTGACTCGACCCCGAATTTATTTGTCCTTGGGGGAGCAAGTGGAAGAAATAATCTCAATCGGACTTTCGTTCAAAATGTTTGGATAAACACTGAAGCACATGAAAGTTCCACTCCGATGAGATACCCGCGGCTCAAAAGAAGGAGAAATGCCGGGGTCAAAGATTGTATCTTCACTCCCGAAGGAGTGAAGGAGAAGAGAAGTCACTGGATAAGTGAAGAAAGGGAGAAAGATCTTTATCAGAATGGAAATCCATTCTTCATCAACAAAAACCTCGGGAGGGAGGGTTGGGATGAAATTAGTGATAATCAAACTCTTAGGATAGAGTACATCTCCCCCCGGGTCATGATCTTCCTCAAAATCATAGAAATCATACTCTGGAGGAGATATGATATGATTCTTATGAAGTTCGTCTTGGAGCTTGAGCTCTGAAAGGATATACGGAGGTGGGACATGTGCTGTACTTTGTATGCTAGAAGTTTGCACCTCGTCCATTATTGTCTCCGTATCTGACTCAATATCCGAAAGAATTCCATCATCAGGTGGTTTAGCAGGAGGGCGAGGGGGTGATGGATCAACGTGAAATGACTCAGTTTCTGGAAGGGGATCACTGTTAAGCAATTTTTCAAGAAAAAGTACATCCCCTTCTGAGTCATGGAAATCGTCGGGGCGAGGTATTGGTAAAATCGGCTCATCAAACGTAGAGTCCTCGTCCTCAACGTTCTCTAACCCTCCATCGAAAAGAGGATTAACTTTGCAAAAAGTATACTCATCATTGAATTCAAAAAGAGGGTTAGAGAAAATCCCGGAGGTAACTCTGGAAATGTCAGGAGAATCTTTACAAGATTGCAAATCACTATCACCGTCGGATATTTCCTCGGACTCACTCGAGATTGGGACGAGGTTCTCAACATTGTCTGATTCCGTTGCCGGAATAGTGTCGAGAAGCTCGTCCCCCATTTTTAGAGAGTCCTCGAGTACTTTGGTATGAAAGACGGGTGCTATTTGAGGGAAGGTTACCGGAACAAATCTCTCCTCGTCATCATCGGAATCATCGTCATAGTAAATTAAGCTCTCTCGAAATTTAGCTGCTCTTTCCTCGGCAAGTAATTCTTCCATGGACTTCCCGGGAGTATTAAGACTAGCCGCTTGCTCTCGATATCGAACCACAAGTTTTTCAATTTCGCGCATTCCAACTTGATTTGGATAATTGACGGGATTTTGTGGGGGTTGGTAATTGTCAAAACCGTGAGTATTATAGCAAGGATTAGGTTCATAGTGATTTTGACCCCACGATTGACATTGAAAATCATTATGAGGACCCCCACAATTTGTACAAGAAAAGTTCGGCGTATCATTGAAATACGGTTCTTGCTCATAAAAATTATGAGGAGGGTAATAGAAATTGTCTTGAGGATAATTGGAAATGTTAGGATCAAAATCATAAGAGTATGAATATTCAGCTTCCGAAGCACAAAACGAACAAAACCCATTGATCAAATTTCTACCACACCTCTCGCAAGTACACCGCCGACACGGTAATCCAAAAAGCGGTTCTCCACAACCGACACAAAATGATTCCATCAGAATTATACATATAGAGGATTAAGAAGAGAAGAATTAAACATTTAAGAGGATTAAAGAAGATTATTTTTGGGTTTTGAAATTTAGAAACATGAAAAATCACAAAAGAAAAATGGAAAATAAATTTGAAGAGAAAATCTTTTTGGATTTTTATATTTAAAAAAATGAGATTTATTTTCTTTTTGGTGATCGTTAATCAACCGTACTCGTTTCTTTCAAAACTACGCGCAGCGTGGCGGGAGAGAAGAATGGATCTCTCTTCGGTCTGCAATTTAATGTCAAGACCTCCTTAAACCCCGTAATTAGGTTGTAGTAAAGAAATAATCCAAGAAACGTTTAACTTCACGATCTCTTTTGTTATTTATTCGGAATGGTTTACAACCGCCCTCCTTCAACGGAAGACCGAGGATTTATTATTAATGGTGAAAACACTTTAGGAAAAGTGTTTTTTAATTATTTTCTTTTTGTATTTTTATTTTTTTTATAAAAACGATAACTTCCGAGGAAGGGTCTTCAAAACACGATTCGACGAACGAAATCACGAACTCACTTCAATCCTCCCCGGCAGCGGCGCCAAAAATTGATTCGTGTCAATTATAGTTCAAGGAAAACACACAAAGAAATATGTGTTAACCCGAGTCGTTTGTCCCGACGAAGATCGAATGGAATTTGTGTTCCCGGAACGTGATTCGTGTAGTGAATGTGAAAAAGAGTGATTGATTTGTGATTTTATACTACGAACAATGAAATATGAAATAAAAAAACAACTAATTAAGCTAATTAAACAATTAAACTAAGCATAAGAATTTAAAAACGAAAATTTGAATTTTAAAAACGTTACGCGACGAAATTAAAATCGTAAATAAAAATGATTTTCTAAAATTTAAAACCTAAAAATATAAAAATAATTTTCCTATAGTAAAACTGATAAAAGAAAATTTTTGGAAAAAGAAAAATATTTTTTTTGAATTTTTAATAATTTTTAATGAATTAAAAACTAATTTAACTAATTAAAAATCAAAAGAAAATGCAAATAAAGTGAGAAAAATGCAAATTAAATTTTGAAAATTATAAAATAACTAAAAAGTAATTTTAAAACTAAAAACTAATTTTTTTGGCTTTTTGTGATTTAAATTGAAATTAAAAATGATTTAAAATTCTAAAAACTATTTAAAAATGAAAAAATGTAGTAAATGATCGAGAAAAATTATGAAATTTTTAGGAGAATTCTAAAATATTATTTGAAATCTAGGAAAAATAAGAAAAATAGAAAAATAAGCTGAAAAGTGCTTTTTGGCTTAAAAACAGCTTATTACAAGTGCTTATTAATAAGCACTTGCCACAAATCTTAATGAAACTTTTACCACAGGTTTAATATACTCAAATAAGCTCTATGAAACAGAAATTAGATCAATGATAACACAAAATCACTTAAATGAACCAATAAGCAATTTACAAAAAGCACTTAGATAAGCATATGAGCTCCAGGTTAAGCCAGAAGCTCAGGAACAGTAAAAGCACTAATTCAAACTTAAAACTACTCAAGTAATCCAAATATGCTCAGAGAATAGGCCAAATAACCAAAAATCAGTTGCACATATCAAACAGAAACAGTGTGTAAAACTCCTACTTTGCAGGCCTAATTAGCAGTCCAAATAAGCTCTATTATGAAAACTTAAGGGGGCAAAAGCTCAACTACACTACTGAGATTATAGAAACACTAAAAGCCTTAAAAATCAAGCTCAATTGCTAGTGTAAATGGGGCCTAGATCAGCAGTCCTAAAGACTGAGTCTGCACAAATTCTGCTGACAGCAGGTAACTGATTTTGGCGCAAATCTAATGAGATCTTACTAACTTTAAACTAGCCTTTAGCAAACTTACTACAACACTTAAAAGCAACCTAGAATTGCAAAATGTGGGGTCAGAATAAGCTGTCTCAAAAACATGGTTCCTGCACTTATGTAGTTGTGACAGCAGAAACAGAATGGCGCAAAAGGTGGTGCAATGCTACTCTAATTTATCCTAGCTAATGAAACACTTATAAACTACTAGAGAAATCAACAAAACACCTCAATCTAAGCTCAGCTTATTGCTGAGCTTATTAGGGACAGATTTGACTAGCAATATTACCTAACGTTCAAGAAAAATTCCAAATGAATCTCAACTTTTAAACTCTACTGATGCAAGCAGATTAATCCTCAATAACTCTAGATATACTACTGAGTATATTGCAAAAGTAACTTTAAAAAGCCTAAGGTCTTAAATCAAACTATCCAAAACACACCTTATCAAAGCTATTTTACCCAAATTACTCTAAAACCTCAAGCTATAACTACCCTATAATCACATAAGCTACTAAAGCAGAAATAACTGACAAAAAGCAATAATAAAAGCTGAATAAAAGTAAGCAATCAATAAGCTAAAAAGTTATGAAAAACTCACAAGTAGATCCTGCTGTGTAGACAATGAACTCAGACAACTCAAACTACCCAGGCTTATGAAAGCCAATATTATACCCAATATCCAGCTCTTCTTTCCACCATCAGCTTATCCCAGCTTATAACAGCTTATGAAAAGCTTCTTTGACTATTTCTCTTGACTTTAAGCAAAAATAAAGGAAAATAAAAAGCAGATGCTCACAACCAACAAATGATATCTAAACTTTATCTAAGAAGCAGAAACATTTAAAAATAAGCACTTAACATTAAAATAAGCTTGATGAACAATTTCATTTACCAAAAATTGACTTTCATTAACAATAAAAAAAACTGAGTACAACTGAACTTGAATTGTAAATTACAACTTAAATGCAAAAATTACACTACGAAAACATTTAAATGACACGAAATAAAATTGGTAACAAATTTCTAATACATAAAATTTGGACAAAAACTTGACTGTGAAGAGAGGGCTTCTATTTATAAGCCTTGAGGGAACCTTCTGGGCCGTCCACGCTGGCGATCCTCGTGCTCTTGAGCTTATCTTCACCCTTGGATCCTTTGCTTGCTTCCCACGCTCGATCTTGGCCGTAGGATTAGATTGAATGATGTGGCCTCTCCAATCAACTGCTCCCACGTGTCCCTGCAGCTGTCAGGACCTTCCAGAAGAACTAATGATTGGGTAATAATCATTGGGATGAGGTAATTTTGGGTGTGGTTATTCTAGGGTTCGTGAGGGATCAGTAAAACTGGGTTGAGAGTGAAAAAGGGGCGCGCGTGTGAGATAGTGAGATATATTTTTATTTGACTTTGGGTGTTTAGTGTTTTGACCGGGGTTTTGGGGTTTGGATCGGGTTTTATTTTAAGTTGGGCTTGGGTAGTTTATGTGAAGTTTACGGATTGGGCTGTGTAAAGTGGGGTGGGCTGGTTTGGATTAAAGGGTGAAATGGATTGGGTTTGTTAAATAATCCGAATTTTAAGTAGTGAAAGGGTTAAAGGATTTAACTTATAGGGACCTTTTGTGTATTTTGCTGAAAATCAAGGGACCTTTGCTGCCATTATTTAAAAGATGATCTAAGGGTTGGAGTTGACAAACTTTGATAATGGGAGGACCTCGGATGCCTTTTTTGACCATTTTCTTTGTTCCCGGTTCGGTTCTGAGTCTTTTCCACATCTCGTGCTCGTTTTCCCGGATTTCTTGTGTCTTTTGTCAATTTTCATGATATCCTTCCCTGCACATATAAAAACACAAAAACACAATATCTTTTGGCATTATGGTCGGGTTTTTGGTCATTTTGGGTCCGATTTTGGTCAAATAAAAATATGTGTTTAAGCACATACCAGCGAGTTAAAGATCTTGATTAATTACATGTACTATACAATGTTGCTAAGCCAAGACTCGACTCGATTTAAGCTAAAAACAAAATAACAAAAACATAAAACAAACATAAAATGAAACGGGATGGTAGTCCGTATGTTTTTTCTTCACTTTTCTTTTTCTCATTTTTTTGTATTTTTCTTGATTTTTTTTTTGACATACACTTTTGCCCTACCATCCAAAATAATACATCATAGGGGCATTGCATTCCCCTTACACTTGAACTTTTACATAACTTTACAAACAACTATTCTAATGACTCGAATTAAGATAATCGAAAAACTCGGAGTACTTTTAAAAATATTTAGCACATATGGGGGTAATAAATGATATTCTTCCCCATTACTCCATTACACTAGTACTTTACCCATGAGTCCCAATCGTCCCAAAACAATATGTACAAGGATATGACTCGACTTAGCAACCATGTAATCAACTAGATAATTAACTTGGGTTTAAACAAATGTTGTCACAATAATGCACTAAAAATGAGTGCATACAAGGTAGGCTAAGGCGATTTGGGTGTACATTTAAGTGGGGTGTAACAAATTCTTCCTTTAAGTAAAATGCTTAAAGGTCGAAACGAAAAGATAGGCTCTGAGGGGTGTACTAGGGGTATCGTGTACTAAAAATGAGTACAACGCAAAGGGTGTGGGAGAATTACTTGACCAATGTAGCCAACGTAATTATAACAAAAATACAGGTGTAAAACAATGGGTTAATCCTAATGCCTCTTATCATGTAGTAAATCTAAATACACGAATGTAGTCTCACTTGTGGCCTTGGAATGGTCCTAACGCAAGTTCTAGAATCTAAGTGCTACCGGTACACACATCATAGCATAAATGCTTTTCCTACCAATTCTAGGGGCGAACCTCACATATTTGGGGGTGGAAAAAATTTTTTAGTGGTACGGTTTTTGTGCTAGTCATATAACTCCTATCCGTGAGACGCTCATTAAGATCAAAGTTTCACTCCTAAATGTTGTAAAAAAATTTAAATTTGGCACTAAAATTGCCCTAACAGGTATTTATCTCAGTTTTATTACACATCTACTATTAAACAAACAAAAATCAAGCGTAATAGCATTCTCAAATCGTACTTTTACCCCCCTTACACTTAAGATGAACATTGTCCCCAATGTTCAAATAAAAAGATGTAAAAGCATAAAGTAAAAGAATGAAATCAAATACTCCCCTGATTCGCTCGGTGGATAATGAAGTAACACGGTTAGATCTTCTTCCAAGAGAATGTAGAAGCTTTATGACTAATGCATCGCCAAAAGCTTGATCCAACAAACATTTCCTTGTCCAAAATAACCTGTTAAACCTGAGAAAACAAACACGAAAACCTGCATAACATCGGCGGGATAAACTCTATATATAAGGATATAATGCTTGTGGAATGATAATTTTGCAGATTCCTGGAGATTATAAGTGATGAACTCAAATAAGTACATTTTATTACTATCATTTATCCTATTAATTTGACTTGTTTTACTATATTATGTATGAGGATTGATACTTAATCGTTTACTTTTGTAATTCTCAGGTAAAAACAAGCATTTGGTGAAACTTGGCGATTTTGGACTAATAATGGAGCAAAACGTGCATAAAGTGAAGAGTCTACTGAAATGAAGAAGATCAAGACTAATCTGCTCCAGATGCGCCGCATCTCACTATCAACATGCGCCGCATCTCTATCAAGATGTCACCAGATACGATCCAAGATACAAGAGGACATGCGCCGCATCTAATCATGGAGTTACGCCGCATCTTCTGGCGGTGTACGAATATTCCTGAATATTATAATCTTGGACCCCACGCGAAGTTACGTACATACGCCGCATCTACTTAGTAGATGCGCCGCATCTTCCCTCAGACACAAACTATAAATACCCCGTAGACCAGACGAGAAAAGAGAGTTCAAAACCCTAAAACCGAAGTTCGGACAGCAGAGCAAAAGGACGAATTCAGTCAAGAGGCAGCACAAGACACACCCAAATCGAAGATACAAGAGCTGTAAGAAGGTGCTGCATGTATTTAATTCATTAAGTAGTTTTGTTTTATTGTTTTAGCAAACTTTAATTCATCAAGATTGGTGGCTTGTGTAATGTGGCAACGGAAAGATTGCACTCCCTTAAAACTGCTTTCTCATTAATTAAAGTTTATATGTTGATGTCTTTGGTTACTACTTATTAGTGCATTGATAACCTCTGTGTTTATTAGTGGCTTGCGGGCATCCGACTGCGGGACAAGATGTGGCTCCCACGGTTGTTTCTAAATTGATCACTTAGGAATGACTTTTAGACATAAGTAATCATTAAGGGTTTACTCGCCGATAAGAATAGGACCAACGAGAAAGGGTTAATTACATACACTTCATATAAAGCTATCAATAAAACAAGTGACAATCTACTTAATCATAAGGACAGCCCTCTTATTGTCTCAAGTATCTATCTGTGTACGTGTGTGCTACTTGCTGATTCGTGCCTATTGTTTATTTTACTATTTAATTGCAAACAAGACTGTGCCAGTCTCTCAGGCTGAAACCCCCTTGCGTTAGGATATTAAAATACTGATTAGATTAACGAGATTATACGTTCCACTCTTAGTGATCGACACTCTACTTACCATTATCTTCATACTGACCGGGTACACTGCTCGTTAAGTGTGTGTGTTATTGATAAGTCGGCTAAATATAAATTTAAAACTTGAGTAGGCATTAAAACTGCTAAACCGCAACGACACATCACGCGCATCAAGTTTTTGGCGCCGCTGCCGGGGAGTGAATTGTTATTTTCTGTTAATTTGATTAGTATTTTAATTAGGTTTTTCTTTTTATTAGATTAAATTGCATCATTGTACTATTTTGCATATTTGTTGTATTGTGTGTTATTTGTTTGCTTTTGTTTTTATTTTTGTGTGTTTTATTTTTGTTTCGTGTGTTTAATTTTTATTTTTATTTTTCGTATTTTTCTGTTCTGCTATCGTTGTACTGTGCTAAATCAAACGATACGGCGCATCTGATCTCTCAGATACGGCGTATTGCGTTTAATTTTTATATACAACGCGTTTAATTAATTCGATACGACGCATCTTTTCCCCAAGATACGGCGTATCTGTTTTTAACAAGAAAATTTTTCTAAGCGATAAAGTAATACGACGCATCTGCTTTTGTAGATACGGCGTATCTGTTTTGATAAAAAATTTTTCTAAACGTTAACGCCATACGACGCATCTGCTTTCGCAGATACGGCGTATCTATTATTTTAATTAAAAACAGTTTGCGAATTATTAAACAAATACGGCGTATCGATTTCCGTCGATACGGCGCATCTTACTGAATCAAAAACCTTTTATTTTTAAACGTAACGAAAATACGGCGCATTAACTTTCGTTAATACGACGCATTTAATTTTAATTAGATAAGTTGATTTTTGATTAATTAATTCGATACGGCGCATTCATAAATTCAAAGCGGCGTATCTATTTTCTGAATAAAGTCTGATTTAATTTTAACGATTATACGATACGGCGTATCCAACTCTTTGGATACGGCGCATCATCTGCAGATATCAGTAACTTTAATTTTTCGTATTCCGTTTTCGTTATTAATTATCTGATATACTACTTTCTCGAGCATACCCTACTGATATTTTTGTGTTGATTTCAGGAAGTGCATGACCAGGAGTTCTACGAAGAACTTGATTCAACCTTTCGAAGATCCTGAACGAGCCCTACATTCGCTTAAAAGGCTTTTCAACACAAGAAGCTTTGATCTTTCAAGTTCACTCGAGCTTGATTATTTTTCTGAAGAGAAAGAGGAAGTTGAAACAGAAACAATGGGCGAAAACACTACTATGGAGGAATACATGAACAATACCCGTGCTGATTACACTTCAGGAGTTGCTAGACCTAAGTTTGATGACAAGTCAAAATTTGAGTTGAAGGGACAATTTCTCAAAGAACTAAGAGAGAACGCTTTCAGTGGGACGGAACAAGAGGATGCTAATGAGCATGTTGAAAAGGTCCTGGAGATTGCAGATTTGTTTACTACAGAAAGTGTCAATACCGATCAACTCATGCTAAGAATCTTCCCAATCTCACTAAAAGGAGCTGCTAACAAGTGGCTAAGGAATGAACCTGCTAGTTCAATCACTACGTGGGAAGGTTTGAAAAGCAAATTCCTGAAGAGATATTGTCCACCTGCTAAGACTGCTAAAAAGATGGAGGCTATCAATAGTTTCAAGCAAGAGCCTGATGAAACTCTTTATCAAGCTTGGGAACGATTTAAAGATTTATTGATAAAATGTCCTCAACACTATCTAACCCCTATGCAGGAAATAATATTGTTTTATCAGGGATTGGACGTGCCTACAAGACAGATTTTGGATGCTAAGGGAGCTATACCTCAGATGAGTGCAACTAATGCTAGGAAAGCGATCCAAGATGCTGCTGATCATTCTCAGAAATGGCACGATGGGACCTCTACTAGATCTAAGAGCAGCACTAATTTTGACGGGATTGCTGCTATTCAAGCTCAATTGGATAAAATCAGTAGAGAAATGAAGAAGCGCGATGAAAGAGCGTATGCTGCCCAAGTTGGATGTGAAAAGTGTGAAGGACCTCACTACACTAAGGATTGCCCGAGCAAGAATGAAAGTGAGACGTTTGAAGAAGCTTATTACACCCAATTTGGACAACCATTCCGACCTTCAGGGAGATTTAGGGAAGCTACACCGGGATTCTATCAAAAGAACAACTTCAATCCCGCTTATCAAGAAAGGAGGCAGACTTTAGATGATACTTTAAAGCAAATTATGGCCGATGCTGCTAAAAGACATGAAGAGAATACTGCTATGATCAAGGAAATTCGAGCTTCAACGGACACTACTACAAGAAATCAAGGAGCTTCGATCAAAGCATTGGAACAACAAATTGGTCAAATGAGCAAAGTTCTTCAAGAAAGGGGATATGGAAGTTTACCGAGCTCAACTGAAACCAACCCAAGGGATCATGTCAAGGCCATAAGCACCACTGAAGAAGTCACTCCTAATATACCTAGAAGGTCGATGAATTGTAATGATGGTGCAAAACCCGAATTTTTCTTTAACTCTTCAATCAGCTTAAGGAGACTACTAAAAGAAAAGACAAAAATTGAAGAGGAGATCAAGGCAACAATGAAAGAAGAGAGCCCTGCAACCGACTCAAATGCCTTGCCTCATAAAGAAAGAGACCCAGGAAGTTTTACTCTACCTTGTTCTATTAATAATATATCTTTCAATAATGTGTTGGCTGACTTAGGAGCTAGTGTTAGTGTTATGCCTCTTAAGACATTCGCTACCCTAGGACTAGGAAAATTAGTACCAACTAAATTACTTATTGAACTGGCTGATAAAACAGTAAAACGACCTGAGGGGATTGCTAATAATGTGCTAGTTAAGATTGAGCAATTTATTTTTCCCGTAGACTTTGTTATACTAGACATGCCCGAGGATGTTAAGATTCCTTTAATCCTCGGAAGACCTTTCTTGTCTACTGCCCACGCTAAGATTGATGTGTTTAAAAGAAAATTTTCATTAAGAGTAGGGAATAATAAACTAGTCTATAAGTGCCAAGATCCGGTTAAAAGCATAATTAGAGGTGTTTATGTGCTAGGATTAAGGGAGCGTATGGACCTCGATCTTGAAGCTAGACTTATGGGAGAAACATTGATTCAAAACAACTCAACTAATCCTAATCATGAAGACTTTGAGGAATTCATTGACCTTAATGTACCTACCGAACTTAGACGCGATGTTGTTAGTGATTCTGATGATGAGTGGTATGATTGTGTAGTAATTAATAAACGTAGGAAAATAGTTGAGAAAGCGAATTTGAATCATGATGTGTTTATTGAACTACCACCCCACCTTGCTTATTTGTGCCTACATAATAATAAGAATTTCCCGTCTATCATTTTGTCATCTCTGCCCGAAAGGGACAGGACTTTATTTATACAGATATTAAAGAAGAACGGGGTGGAAATTAAGGACGAGCAAGGAGTGTTCAATATTACTGAATTGGCGATGAAGGAGCGCGATGTTTCCGACTCCTTCAATGATAGATACTAAGGAGCTAAAAGTGAGTCTAACTTGAAGACTCTGGAATAAAGACAAGTGCTGACCGGGAGACAACCCGGATTTATCATTTATTATTCTGTTTTCTGTGTCGAGTCAGTCCAGGCCGCACGAAGATACGGCGCATCTCAATCCTGAGATGCGACGCATCTCCTGCAACGGTCATATCTTATTTTATTTTTCTGCATTTTAATTTTCGACTTTAAAACTATTTATCAGTTTATTTTTAATGTGGCGCATCCCTGGTTAAGGATGCGGCGCATCTTTATTCTGATCCGTATTAATTCCAGGCTCGATACGGCGCATCTTCTTCAATAAGATACGGCGCATCGACTGACCTGATGATTTTCAGTTTTAATTTTTAAGTTTTATTTTTCCTAACTACTAATGTGTTATGCAAGTTGAACCTTTCTTATCTTAGGTGTGTTTTAAAGTGTTGGTGGTATTATAGTTTCCTGAATTTTCTGTGGATACATCAAGTATGAAGCTTTAACGTTCTAATCCACAAGAAAGATGATTTTTGCTCTTACACTAATGGAGGATCATACCGAGCAAATCTCAGGGGAGTTTTTCTGTTCTAATTCTTTTTATTTTCCAGTTTTTAACCTTTTATACAAACAACGAGGACGTTGTTTAACTTAAGTGGGGGGATAGGAGAATTAGAACACTTAACACTTACTTGTCCTAAACTTTTTCAAAAATTATGCTTAAAATGTGTTTAATATATCAAACTTAAAATTTTTTTTTTAGCATGTTTTTGTTTAAGATCTAAGTTACATAACTGCACACATGACGTTATTTTCAAAAATTGTGATTTTTCCAAAATTCACAAATCTATGAGTGTGCCGGTGACTTGTAAACTTTAGAACTTGGCTTGTATACTATTCGAGACCACCATAATGAGTATTATTTATTTAATTGGAATGACTTGTCTAACTTGGTAAAATTCTAGGATTACACCCAAATAGCCTATTATATGTTACGTGTTATTAACTAACTACACTGGTTAGTTAACCCCCGTATAAACCCTTTTGTTACTCTCATTTTTAGAGTAAGATACCCCTAGAAAAACACTCAGAGCCATTCCTTTCGTTTCTTACACCTATGTTTAAAATGTTTCGTTACACCCTTACACCTTAGCCTACCCTGTAGATTAAAGTCCGTGGTTGGTTAATTGCTATAGGCAGAGTGTGTTTCCTTACATTACCTGTGTTCGCGTGCGTAATTCATTATCTTTGGTTAGGTCGGGAAATTGCACAATGCAATTGGAGTGAAAGTAAATATTGTATATTTTAGAGTTTATTTTTCGTGTGTTTACTACTTTCACTATTACCATTATTTCTGAAGTTATGAAAAGTATGAAAAAATTATCCGGAAAGAAAGTTGTAGTGATGTGGTGAAATTTTACACATCTATGTTTATGTTTAAAAAAAAAAAAAAAAAAAAAAAAAAAAAAAAAAAAAAAAAAAAAAAAATGAGAAAAGAAAAAGAAAGAAAAAAGAGTTGGATGTTTATTTTAAGCCAACGATGTAAAGTTATGTAAGTGGTTCATATGGCCACTATTTGTTGTACTATATCTATGGATTGAATGGGAATTGGCAGTTATGGGAACGCCAATTAAGGTTTATTCTTTGATTAAGATCTTGTTGAGTATAATTCGTGTCTACCTAAAGCGTGTGTTTCAAGTGTTAAAGCGTGAGTTATTCAATGATATGAGTCTTATTCATGGGATGGTTGGGATAGTGATTAACCACACTTAGGATTTTAATTTATTTGTTTTGTTTATTTTTTATTTTACACCAATTTATATCCCAAATATTATCCATGCCCTATATTATTCTTTATCCAACCGAACCTTTGATTTATTGAGATTAGGGATTTGAGCAATCTTAAGTATCGTAGTCGTGGATTCGGCTATGTATTTATGATTTTGTCGCCCTTTTTGATATATTATTATTGGTGAAGTTTGGACCTATCTTTAGCCTATTCGAGTTAAGGATTTGAGCAATTGCAAGTATCGTGTTCGTGGATTCGATCATGTATTTGTGATTTTGTCGCCTTTTCTGGAATTTGAGATCGATAGTGAAATAAGAATAATTAACCCTTAAGCCTAAAAACCCTTTTTACCGCTTTAGACTTGTTATTCCTTAGCTTTAGTGGTGGAGATGTGTATACTTGCCAAGCTTATGATAGAATATTCGTCGCGACTGGACAGTTAAACGATTAGATTTGCTTTTATCGACTTATTTTATTTTACTTCTAATTCGTTAAGTGTTTAGTTGTGTGATTATGAAATAAACGAATACATGCTTAAATATAAAAATAAATCCTAACATCTTTTAGGATACATTTTCATGAGATTTAATCTAAGGTTTACTTGGGGACAAGTAAAGTTCAAGTGGGGGGATATTTGATGAACTCAAATAAGTACATTTTATTACTATCATTTATCCTATTAATTTGACTTGTTTTACTATATTATGTATGAGGATTGATACTTAATCGTTTACTTTTGTAATTCTCAGGTAAAAACAAGCATTTGGTGAAACTTGGCGATTTTGGACTAATAATGGAGCAAAACGTGCATAAAGTGAAGAGTCTACTGAAATGAAGAAGATCAAGACTAATCTGCTCCAGATGCGCCGCATCTCACTATCAACATGCGCCGCATCTCTATCAAGATGTCACCAGATACGATCCAAGATACAAGAGGACATGCGCCGCATCTAATCATGGAGTTACGCCGCATCTTCTGGCGGTGTACGAATATTCCTGAATATTATAATCTTGGACCCCACGCGAAGTTACGTACATACGCCGCATCTACTTAGTAGATGCGCCGCATCTTCCCTCAGACACAAACTATAAATACCCCGTAGACCAGACGAGAAAAGAGAGTTCAAAACCCTAAAACCGAAGTTCGGACAGCAGAGCAAAAGGACGAATTCAGTCAAGAGGCAGCACAAGACACACCCAAATCGAAGATACAAGAGCTGTAAGAAGGTGCTGCATGTATTTAATTCATTAAGTAGTTTTGTTTTATTGTTTTAGCAAACTTTAATTCATCAAGATTGGTGGCTTGTGTAATGTGGCAACGGAAAGATTGCACTCCCTTAAAACTGCTTTCTCATTAATTAAAGTTTATATGTTGATGTCTTTGGTTACTACTTATTAGTGCATTGATAACCTCTGTGTTTATTAGTGGCTTGCGGGCATCCGACTGCGGGACAAGATGTGGCTCCCACGGTTGTTTCTAAATTGATCACTTAGGAATGACTTTTAGACATAAGTAATCATTAAGGGTTTACTCGCCGATAAGAATAGGACCAACGAGAAAGGGTTAATTACATACACTTCATATAAAGCTATCAATAAAACAAGTGACAATCTACTTAATCATAAGGACAGCCCTCTTATTGTCTCAAGTATCTATCTGTGTACGTGTGTGCTACTTGCTGATTCGTGCCTATTGTTTATTTTACTATTTAATTGCAAACAAGACTGTGCCAGTCTCTCAGGCTGAAACCCCCTTGCGTTAGGATATTAAAATACTGATTAGATTAACGAGATTATACGTTCCACTCTTAGTGATCGACACTCTACTTACCATTATCTTCATACTGACCGGGTACACTGCTCGTTAAGTGTGTGTGTTATTGATAAGTCGGCTAAATATAAATTTAAAACTTGAGTAGGCATTAAAACTGCTAAACCGCAACGACACATCACGCGCATCAATAAGTTAGAGATTTAATAGAAATTTTTTATGAAAACAAAACTTTCAAAATTTTCAGAAAATTAAACCTGACGCCGTCAGGTTGTAAATCCTGACGCCGTCAGAAATGATCTGACAAAATTCTCATGTTAAGTTTCCGGAAAAATTTTGGAAAAAACTATACCTTACTTCCTGGAAATCCTACAAAACATCATTATGACTCGATACAAGCATTTGACTCAAACAAATACTAATATGTATGTTAATTTATTATTATTACGATTCATGTTCATTTGTGTTCTAATAAACCGATTTAGATTTCCCTTACACTTATCTTTTGCAAAATACCTTTATATGTAGTTAAGACGAAGTTAAAAACAAGATAAAGCATTTTCACAAATTAGTTTTGAACATGAATCAATAATAATAAAATTCAAACACACATACGGAAACAAATAAAATCAAACAAACAAATAAATAAACACACAAAGCAAATAAAACTTGGGTTGCCTCCCAAGAAGCGCTTTTCTTTATTAACGAGTCTTGTAGCTAGACTCAAAGTCACGGGTTCTACGTTTTTCCGTTTTGCTTCTCAATTGCCCCTCTAATCATCCTAACAACCTCCATATCAACTTTGTATTTAGGTCCTAGGTTCAAGCAATCTTTATAATAAAGGCTTCTCTTATTCCAAACATAGTCCATGCCTTTTTCTTTATCCTCATCATTGATGTCCTCAATCGCACCAATGTTGTCCTTGTCAAATCGAGGCACAAAACGAAATTCATTTACCCGATAAGGCATCCTATATGTGATCCTATCTATGTGATTAGAAAACTGAACCGTGCCTCTCAAACGATCATACCTTAAATTGGATGCTTCAATAAATGGCTTACCTAACACCACGCGAGATAGGCGGCAGTCAACAACACTTGCCAAATCTTCTAAGATCATGAAGTTGGTGACAAAGGTAAAATTCCCAACAAGGATATGCATATCCTTAATCCTTCCAACGAAGTTGCAAACTCCGCCTGGGCACTTGGGGTCCATCCTAGGCTCAAGTGGTGTGTTTATGATCTGGCTATAAAGGCCTGAGGACATCACGTTGATTGGGGATTCACAGTCAATGTAAGCATGCTCAACGTATTGGTACCCAATCATACATGGTATCTTCACATTCCCGGGATCACCCCTCTTAATCTTTGGGTCAATTCTAACAAAAGGTGGTCGAGGGTTATCAACTAGGTTGTTATAGTAAGCAATTTCCTCCTTAGTGGGGTATTCATTGAAATAATCATCCAACCTAGGATCTACCTTCACTTCATCAATTTTCTCAATCAACTTCTCAACCGTAAGATTATTACGTTCTAAGTAATTATCTGAGTATATGGCGGTCTCTAAGTTGTTCAAGGCATAATCAAGCTCTATATCAATCATTCTATTGAGCTCCCTGAGCTCACTAATCTCATTCTCAAGTTGGCTACGCAACAAAGCTACTTCGCCAGGTGTAAGGGGCGGATTCGCGTTTTCCATAATGGCAAACTGAATAGTCAATGAAAATCTTATACGAACAAAAACACGAAGAAAAAAGATAGACTAAAGAAAACCTAGAAAAATAAAAATCTCACTAGAAAGGAATCTAGTGAGTAGACCTATAAAATAAAAATTCAACCTAAACAATAACTATTCCCCGGCAGCGGCGCCAAAAACTTGATGCGTGGTTTTGCAACCTTACAACAGGTTTTACCTCTCAAGGGATCTCAAGAGGCTTACAACCCCACCAGGCAGTGTACCTGACCGATGTAGTATAGTGTAGTGGTAAGTACGGGGGATTGATCGTTCTCCACAGGGAATAGTGTTCGTTAGGATTGAAAAACTACTCTAATAGGTCTAAGGGTGAGAGAAGATTCTTTTTATGTTTTTATAATTTTATGAAAGCAAGTAAAATCTCGGGTTTGAAAGAGTGGGCGGAATTAGTTGCTAGTCAACTAACCCAAATAACTACGAATGCAAATAAAATAAAATAACTGAAAATGAAAAGGTGGTAAAACTTATGTGGAGAGAAATGTGTTTACTTAGATTTCCTTACTCCCTAACTATCTTTTACCGGTTGATTAGTGTGTATTAATTGCGTGGATGACGGGTGTATTCCTTAATACCAATCGTGGGGTGGCGTACGTACTTCCCCAACTCTACAAGCTCCTACTTCACTCCTATGTCGAGCCGGCTAGGAAGCTCCTAACATGGGATCACTAGAATTCACTTGTGCATTAAATACAACCATAAAAACCTTAGTACGCATTGGTTCATGTTTCTTAAGACGTTCAAGCAAGTTACCGAATAGGAAGTTAGCCAGTTTTCTTAAGCCTAACATAGATAAACAATCATCCAATACAACTAATAACACACTAATAACCAATAATCAATAGCTAGGTTTCATTAGATCTAAGCAAACACAAAGAAAACCTAGCCTAGCATGTTAAACAAAAGACAAGAACAAGATAGAATCAAACAACACATAGACATATTGAATGATTAATTGATAACTTATCTTCAATGTAACATGGAAGATCTCAAGGCAAAAAGCCTTGAAAAAGCTGCTAAAATCGTCTTAGGGTTTTTCACACACAAAGTTCCACACAAGTTCCACACTAATGACAAAAAATTGCAAAACTATATATAGACTTTCAGATCTGAAGGCGTCACGTTATGGAGTGTGACGCCGTCACCTCGCCGCTTTTAGGGTTCCCGGATGGCCTTCTTGACGCCGTCCCTCTTTAGCTCTCCAAAATCCGTTCTGGCTTATCAAGGCTTGACGCCGTCAGAATTAGGCGTGACGCTGTCCCTCTTTAAATTAAGTCGTGACGACCTTGATCACTCCAAAGGGTGACGCCGTCAGAATTCCCATGCAAATTTCTCTGGCTTATCATGAGTATCTTCATATCCACCACTTTTGCCAAGCCATGACGCCGTCAAGAACAAATCCTGACGCCGTCAAAGGTACTTTCCAGCACAATTTTGAGACTTTGCCGTTTTCTTCACTTTTATGCTCCAAAAACGTCCAAAATGCTTCCTTTTCCAGATTTCTTCTCAAAAGTACCTAAAATGACAAAAGGAACGATTTAGGGCAATATTCGATCAAATAAATACGATTTAGGGCTTAAATGACCCCTTAAAAGCGGTACACTTTTCGCTTCATCAAAAGGATAGGTCCCAGAGGGATGTTTCAAAATATGTTATAAATAATACATAATTTATTTGAATGATAACAAAACGGACACTCTTTTAAAAGAAAGTCCACCGCCACTCCGTGCCAGATCGTACTTCTAGTTACCTGAGATAAACATGCTTAAAAATGTCAACACAAAGGTTGAGTGAATCCATAGTGTTTAAAGTTAAATCAGATTGAACATAAGCTACATAAATCAGGAATATCGCAGTTCGTTATATATTGCCCTAAGTCTCACAATCTCATATATTAACGGGGGTGTGTGTGTGTGATATCATAAAATGATATAAATATGGGTGTATTTGGTTATCAATCCGGCTAGCGCAAAGTCTATCCATCCGGCTAACACAAATAGGGTGCATTTGGTTATCTATCCGGCTAGTACAAAGACTATCCATCCGGCTAACACAAATAAAGCATCTTAGGCAATATTAATCAGGAAGGCTTACAGAAAAATACTTATGTTCGGTTTGGTAGCATGTATCTCCCCACATATTTAGAAAAACGTAATAAAAAGTGGGACTATGAACTCACCTGAGCAGTCTGGATGGAAAACAAAGTTAAATAGAGCTGATAAACGTAGAGTTGATAAACGTCTCCGGCTTGCAACCTGGGTTTGTATGTCAAGTTTTTCAGTAACCGTTTCTGATTATATAAGTTTTTCCAATGTTCGTTTTGTTATGTTTTGGTTTGATAGTTAAATACTTAATAGAGCCAATATGTAGTTTCAAAAGTAAGGATTTTATCTTATTTTCTTATCTGTAAGTTTCGGTTCCGTCCGTTCATTAAATAGATACTTCGTTTGTTAGTTACGGTTAAAACGTATATTAAGTTTAGAATAAAACTTAATAATAATAATAATAATAATAATAATAATAATAATAATAATAATAATAATAATAATAATAATAATTATTATTATTATTATTATTATAATAATAAAATTTATAATAATATTAAATAATGATTAGGGTTTAATAATATTTTCATTTTTGACCCTCAAGTTTCTAAAGTTGATAACTTTTACCCTTAGACTATATGGAAATGACAATTTTTACCCTTGGACTTTAGTTAATTGATACTTTGTACCTTTAAGTTTCAAAATGTACTGTTTTTACCCCTTAGGGATTTCCCGATCGCAAAACAAATCCAAAACAGAAAATTTATAGAGTTTTGACAGAAATGGTCCTTGTGTTTATTAAACATTTCCACTCGACATCCTATATACCAAAAACAATTTATTTCCAATGATTCAAGCCGAGACCTTTCACGAATCCTTTTCTAAAATGTTTATAAATATCTTAAAAGTATTTTTGTAAAGTATTAAGGGCTGAATCGAACCCACGACTTCAGAAATGAAAACAGAAAGTCGTGATCACATGTTACTCGACACAGAAATTTAACCGAACTTTACACGCCCCGTTCTCCCTCGTTTCTCAACGAAAAATGTTGATTCTTTTTCCTATGTGTAGCTCTATTAGTGTACTTTAACTATGTCGAAAACTAGGATTTATAAGATTCGTTTACTAGGGGATTTTAGGGACGAAAGCAACAGCAGGTCTGCTGTTCGACAGAAATGAAAAAGGAAAGAAAATTTTATTTTCTTGTGATTCGATTATTAGACCTATAGTTTTTATGTTATGTTTAGTTATTCTAACATATGTAGAGTGTTTTTAAACCATTTTCATGATCCTAGGTTTGCTAGGAATCAAATTCGAAATTATTTTTGTTTTTCTACTCGATGTGAACAAAAATAAGTATAATTATGTTTTCATTAATTCTGAGATTATAGTCTTATTAGGACATGTTCTAGAGTATATTTAGACTTAAAATAAGCATAGAAAAGTAAAGGAAAAGGGTCATAGGTATACCTTTCTTAGCTTGGTCGATTAGGGCATATTTTTGGTGTATGGATCGAATCGAGCTATCCTATGACTCTAGCCTTATTCTACTGCCTCCTTAGGGATATTTGAACTCATATGGGACTAATGGAATCAGAAATGAAAGGGTTTGAGGTTATTTGGTTTGGTTCGAGGGTTTTATGGCAAATTAGGGTTTTAGGGTGAGTTCTATTTATAGAGAGGGAAATTAGGGTTTCATGAAGGTTCATGGCTGTTCTTGTGAGTGTAGGAGATGATGTGGGTGGTGGTTGAGGCGCCACAAGGTGGAGGAGAGGTGTATGTGATGTGTAAGTATACTTACCATACACATATCTCATTTTCTAGAAGAAGATGATGTGTTTTACTTATGGTTCATTCATTTTACTTACTTAGGGTTTAAGAATGTCAAGAACTAGTTAGATTATGGTTAGGATTAAACTAGAAGGTGTAATTGGCTAGTTATGGATCGAACTAGGCATAAGAGGGTGGTACCTATGGCTTTGTTGACTTGTAAACTAAGGTTTAAGGTAGACTTAAGGTTCCTAGGTTTAAGACTTAGTTAGAAATGAATTTTAAATTTACTTGACCTAGATTTACCTATATCGAATTGTACATAATAGGAGAAAAATAGTTTTTGTGCTTTAGGTTGTTGTACTCTAGGTTTACAAGACTTGTACTAATGTAAGAAAAATAAGAAAAATGTATTTTTAATTATTTCTTAATTTTCTATAATTTTTATGTAATTTTTATTACACTTTAAATGCCATTAAATGAGTTTTTATATTTTTGTGCATAAAAGGGTTGTACATTAGGTTTATGAAGTTGTACATATAAAATAAATAAATAAATTATTTTTATAATTTATTATATGAAACTATCACACAAAATGTTATTTAAATAATTATTTCTAATGTTTTTATAAGGTTTTTATTTATATTTAGTTTTCATGCTTTAAGGACTTGTACATTGACTTAAAACATTTGTACATAATATTTTTATAAAAATATTAACTAGAGTTTACAAATAAAATAATAGTTTCTGAGAAATTAGGGTTTTATCGGAAGTTATAGTGGAATTAGGGTTTTTGTGCTTTAGATACTTGTACATTAATCATATAAATTGTACTTTAGTATTTCTAGGGTTTTTTTGTTCATAAATGTTGTTATGGTAGTTTAGGGTTTCCTAAAACTATCAGCAGTTAAGGAACGTTCAGTTTTAAACGTACGTTAACGAAATAACGTAAAGTGGTAAGTGGGACCTCGTAACGTTTTAGGTCAAAGATGTTCACATAGTTGAATACTAAATCATTTAAGGTTGGGTTGCAAGCACGGTTATTCGGGATGTGATTTTCGTCACATTGGATAATAGTTACAATCAAGAGAGAAAAAAAAAATTCTACGTGGAAAAAAGGATAAGTATTCTGAGAGATAGTTTATTTTAATGAGGGATTTTTCATAGTGGTTACATGGACCTACAACAACAAACGGATACGGCAGCACAAGATTTCTCAAAAAACAAGAGATCAAAAAGAACGGCTGCCCCATCGGATACACTTACGTAGACAGAGAGGGAAAAAAATAGAGGTAATTTTAGTTAGTTACTTCATTTATAGCAACTCATTAATAGAAGAGTTAAAATACCTTTCATTAATGCAGATTCATTAATTTAAGTTAGTTACTTCATTATTTATGCTACCTCAATTAAGGTACACCTAAAATTAGTTACATTAATTAATGCAGGTTCTTTCAAAAATGAGATTCTATGCAATGAATATAATTCTATGTACAATATGAGAGGCAATGATCCTGTGTCACAAGCTTTTGCTGCCAATTTACAAAGTTACTATGTTCCTATTCATTTTCCAAATTATTACATCGGAAATAATGAAAGTTACCAAAACCAAAATACCGGGTTAGAATTTCCTCAGTGTCTAACAAACAATTGCGTTCAAGGATATTTTGGTATTAATGGAAAGGTCTACCTATAGAAAGCCCCACAAAGGATAAAGAATATTGTCAATCATCAACTTCTGTTACTAACTACGGTAACCTACTTTTTGCTATCACTTTTCTTGATCAATTTTATCTACAATCTCATTTTAAGAATGAATATTCAACAAATTGATTTGTTATATTATTACTCATTGATACTCATAATGTGTAAAATACAACTAATGCAGGAATAGGCAAATCACATGCTCAAAAGAAGAGGAAACAAATAGTATCTGGCTCAAGCTTTTCATCAAATGTCGGAACATCCTCACAATACCTGGATGACCTAACTACTAATGGGGCAGTTAATGTTAACCCAATTAATTATATAATTGACAAGCAACAACATCCATTTGTTGGCCAAAGTATCTATGATGCAAAGAGAGTAAAACCTGCGCAAAACATACCTTTTGTTGTACCGCAATCATTTGTTCCAGGAGATGGTTCACCATTAACTGTGGACCTACAACAACAAACGGAAAGGGCAGCACAAGATTTCTCAAAAAACAAAAGATCAAAAAGAAAGGTTGCCTCATCGAATACACTTACACAGACAGAGAGGGAAAAAATAGAGGTAATTTTAGTTAGTTGCTTTATTTATAGCACCTCATATATAGAAGAGTTAAAATACCTTGCATTAATGCAGGTTCGTTAATTTAAGTTAGTTACTTCATTATTTATGCTACCTCAATTAAGGTGCACCTAAAATTAGTTACATTAATTAATGCAGATTCTTTCAAAAATGACATTATATGCAAAGAATATAATTCTATGTACAATATAAGAGACAATGATCCTGTGTCACAATCTTTTGCTGCCAATTTACAAAGATGCTGTGTTCCTAATGGCTTTCCAAATTATTACATCGGAAATGATGAAAGTCAGCAAAACGAAAATACCAAATTAGAATTTCCGCAGTGTGTAACAAAAAATTGTTTTCAAGGATATTTTGATATTAAAGGGAAAGGTGTACTTATAGAAAGCCCCACCAAGGACGAACATTGTTGCCAATCATCAACTTCTGTTACTAACTACAGTAAGCTACTTTGTGCTATTACTTTTCTTGATCAATTTTATCTATTATCTCATTTAAGAATGAATATTCAACAAATTAATTTGTTATATTATTACCCATTGATACTCAAAATGTGTGAAATACAACTAATGTAGGCACAGTCAAATCACATGCTCAAAAGAAGAGGAAACAAATAATACCTAGCTCAAGCTTTTCAGCAAACGACGCAACATCCACACAATATGAAAACCACTCTAGAGGAAAACAAAGCTGCAATCAGGCAACAACAAGTGCAGGTAAATATTCATATATACAATTTTCTTAATAACAAAGTCATGTTCCATACATTATTTTAACAGGAATATATGATTCTCTATCAACACAGGCAAATCACATACTCAAAAGAAGAAGAAACAAACACTAGTTGAGTCAAACTTTTCACCAAATGGCGCAGCATCCTCACAATATGAAAATCATTCTACAGGAATACAAAGATGCAATAATGCAACAATAAGTGGAGGTAAACTATTCATATATACTCTTTTTTACTAATAAAGTCGTATTCCGTGGATTATTTTAACAAGAATGTACGATTCTCTATCAATGCAACAGGATGTAAAAGAAAATCTGGCACAGCACTTTCAGTAAATGGTCAACCAATATTAAAACCCAAAAAACATTGTCCCGCTACATCTTATTCAGAAGGTAAGCAACTTTAGTTGTAAATCATTTATATGTATATTTTATAATGTTAAGCACTAAATTTAACTCTTTTATAACTTATATGATGCCGATGTATCCAATTTATACATTGACTTGGGTGATTGTGACCAAAGATGTGAATACTGCAATGCATACTTTTGGTATGGAGAAAGATTAAAAAGAACCAGTGCGCACAGTAAAAAAATATACCATCGTTGTTGTGGAGGAGGCCAGATATATTTTCAAAAAGAGTTTGAACCTCTACAATATTTGAAAGAGTTATTCAAAGATAAACATTTTTTGGATAACATACGTGCATATAATCAAATGTTTAGTATGACATCTTTTGGAGCAAGGATCGATGAATCAATAAACGATGGAAAAGGGCCGTATGTGTTCAGGATCTCAGGTCAAGTGTATCATTGGATAGGTACACTATGCCCAAATGATAATGATGACCCAAGATTTTTGCAACTCTATATTTATGATACAGAAAATGAAGTAAAAAACAGAATGAAACCTTTTACCCATGAAGGCGATACTAATTTGAACCCTGAAATTGTTCAAAGGCTGATAGAGATCCTAGATGAGCACAATCAATTAGTTAAGATTTTCAGAACAGCTCACGATAAATGCAGTGAAGGTAATGTGCCTGAGTTAAAGATCCAGCTATATAATGTCGTTGGTGCTCGAGAATACCAACTTCCTACTTCTGGATCTCTTGGAGCAATAGTATTTGAAGACGGTGCAAATAGTCAAACAGACTATGACGTCATCCTAGAATACAAAGACAGGCATCCTAAAAGAATCAACAAGCTTCATAGCTCATACATGTCTCTTCAGTTTCCTCTTCTATTTGTATACGGCCAACCAGGTTACAATATCAAAATGCAACTAAATGGTGTTAATGCACACAGGAAAAGGAAAAAAAATATCTATGAATGAATATTACACATACCAGCTGCACGAGTGCTTTGATGAATATGGCCATATATTTAGAAGTGGCAGATTATTCCAGCAATACATTGTCTCAGTATATTGTGCCCTTGAGCAAGATAGGCTTGATTTCATACGTACAAAGCAAAATAACATTAGAAGTGAATGTTTAGCGGGGATATGTGATGCAATGTCAAGAGGGGACCACTTTGGAGATGAAATAGGGAAAAAAATTATTCTTCTAGCAAGCTTTACCGGTGGACCAAGATACATGTATAGCCATTATCTTGATGCCCTTGCCATATGTCGTGTTCTTGGAAACCCACAGTTCTTTATTACATTTACATGCAATGTAAATTGGCCAGAGATAAAAAGGCGCATGCAAAAATATCCAGAACTCAATCCATCAGACAGAGCTGATGTGGTAGATCGAGAGTTTGAGCAAAAGGTCAAAGATTTCATACGAGTGCTAAAAGAAAGCGACATATTTGGTCGCTCTACTGGAGGTACGTTATCACTTTAAATGTACTTTTTTTATAAAAAAATGCCTAATTACTCATACATATGCATATTAAAAAAAATAATTTCCAATTTTTTTGCCTGCAGTTCTTTATACTATAGAATTTCAGAAACGTGGCCTTCCACATTGCCATACACTTTTATGGATTGATTCTAAGGACAAAATACAAACCCCCGAAGAAGTAGACAAGTTTATTTCGGCCGAATTACCTGATAAAGCATCTGATCCTGAAGGTTATAGAGTTGTTGCCGATCTCATGAGGCATGGCCCATGTGGCAATGCTAAACCATCAGCTCCATGTATGCAAGAAGGTAACTGCACAAAAAATTTTCCAAAAAAATATAATGACAATACATTTTTTGATAAAGATGGCCATGTACATTACAGAAGAAGAAATACACCAGCTTATGTCGCGAAGGGTGAATTCAGGTTAGATAATACCTATGTCGTTCCCTATAATCGCCTGCTCTGTCTCATGTTTCACGCACACATAAACGTTGAATATTGTGGCTGGAGTATGTTGATAAAATATCTTTTCAAATATATCTCAAAAGGAACAGCTCGGATTGCAGCTCGAATCACAAGACCCATTGGCGATCCAGGTACATCATCATCTGCACCTAAAATAGAAATTGATGAAATCAAGAATTTTATTGACGGTCGTTTTATCTGTCCACATGAAGCGTCCTGGAGAATACTCAAATTTCCAATCCACTATAGGGACCCACCGGTTCAGATCCTTGCAGTTCACCTCAAAGATATGCAGACGATTACCTTTCGTGATAAAGAGCCTTTGGGATATGTGTTATCGGACGACGGCAGAAAGCTAACAACACTAACAGAGTGGTTCACATATAATCAATTGTATGAGGATGGCAGGCATTTGACATATTTGGATTTCCCTTCTGAATTTGTTTGGTACGAAAATTCAAAGAGATGGAAGTGTAGACAGCATAAAAGCAAGTACGCAATTGGTAGTCTCGCTTATGTCCATCCAGGTGCAGGGGAGTTGTTCTACTTCCGGATGTTGCTTCCACATCAAAAAGGTTGTACATCCTTTATCGACGTTCGCACTGTGAATAAGAAAATCTTCCCGACATATCGTGCAGCATGTCAGGCTTTTGGCCTACTAGATGATGACAAGGAATGGGATACAACACTTCAAGAAGCAGCATTGTCAGCAACGGCTTCAGAACTCCGCACCCTCTTTGCACACATTCTACTCTACTGTGAAGTTGCAGATCCGGTACAACTAAGGGAAAGACACTGGCGTATTATGGCAGATGATATACCAAGAAAAGCTTCACACATGTCTCATGTTAGAAACCTACATATCAATGATCCAGAGATGAAAGGCTACATCATCTATGAAATAGAAATGATTTTGAATGGTTGTTCAAGATCAGTCCAAGAATTCGGTTTATCGTTGCCTCCGCGACATTTGCTCGATGATCTTGAAAATAGGTTACTGATAGAAGAAAAGAATGACAACCGCCCAGAACTAAAAGAAGAAGCAGCCATTTGTGCTAGGAAATTAAATGCTGATCAAAAGACAATTTACGATCTTATAATTTCTGCATCAAATAACAAAAATCAGGAATTGGTATTTGTATATGGACATGGTGGAACAGGGAAAACTTTTCTATGGAAAACAATAATTAATAAGTTACGTTCAGAAGGGAAAATTGTACTCGCTGTTGCATCTTCGGGCATTGCATTGTTGCTGCTACCATCTGGAAGAACGACACACTCAAGATTTAAATTGCCATTAGAATTAACAGATGAATCAATGTGTAACATAAAAAAAACACATTGATGGCGAAATTATTGAAAGAAACTGAATTGATAGTATGGGATGAAGCGCCAATGAATGACCGCCGATGTTTTGAAGCACTCGATAGAACCCTTAAAGATATCCTCGATAATTCTCAACAATTATTTGGTGGAAAAACAATCATGTTAGGCGGCGATTTTAGGCAAACGCTTCCTGTTAAAAGAAAGGGCTCGAAGTCAGAGATAATTGGCTCATCAATAGCTCAATCATACCTCTGGTCACACTTCAAAGTCTACAAACTTAAACAAAACATGAGGCTGCAACAAAATAACCTGGATGAAGTTGAAAGAAACAAAATCCATGAATTCTCTTCGTGGCTGCTAGATATAGGCGATGGTAAAATTGGAGAACCTGACGAAATGGGCCCACAAGATTCTTCTTGGGTTACAATTCCTGACGAATATCAAATACTAGAGGATGAAAATGGCATAGAACGACTCATCAATTTCATCTATGATAAAGATACACGAGAAAAGCCGACAGCATATCTGTTACAGGAAAAAGCAATAGTATGCCCAAAAAATGAAACTGCTGATGTTATAAACGAGAAAGTCCTGTCATTGGTCGAAGGAGAGGTTACAACTTATATAAGTTCTGACGAGGCAATTCCGATAGGAAGAGAAGGTGCTGCAACTGAAATGCTATACCCACCGGAGTATCTAAACACTCTCAAGTTCCCAGGTTTACCACCAAATAAGCTTCACTTAAAAATTGGAGCTCCAATAATGCTGCTACGAAACGTTAACTTAGGAGGCGGTCTTTGCAATGGGACACGAATGATAGTCAAGAATCTTATGTCAAAATTAATCGAGGCAGAGATTATTACAGGCACAAGAATTGGAGAAAAAGTCTACATCCCAAGAATCCCTTTGCCACACAAAGATCCAAACTACCCCTTCATTTTCAAAAGAAAGCAATTCCCGGTTAAAGTTTGCTATGCGATGACAATTAACAAAAGTCAGGGCCAGTCTCTAAACAAAATTGGCATCTACCTTCCGCAACCAATTTTTGGTCATGGGCAACTATATGTTGCCTTATCACGAGCAACATCACCACATGGCTTAAGAATCCTTATGAAAACAGACCCTGACCACCCCCCAAATACAACAAAAAATATAGTGTATAAAGATTTTTTAAACAAAATTTCTCAAATCGAGGTCCATAATATTTTATTGCATATAGAAAAATTCATTTTACAGTTTCATTAACATATAAACAATTATCAGTAACCATACATTGTTTCTTAACATAAACATCTTTTGTTAACCTACATTTCATACATGTGCAGGATAGCAGCAGCTAATATCAGAGATCTAAAGCCAACAGATAGGGATAAGATCATAGAAGCAAAAGTGTACCGAGCATGGATACATCGGGACCCACCAGACACAACAGACAAAGGTTTTCGGGCAATTCTATTAGACAAACAGGTATCTTATACATGCCATAAGAGCATAAACAAAAAATATATATACAAATAACTATGAAATAATACTTTTATACGAACAAGGAGATGCAATACAGGCGAATATGGATGCAAGTGAAATGAACCACTTTACCCCAATTGTCGTGCCTGGAAAAACATACCGCATATCAGGATTCACATGTATTCCGACAGAGAATTGGCAACAGACGTTACAAAACAAAACATCACTATCATTCACCAGATTCACAAAGTTCGATGATATAGAAGATGCTGGATTTCCAAATCATTACTTCGACTTCATCTCTTATAACCAGCTACCTTGCAGAATCATTGATCCAAACGGCAAAACAAAAAAGCCTCATCCAGTCCTCACAGGTAATGGTAACCACACTCAAATATGTCCTTATATATAAAAAAAAAATTCTAAAAAAATTCTTTTCGTTAATTTAACAGACTATATAGGATGCTACATGCGATCTACTGAAACAGAAAAAATTGGCAATCCAAATAGAAACCAGGTGATGCATCGCAAAATTGAGATTCAAAACTTAAAGTAAGTATCGTAAAATTAATTATCGTGCCTTTTATAGAGTCAAACATCAAGCAGCATCATAATCCTTTTCATTTTTTCCTTAAAATAGTCGTAACTCGGCTGAGTTAACATTGTGGGGCAACCTTGCTGAGACATTAAACAAGGATGTTATTGATGCAATGGAAAAACCTGTCATAATAGCTGTTAGCTCCTGCAGAGTTTCACGATTTCGGCACGGATTACAACTTTCGGCAACACCAGCCACATACTACTACATAGATCCAAACATCCCAGAACTTGAGCAATATAAATTAGAGTAAGATGTACATTATACTTTTTTGTAAAATATAATTTATGTACTACCTTATATATTAATAGAAATGTATATGTTTAACAGGTACAGCGCTGTATTTAACCTCATCCCACCATTACAAGTTGTTAGGCAACCATTCAAAGACAAAGAACAAGAAAAATTCTGAAACAGATTCCCTCTTGCAATTCTCATGGCACAACCTCCACACGCTTATGCAGTAAGTTCTAATCAAATCCACCATATAGTTTCCCTCTTTTAAAAAACTTAAACTTAAAATACTGCTGTAAAACACAGGGAGTTCGCTTTACCTGTGAAGGAACCGTAACAAGCCTCAACACATCGCGAGAATGGTACTATAAATCCTGCACCAATTATTTCGTTAAAGTTGACAAGAATGTAGACACCTATGAGTGCAACCTTCTTCATGACTAAGTTTGTATAATAAAACGACCACGATCATAACAAGAAACATAACCTATTTAAACACAAAAATACCTCTCAAAACAATTTAAAAATACACACTCACACACAAACAAAACGGGGAGGACTCAGTCGAGTATACGACTCATTTATGCAAATCACGCCGATCGGCCGAAAAATCCATGATTAACTGCATGTAACGGAGAGGGGGGGGGGAGGTTTCCAACATGCATAACCGACTGAGCATTCAACCATCCATTACAGATGGTCTTAGAGAAAATGTATATTTTATTTGCAGCTTTAATGTACAATATGAAAAATCAACATATAATAAATGTACAATTATTTACTCCGTATTACATAGATCGGTGTGTTGAAATAAAAGCAGAAAATATGCTAATCAAGAAACCAAGAAATATCTAGGAGACACGCAATCAAAAAATTCAAAATCCATAACCAAAATTTCAAACACATGTTGACACCTCCAAAATTTAAAAAAAAAATTCCAAGATCTAAAAAAGCCGAAAACTAAAAGGACCAAAAAGAAAACATGAATTTAAAAACCACAAGCAGGCACACCACACACAACCCCTATTCCTTCGCTATATAAACCAACCACAATATCCCAAACCGTCATATGCTTCTTCATTTCAAATCCATTTGAGAAGGCGTCTTAATAAATTCCCCTCTTTTTCTTTCTTTTCAAAACCCTAGTTTTTATAACAACAAAAAGTAATCGAAAATAAGAGAATGTATCTCTATTCACATCGGTCAAGCTGGTATTCAATTCGGTAATGCTTGTTGGGAACTCTACTGCCTTGAGCACGGTATTCAGGTATATATATTTAACCGCTTTCATTTCTTTTCATCACATCTATGATATTTGATTGTGTTTGTATCAGATATGTTTGTTTTGTTTAGATCTGTGTTGATATTGAGTTTTTTAATTGTGAAATGATAATGTTACGTAATCCTCACCGATGGTTCTCTTGGCAAATTTCGGTCCTAATGCTCGTCGCTCCACCTTCTATACGGATAAGGTAAATAAGACGTGTTTCAATTTTAATAAAGGTTCATGTCGATTTGGAGTGTCTTGCAAATTCTTACATAATGGGGTATATGGTCTTGCAACTCGTACATCTAACTCTAATGATATACTGCCCTCACCATTAACACCTACGGATATTTAAACATTACAAACCCTTTTGGCTAGGCTGGGTTGTAATGGGACGGGTATTAATCTTGCTAACACATTACCTGCTGCCTCACACCAAAACAATCCACCCATAGCCATTTACACCAACACTGCTCCACCTGGGTTTGCCACCACTCCTTCCCAACAACAAGCCCAACCCAATCAGACCCTTGCTTTTAGTAACAATATATACCCAGGTCAGACCTCTACGGGTCACTTGGGATTGGGGGGTCAGGTTCATCTGGCGGGTCAGCAAGCAGGTCCACAAGGCCTGGGGGGTCAGGTCACTTTGTCGGGTCAGTAAACAGGTTCACAAGGGCTGGGGGTCTTTTTTATTTGGCGGGTCAGCAGGTTATTCCACAAGGACTAGGGGGTCAATATTTTATGACAGGTCATCTGCGGGGTCCATTTGGTGTCAATGGTCATCAGGTTGGTCAACAACAATCACCTTCAGGTTTTTCAGTTGGTTCGGGTCAACTCGCGGATCAAGAAACCACTTTACCACATGCCTTTACTACAAGGACACTTCAGGATCCTGCTCTCGGTAACTGGAACATGGATACAGGTGCATCATCTCACCTTAATGATTCTGTTAATAATATTAGTGATGTTTTTAATTCGTGTATTTATCCATCTGTTGCAGTTGGTGACGGGCATTCCATTCCCGTTACCAACTCTGGACATAGTATTTTACCTACACCATTTCGACCTCTTCATTTGCACAATGTCTTAATCACTCCTAATATCGTAAAAAATCTAATTTCCGTTTGCCAGTTTGTTTGTGACAATTATTGTACTGTTGAATTTGATCCTTTTGTTTTTGCTGTTAAGGACTTCCAAACTCGTCGGGTTCGGCTCTGCTGTGATAGCACTGGACCTCTCTATCCTGTTACGAAGCCCTTGCCAATACCTAAGGTCTATCTCACCAGTCAGTACACGTGGCATCAACGTCTTAGACATCCAGGAAGTGAAGTTCTACGAAGTGTCATTTCCAATAATTATATTTCATGTAATAAGGAAAAGTCTCCCGTGCTTTGTCATGCCTGCCAGCTTGGCAAGCACGTACGACTACCATTTGCTAGTTCATCTACTTTTGTTCAGTCTTCTTTTGACATTATTCACTCGGACTTGTGGACTTCCCCAATTCCGAGTCTCTATGGATTTCGTTACTATGTTTTATTTTTAGATCATTATTCACAATTTGTCTGGGTTTATCCTTTAGTAAACGAGGCATGCAGAACCCGTGCTACGCACAGGCTTTTAATCTAATTGTTAATTGCGCGTATTGTTTTTGTGTATTGTCGAGTGAATTTGTATTTTTAGTTTAGTATGTTGTATGAAACATTTTTATTTTGTTGTTTAAAAATATAAAAATGGTTGATATTGTTTTGGTTTTTTGGTCTTTATATTTTCTAAATGGGGTTGTCGTTATTAAATTGTCATACGCTTGATGTAATTTCCTTTGATTGTTTTGGCCTATTACGTAACCCAACAATAATTTTGCATTATATGATTTTTGCATGGTAATACGAAGCACACTGGCTTTTTCTTATTTGTTATAGTGTAATTTGCGTTAATTATTTTTTTTATTAGGTTCGTAAGTTATGATTGTATTACATCTGTTGTAAGTATGCCATTAGTTGTTTGGTGATTTTTATATTTAATATTTTTATAACATATTAGTATTTATTTATAAAGTTTATGATTAAAAACTAAAGTTAGCTTCATCTCATTTTATTGTACAACTAATTTCATTGGAAATTAACATTGAAGTCTAACTAATATTAATAAATTTTATCAATAAACTCAATTCCAAATAGCTAACCAAATGAATATTAATTAATACACTATTAATAATTCCTAAAACCTTTTGGACTCCACTATTATGTCTTAAACTTAATTTTTTTAATTTACAAATGGGTTCGAGCAAAAATTATGTACTTTTCCTTTTATATTCATTATTCAAGTTGCATGCTTACATATACTAATCACGCTAAAAAATATCATTTAACCATTTAAATGTTGCTTTACATATATGCTCGTGCACATTTTCTTGAATCAATTCACACATGTGAGCTACATCAATAGAAAACACACATAAATTACTTGTATATGAAAATGCATTAACATAATACATATATTTATATATATTGCATTAGGTTAAATTATCAATTATTCTTGCAACCTTTTCAACTTCATCTCAATCAATAACCAACTTTTAATTCTCTACTAATTACTAAATATCATGTGATCAATTCCGGCAAGCCTTGCACTTCCATCTTGATGTTGTATATACTTCACATTAAATGCACTGGTTTTGTTTTTCGATAAAAGTTTGAACTTTTGCTTATGTTTAAAACTCAACTTTTTTATTTGATATTATAATTTACAAATGGCTTTAAGTCAAAATTATGTATTTTTTCCTTTCTATTCGTTACTCAATGTGATATTTTTAATATGTTGTATTTTGCTATTATGGCAAACTCATTTAATGGGCGTCAATATTGGTTTCTTACTAATGATTCTACATATAGAAAAAGAAAACACTTTGCGATGCGCGAACCTTCTTCTTTTCAATAATAATTCAATTGCACACAATAAATTCATTCTAATATTTCTCAAAGAGCATTCGAAAGCAACTACTTACATAAACTAATCACACTAAAAAGTATCATTTAACCATTTAAATGTTGCTTTACATACATGCCCGTGTACATTTTCTTGAATCAATTCGCACATGTGAGCTACATCAATAGAAAACGCACATAAATTACTTGTATATGAAAATGCATTAACATAATACATATATCTATATATATATATATGCTTATCTATAACGATCACCTAAATATGTATGAAACAAAGAAAATAGTTGGTATCCCAGTCTTTGGTTCCATTTATCTGAGCATGCATTATCTTGTGTGAGTTGCATGGTACCTGCGTATGATAACTAAATTAAGAAAAAAAGAAGGCCGGGTTAATTACAAAGATCTAAAAGATGTGTGAATCATGTCCTAAATCTTGCAAAAGAGAATTTACATACCGCTACCAACAATCAAAGATCTAAAAGATGTGTGAATCTGTACATACTAAATGTGATTTTGGCCGGTTTATATAGGCATGAATTAGGTTATATCATTAATTATTCTTGCAACCTTTCGCAACCCTTGCACTTCATCTAGCCGACTTTAATTCTATACTAAATGCCATGTGATCAATTCGGGCAACCCTTGCACTTCATCTCCTTTCATGATTGTATAGTTATTATGAGGTTGCATTGAATTTCGAGTATTAGCTATCTTGTACTATATGCAATGGGACTCCATCTTGAGTATCTTGATTACTCCACATTAAAATGAATTCGATACAAAAAATGGAGCCTAAGATTACCCCTTCCCACTAATTACGACACATTCTCACTTTCATGTCCCTACAAACATTCCAAAACTCATCTTTTCATTAATAACAACATCAAATTTTATACATATTTGTAAGATCAAAATTAAAACAAATAATTTGTGAACTTCAATTAATACCATATAGTAACCATTGGTAAAGAGACCCTCAAATCCCTATAAAATAACGTAGATTAAAATAAATTCTCAAAATATTAATTTTGTCTAGTTATACTTTCCATCAATTCAACTTTGATTTTGTATTATTTCTAATGTCATGGGGTGGATACATTGCAACCTCTTAAACTGCTTAAGTAGAAGGAAAAATAAAATAAAAGCAAGATTCAAGCCACCATTAATATTCATCAAAGCTTTGTCACACTAATTATAAACCTTGTTTACATATGATTTTCATTATCTTGCATGCCTAATTTTTTGACAGTTCTTTCATAAATGTGGAGATATTATCCACTCCGTCTCCATCTTCCACTTTGTTTTGTTATCAACATCTTGATATACCCCGTTAGCGTCACTAACCACTTATCAATACCTGCAAGAATAACATTAATAAACTACTAACCAACCCAAAATTTTAAAATAGGTTAGCAGATCTAACCCTCGGTTCCTTCTCAGGCAACAACACATCCATTTGTCTTCCATAAACTTCAAAGCTGGACTATCAACCGACTTCACATGCAAGCAAGTTAACCATTTGCTTACCTTTGCACGTATACCCCCTTGCGTTAATCAAGTCAATATTTCTACATGAACCATTGCACGTAACATTAATATGGATAGTACACTTTCATTGGACGGAGAAATTTTACATTAACCAACTAAATTCAATTCCATAGGTGAGAAGCTACACCAAAAAGAACTTTATCACACTATAAGAAAAAATATGAAAAAACTATTGACTGAAAAATATGATCATGTTAATATCTATTTCAAAACTATTTATCTAATTAGCAAGCTTGTTAATTCACAGATCTTGAGCCATAAAAACAGATGGGGTACATACCAAGGTTACGGTTATTGATGCCAATGAGTTCAATGCCATCAATTGCTAGCATGCGATCCATTTCATTCTCATCATGTGCCTAGAAACAAAAAGTAGAGATCAAAAGGAAATTGGTTAGTTGGTGTTGCACTGAATTTACACACAAACAATAATAAACTAACAACAAACATGTGATTCATAAAAAATCATCAAACTACACACAAATTAAAGTTTCACACACACACACATACATCAGTAACAAAGACCAAATGGTGTTATTTATAGTATTCAATGATGGTGGTTCAAGGGTTTGTACATTTATTTGAAGGCAAATGAAAGGAGCAAATGATTAAATGAAAATAAAGGCTAGCAACACTTCGTATGGTTTCAATCATTTACATTTGAAACACTAAATATAGCTCATATGTACTTACCACTTAAGCATGAACATTAAATCAAGGTACTTACGCATGAAGCCTCCGCATAATGAAACTCTATTTTCTGTATTTAATTCCGAGCATTAGGTAACTTGTACTCTATGCAATCTTGACGCCTCCACAATAAATTAGAGGGCCTAATCTTATAGTATTATAGATAGATAAATCTAATGTTTTTTCCAAATTTATTTTATTCCGTTCTTTTGTTAAAAATCAATTCAAGAGTGATATAAAGTCGCTTCAGTGTGACCATGGTGGTGAATTTGACAACCACGCATTTCATAAATAATTTGCCGATAATGGAATTCAGTTTCGTTTCTCCTGTCCACGCACTTCTCAACAGGATGGAAAATCTGAGAAGATGATTCGCACCATTAATAACATTATTCGAACATTATTGTTTCAAGCTCACCTACCACCTAATTATTTGGCTGAAGCCCTCAATATGACCGTTTACTTATTAAATATTTTACCATCACGTGCTATTGAAAATGAAGTTCCCTTTACCCGCCTTTTCGGAACCAAACCTGATTACAACCTCTTACATGTTTTTGGCTGCCTTTGCTATCCCCACCTTGATACTGAACACAAACCTGGAGCCCGGACTACACCTTCAATCTTTTTGGGGCACGCCTCTAATCACCTTTGCTATCGTTGCCTAGACCTAAACACAAATAAAATTATCATTTCATGCCATGTTACATTTGATGAAACAGTCTTTCCGTTTGGTTCCATGACACCCAATGTAAGTCCCTCATATGATTTTTTGGACGACTCCTCAAATATCATCTAAAATATAATCAAACTGACACCTACACCTACTACCACTTCACCAACTAATTTACCTCAACCAAACACTCCTGTTACCATTAACCTCACTATTCACATTGATGAGCCGAGTTCCCAAACACACGTCTCACGTTCACCAACCCAGACACAAAGTACCACCTTACCTGCTGCTGAAACCTCCTCACATATTAACATCCCACTTCCAACTCATGAAACAAATAACAGTCCAAATAATCAACAACCCAACCCCGTTTCCGTTTCCTAAGATCCACCACCTACAACTATTAACCCAAACCCGGTTTCGACTCATCCCATGGTCACACGATCTCGTGTCGGGACTAATCGTCCCACTCAGCATTTAAATCTTCATCTGTCGTCTATCTCCCCTTTACCAAAATCATATAATGCGGCATTTAATGACCCTAATTGGTAAAATGCTATGACACATGAGCACAATGCACTTATTAAGAATAACACTTTGATTTTGGTCCCTCGGCCCACGGATGCTAATATTATTCGTTGTATGTGGTTATTTCGCCACAAGTTTTTAGCGGATGGTACCCTTAGTCGCTACAAGGCTCGATTTGTTGCGAATGGCAGTACCCGGATTGAGGGTATAGATGTTGATGAGACCTTTAGCCCAATTGTTAAACCAAGTACTATTCGGGCGGTTCTTAGTTGGCCTCTTTCTCGACATTGGCCGATTCATCAGCTTGATGTCAAGAATGCCTTTTTGCATGGTGATTTGACTAAGACTATTTACATGCATCAGCCTCCTCGTTTTCGGGATCCTGCACATCCTGACAATATTTGTTTATTACAGAGATCTCTTTATGGTCTCAAGCAGGCTCCTCGGGCTTGGTTTCAGTGTTTTGCTGCTTATATTCTTCGGGTTGGATTTACTCATTGTTGATCCCAGTTGAGCAATTGATCTTGTTAGTTATCTTAGATGTGAATCTAAAACAACAAGTATAGAAACTGTCTTCACTTGTAAACTATTAAACACAACGTGGAATATTATATTTAATCTTAAGAAGAACAATTAATAGAACAGTAGAATTCTCAACAAACACTTCAATATATTAATAGAGTAAATTGCACCGTTCGTCCCTGTGGTTTAGGCCAAATCCCACCGTTCATCCCTGATCTTTTTTTTTGCACCGTTCGTCCCTGTGGTTTATATATGTAGCACCGTTCATCCCTATCTCAAAGATTTGGCCTGAAACTATGTAACACCGTTCGTCCTTATCTCTAGAGATAAGGACGAACGGTGCTACATATATAAACCACAGGGACGAACGGTGCAAAAAAAAAAGATCAGGGATGAACGGTGGGATTTGGCCTAAACCACAGGGACGAACTGTGCAATTTATTCTATTAGATATACGAATACTCAACAGTATTAGGGTTTACAACCTTGAAGTGATTCGACTCTAACAATGATACGTACTAAAATCTAACCCTATAACCTCCTTTTATAGACTAAGGAGTCCTAGTCGGTTTACAATAACATTCTACACAAGATAAATCTTTCGAATCTATTCTAAACTTATCTAAACATACTATACATAGTTTATCTCTTCAACAGTAGTATGAATTACTCTAACAGCAGTATCTTTTACTCCAGCAGTAGTATTCTTGCAGCAGTAGAATCTCCAACACTAGCAGTAGTATAGAATACACTAGCAGTAGTATGACACTTAGAGTATTTTCCTTTATGCACCATAAGCAGTTGTATCTATTCTGAGCAGCAGCATCTCTAAACCCAACAATCCTCCCCTAAACTTGATATTTTTTCCAAAATCATCAAGTTTCTTTTAAGCTTTAACCTTCACCAGGAGGATGCTTCCAAACACTTACTTTGTCTTTCTCTTATAATCTGCCCCATACAGTTGTCTTTGCATTTTTCTGAGAAGATCAACAACCATTTGACTCCAATGATCAATGTGAAGTTTAATAGTTCCATTAACCATCATATCAAGTGTAGTCTTAGCCAGAGGATAATCCTTTTCCACCAGCATGTAAATTTGAAGTCCTCCCCTCATTATTATATTGTGAACTCCACATGATTGATACAATCTCCAAAGAGTAATTTTAGTACATTTGACCTGCTCATTCCAAACTCTGTCTTCAGGTTAAACTTCAAACATAATCTTTAAATCTCCCCAGAGAACACTATCCAACTCATTTTGTGGCCTTGACTCTCCATATTTGTTCTTGATTAATTTCCACAAAGTCTCCAAATCTTCTCTATCAAAGTTTCTGAGCATTTGAGAAAATGTCAAAAACCTTTGAGATTTTCCACCAGCTCTATTTATCTCCCACCAAGGAGTTTTACCATCATAACCAGCCTTCCATCCAATGATAGTAGCTTTAGAATGCAAAGGAACAACATCAACAAATGTATCATCATCATTGTCTACAACTTTAGTCATTTGTTGTGAGATCAACTACTTCCTTTTCATTATCCTTTTTGGACTCTTCTGACTGCTCTGTTTGCTCTTTTTCTTCATTCTCATGCTCTGACTCAGAACTCTGCTCTACTGCTTTAGACTTATCAGCCTTCCTCTTCTTCCTTCCAACAGATTTCAAAACTCTTCCAGCTCTCTTTACACCAATACTAGAGCTCTCTTTCTTCTCTTCTACCTTCACTTCCACATTTTCTTTTCTCACCACTGTCTTTTGTACCTCTTCCTCAGTATCCATAGATACAAATGTATCAATTTCTCTTTTTGCTTCTTCATACATCTTGGTGATTTCATCATTAGAGTATGGCTTCAACTGAACAAGTTTGTAGCCCTTCATGTTTCTCAGGTATTGCTCATAGTATTTCCTCCTTTGTTTCATAGTTGGTTCTTTGAGCAACTTCCTTTTTCTTCTTTCAGCAAGATACCATTTCTTTCTTTCTTCTCTGAACTTCTTTAACCATTGAGTTCTTCCTTCTTCATTGAATGTATATGCTATTTCCTCTTTAACAAGCTTTAACAACTCAAGATCAGCATCACCTTTGATTATCTCATCATCTCAAGCATCTAATACTGCTTGTGTTTTGGCCTCATCTTCAGCATGTTTTCTTTGAGCTTCAAGAACATTTTGGTTTTCCTCTTCAAACTCAGCAGCTAATTTAGCAGCAACCTTAGCATCATGTTCCATAATCTTTTCTTTTGGCCAAAATTCCACTGGTATTTCAGGTTCAGGTTCTTCAATTAAAATTGCTTTTCCCTTGCCTTTGTACTGTGGTTCTTGTGAAACAGCCTTCTTTTTGGGAGAAGAGGGTTCTCTGATTGTCACTCCTTTAACAAGTGGTTTTGATGCCTTTTGTGGTTGTGAGGATTTTGATAGTTGTGGTTGTGGTTTAGATGGTGTTGCTTTCAATTGGATTATGGCTTCAGCTAAAATCACATCATCATCCAATATCTTAGCAGTAGAATCACCCTGAGTCTCAACAGTTGAAACTTTAACACCAGCAGTAGAATCTTGTACCTCAACAGTAGTATGCAGAACACCAGCAGTAGAATTCTTAGCAACTTCTGCACTACTACCAACAGCAGAACCAACTTGAACTTAAGCAGCAGCATCACCCTAGCTTTTAATAGATTCCACCATCACTTCAGAAGCTTTGACAAGCTGTTCAGGCTCCAAAGTCTTTAGCTTTTCAAGCACACCCTCATTTCCTTCTTTGTCTGCAACCACAAACTTATCAACATTATCACCACTATCCATCTCCATATCCATTCCATCACCAACATTCTCTGCACCTGCACCAGTATCAACATCATGTGCTTCCTCCCCTGAAACCTTGTCATCATTCCTTCCCTGTTTGGGAGCATCCTCCAAACCTATAGTCTCAGAAGAACTAACCCTCTGTGCAGTGCCAACCTTCTTCAATCTTTGGAACTTAGTTATTGTTCTTGGCCTCCTTGCATCTTCCAATTGCTTAACTCTCAGCTTTAACTTCTTGATTTCTCCACCTTGAGTTGCTATGAGCTTTTAAACTCTCATCTTATACCTCTTGATTTCTCCACCTTGAGTTGCTATGAGTTGTTGAAGACCAAGAACAGGTGACTCCAGTTTGGTACATTTAGCTATCAATTCTTTAACAAGTTCAATACTATCCTCACCACTTCGGCCTGTGTTACCTGGCCCGAGAGGTGGATCACTGGAATTGTCATTTTGTACATGTTGGTCCATCAATTCATTAGTTTCATGTCTATCCTCATCACTTCGGGATGTGTTACCTTCCCTGAGAGGTGAATCAATGGATGTAAACTCAGTATCAAACCTAGTTTGATCATCTGAGCCCCCCAAATTAGCCATTTGGCTGGGGTTACCATCACCTGCTTCTAGTTCAAGTGAACCTTCAGCATTAGATGTTGCCTTGGTTGGGGTCTTATTGATGTTACCACTGACCTGCTCTGCTTCTAAGCTAGCAGCAGTAGTGGCAGCCCCTTCCAACATGTCACTCACCACACCAAACACTAGCCTGAGGTAGCTCAGTGTTCTCATTTTGTGTATCCCTAGGGGTTTGGGTCTTTTCTGGTTGTGAAGATGATGTATCCAAAGTGGGTGTGTGTTGGGTAGCAGTTGTGATTTCTGCACCTTCACCCTGATTTTGAGCCAATGACAACATATATGGAAATAGTGGTGTCACTGTCCCAGAAAAATCTTTGCCATTCTTTTTCAAGTATGAAAATAGTTTCTTTTGAAGTTCAGGGCAAACAAATTCTCTTTTATGAACCTTAGGATTTGAAAGTTGTTTGTTCATAATAAGTTGCAGAAACCTTGGATAAATGTAATAATTTCCTTTTACATTCTTTTTCAAACCATCCATTATCATATTTGAAAAATTAAAAGGTTGTCCTTTAGCCAGACAAATCATAGCAGAAGCCTGAGTTGTACTGAATTCATTCCAACCTGAAGTTTTAGGACTTAAACAATGTAGGATGGTGTGAATTAAAAACTTCCATTGAGGACAGAGAAGACCTTTATAAAATTTTAAACCTTCAACTTTCTTCTCTTACCCCATGTTTTTAAGTTCTTCAAAAATGATAGAATTTTCAAGACATGTTATTTCCTCATCATCTACAAAGTGAAGAGCTTCTCTCACAGATGATTCAGAAACAAGTATCTTGTGGCCATCTACCTCAGCCTTTAACTGTTCTTCCCCATTTGTAGTTATGGTCTTAACAGTAGACCAAAACTGAGCAATGTGGGAAACAAATATAGTAGGTATTGCTGTTAATGCATACCTAATGTGAGTAGCATTAAGAAAATCAATTACCTCAGCAAATCCATCAGCTTCTTTAGGCTTTTGAAGAAAAGCAACTTGATTGTGACCTTCAGAAAAGATTCTTGTCGACATTGTGAATGCGGTTTTGATTTGGGGGTTTTAAAATTAGATGTTAAAAATTGTGTTAGGGTTTGAATTAGTGTGATTTATGAGCGCATAAAACCGATTATGAGATCGAATTAGATTTGTAAACCCTAATTCAAGCGATTTGGGGGTTTTTAATCCCTTCGAATAAGAAATTACATAATCGTCCCTGCACTTACAAACCAAGCAGTAGAATCCATCCCTACACTTACAAAACGAGCAGTAGAACCCCAGCAGTAGAAAGTTTTGCCTAGCAGCAGAAACTTTGTAAATAGCAGTAGAATATCTGCTGAACTTTCCAAACACCTTTTTCTCATCAGACAAGCATTCCCCTTTGACTTTTCCTGCAAAAGATTAGTCCAAAACCACAAAAACACAAGAAAGAATATGCCACAATAATCACAATCCATAGTTATACTTAGTAGTTGTATAAGCAACAAGCAGCATAACTAAATATAACTTAGCAACACATATCATAGCAAGCAGCAGAACTAGCAACAGCATAAACAACTTATTGACTAATAACAGTACAAATCCTTACAAATCATTACAAGAACACAAAGAGATAAGAGTTTTCAAAGATTTATCATTCCAATACTAGTAATTAAGAATTGAAATCTACCCACATCAAAACCTTTTGTGAGCAAATCTGCAACATTATTGTCAGTATGGATTTTAACAATTTGAATTAACTTTTTCTCAAAACAATCTCTTATAAAATGATGTCTTATCTCAATATGTTTTATTTTAGAATGAAAAACAGGATTTTTAATAATGCACATTGTACTGTTATTATCAATATAAATTTTGATGTGCATAAAATTATACCCATAGTCCAGTAATTGATTCTGAATCCAAAGCACTTGACCACAGCAACTTGAAGCAGCTACATACTCAGCTTCAGTTGTAGAATTTGCCACCACAGTTTGTTTCTTGCATTGCCATGAAATCAACCTATGTCCAAGAAATTGACATCCTCCAGTTGTTGATTTCCTATCTAAACATGCTCCAGCATAATCACTATCTGAGTATGCCACCAGATCAAAAGGTGAATCTTTTGGATACCAAAGGCTCAACCTAGGTTGACTCCTTAAGTACCTAAAAATTCTCTTTACAGCATTCAAGTGTGACACTTTAGGGGAAACTTGAAATCTGGCACAGGCACACACAACAAACATAATATCTGGCCTGAAAGCTGTAAGATACATCAATGAACCAATCATTGATCTGTATAAATGCACATCAACCTCTTCACCATCTTCATCTTTGACTAGAGGCTTGTTGGATTCCATGGTAGTCTTTGCAGGCTTTACATCAGAAAATCCAAACTTCTTCAAGATCTCAGTCACATACTTATCTTGGCTGATAAATATGCCATCATCCTTTTGTTTGACTTGAAGCCTTAAAAAGAATGTGAGTTCACCCATAGAACTCATTTGAAACCTGTTATGCATTAGCTTCTCAAAATCATCACATAACACCTTGTTGGTTAACCCAAAAATGATATCATCAACATACACTTGAACCAATAAGATATCATTTTTGTCTCTTTTGATAAACAAAGTCTTGTCAATTCTTCCTCTACTAAAGTCATTGTTTAACAAGTACTTTGATAAGGTGTCATACCAAACTCTAGGAGTTTGATGCAAACCATACAATGCTTTCTCCACCTTGTAAACTCTATCAGGATAACCAGGATCTTCAAAACCAGGTGGTTGTGAGACATAAACTTCTTCATCAATTTTCCCATATAAGAAAGCACTCTTTACATCCATTTGATACAATGTGAAGTTCTTATATGAAGCATAAGCCAAGAACAATCTGATAGCTTATATCCTTGCAACAGGTGCAAACACTTCATCATAATCAATACCTTCTTCTTGAGTGTATCCTTGAGCCACTAATCTTGCTTTGTTCCTGATCACAATGCCTCTTTCATCCCTTTTGCATCTAAAAACCCACTTTGTACCAATTGCTTTTTTCCCATTAGGCAAATCAACCAAAGTCCAAACTTCTTGAAGCTTAAACTGCAACAACTCTTCTTGCATAGCTTCCACCCAACTTTCATCTTGTAATGCTTTATAAGCATTCTTAGGTTCCACTTATGACAGAAAACAAGCAAACATGCAATTCTGTAGGTCTTTGTGGCTGTTTCTTTGATGAAGAGATTGATCAAATAAACCTTGATTAAACAAATCTCTCAATCCTTTTGATTGACTTCTTGTTTGAACAGCAGATTGAACATCTCCTATGATCTGCTCTTTTGGATGATTTTTGTGAACTCTGGTGGTTGGAATAGGACTGACAGGTATTGCATTCTCCATATTGGTTAAGTCAGCCTCTACACCAAACCCATCCAAAGCTTCATCATCAGTATCCTCATAGATATTAATCAAACCAAGCATATTAGGATCATCAGGATAGTCATCATCAGCAAAAGATCTTCCATCTTTGGCAACAGTAGGAAATTTTGGTGCAGCAGTAGAAACACAAGGCTTAGCAGTAGAATCATAGTTACTACTGCTTGTGTTATTTCCTTTGTTTTCAACATTTGCTGATTCATTATTCTGCACTTCATCAACAATTTGTGATCCTTCATTAACCACTTTTCCATCATCAGAAGGTTTATCCCCATCTTCTGTATCTCCTTTTGGTACTTCATGAACAACATCATCTTGTGAACTCTTTCTCTCTTTCTCTTTGGCTGTGAAAGTTGGATCAAGCTTCCATTTTTCAATCAAAATAAACTCCTTTGCAGATTCATTCACCTTAGCTTGTGTACCTGCATTAGAATCAGCTTCTGTACCTGCAAACTTATTAGTTGTACCTGCAATCACTGGCTCATAATTCATTGTTAGGAATATAAATATTCATATGAAGGTTCGGTCACCCCGAGCATCTAATTAGCATTTATATAGCTCGTAGGCTTATATATATTAGTTTAGTATTATTAGTAATATTAGTATTAGCTTAGTCGTATTTATATTTGTGGAGTGGGTCGGGGCTTTCCCCACTGTCAGCTCACTCCACAGCCCACTAGGGGCACCAAATAGTAGAAGTATAAATACCCCTTCCCACACTTGGGAAGGGTTGGAACTCTTGTAACATTTCACATAGTTAATCTAATATTATCCAGGTTTCTCTCAAGAGTCTCCCTCTCTCTCTCTAACTTCTCTCTAAACTCAACCATGGATCTAATCTTCCATGAGCCAAGACCACCCGAATCAACCACACAATCAAGATGGTTATTTCCTACAATTGGTATCAAGAGCCATGGTTTCATCTTGGTCAGATCTGTGGTCAATGGCTGTATATTCGGTTGGTTTCATCTAACTCAGATCTGTGGTTATGGTTGCTATAATTCTTTTTGTGGTCAATGACTTGATTTCTTAAACTCTTCATGTGGGCCTTTAACTGATTTTATCTCAAGACGTAAGCGTGTTTACAAGCCCACAAATATGAGAAATGTTATGGTTCGGGTATACTAACTGCTCTACTTATTTTTTTTGGCTCATTCTTTTTGGCTCATTCTTTTTAAAGATCATTTGAAAACAGTAAGTATATGTGGGTCTCATTCTTTTTGGCATTTGAAAATCATTTTGTTTGTGGGATGTAACTTTTAAGTCAAAGATCACTCTTGATTTATATTTGCTAACTATTCTGTTCGATCTGCTTGTGTCTTGTGGTACTTATCTCAGTCCAGTTTAGTTTGCACTCGAATAGTTCGAACCGGGTATCATCTTGTCTTAACAGTTTTAGTCACATCATTTTATTATCACTTCTTTGGTCGAATAGTTACTCTCACAGCCGCAAGAATCCATGTTTTGTTAATTCAGTTTGGTCTTAATAGTCAAATGGGCCTTCAATTTGGGCTTCAAATGTTTAAATGATTATGACCTTAATCTTATGAAACTCTCTGGTTCGTAATACCATTTCTCAAGATCTGGTATCTTGTCGGTTTTATTCGTTGGTAATTTACATGGTTTCTACGTTGGTGTTGTGGCTTATTTGTGGCTGAAAATACAAGTTCTTGGTTGCATCTCACCAGATTTGGCTGTTGTGATTAGTTGGGTTTGTGGCGTTATGTTCATAGTAACAGTTTGGTGACTTGTGGTGATATTTGGTGATTGTTGCTTCTGGGAGCAGCAGATGGGTGTTCTTGTTTGATACTTGGCCTTTTAGTTGTTCTTGGAGATGATGTGTTCTTGGAGGCGGTTTGTGTCAAAAGTGGTGTTCTATGACTCGGTTTGTGTCCAATGGGATTAGTGTTTGGACTGTAAGCCAAAAATGGATAATGGGGACAAAAGGGTGATAGTGACAGCTTTGACTGGTCAAAGACGCGGTTTGTCTATTGGCTCACAGACTCGGTTTGTCTGTTTAACCCTGGACTCGGTTTGTCCATTCTAATATGAACTCGGTTTGTCTATCTGTTGTGAACGCGGTTTGTCTAAGACTCGGTTTGTGTACATAAAGTGTACTCGGTTTGTCTATTCACTCACGAACTCGGTTTGTGTGTTCCACACCCATGCGGCTTGTGTATGATACCTATCATTAGCCAATTCTAAACAAAACAACAAACCACTTGACATCTTAAAGCAAACCATAAACCAAAACAAAACCTCAGTTCGATTCTATAATTTGTCCAAGTAATATAAATGAACAATAACAACAGCAGCCACACTAATATCTCATCTTCCAACCAACAACTAAGGCATCAAGCCACAACATCTACCCCATCTTCACACAAAAAAAAAAAAAAAAAACGAGACTACAAACTTAAAAGAACATAAAGATCTCAGATATTCTTCCACGTTTCACAATGATACGAAGATCATTAAAGATCTTAACAGTCGAATGAACAATCATCATAGGTCTTTACAAGTCTCGAATTCAAAATGAATATCACCTACAAGTCCTCAGATTTCTTTTCTTTTCGTGTGGTACAAACCCATGGACCGTTCAAGGATCATATGAACAAAAAGAAATTAACCATCACGGGACATTTTCTTTAAGCTTTGCTTTGTGTTAATATCCGATGATAAAGAATGATTAATAACAAATCTGTTATAATCATTCTTAATATCGTTCTAACAAAATGAAAACAAAGTGATACAACCTTACCCGTGACCCGTTATGGATCTTGAAGCTCAACCGCTTGAAATATTTTCAAAATGGTTTTGGTCTTGTTTGTTATGGTTTTGGTCTTGTGGAGTTGATAGGATCAGATACAAAAATATTATTGGATGAAGGTGGCGGATTTAAGGGGGATTAAGGTTAAGGTTTGTGTTGTTGGTGGTGGCTGAGCAAAAGGATGGAGTTAGCAGCGAAGGGATTCGATGAGATTAGGGTTAAGTGAAGTTTAAGGAGTGTGTGTTAAATACCGGATAATTAGGGTTAATTGGATTTGGGTTTCAATTGGGCTCAATTTGGTTATACGTGTAAATTGCATCCGGGTTTGAGAATAAGATTGGGGCTTATGAATCGCATAGTACTACTTGGGCCTAAGTTTTATTCATCTCACTCGCTATGGACTGGGCTTGACTGAATTGGTGTCAATCTATTTTTTGGTTATTGACTGTGGTCTTGGGCTGCTAATCACTATTCCGAAAATTAGTACAAGTTAAGTTTTTGTTTGGGCTTAAATTTAACAATGCTATATTTTTGGCATGATATTTGGCGACAAAAGTGGGATGTTTGGATCTACAAAACTTCACGAGGATACACACGTCTCGGCTAGTACTTGGGTTTATGAATGTCATCGGGATTACAGAGTTGCGGATTTGGTTGCGTAGTCCAATTAGAACCTACCACTTGAGCAAGCATGCAATCTGATCTTTGCAATTTGAGTTACATTTGACTAATTGCGATTTGGTTGATTGCAATTTGACAAGTTGCTACTTGACTTGTTGCGACTTGACTGATTGCGATTTGACCAGTTGCGATTGGACGTTGCGAGTTGATTCTTGCGATTTGACTAATTGTGACTTGGTTGATTGCAATCTGACTTGTTGCAATTTGACAATCTGTGACTCGACTTGTTGCGATCTGATCAAGTTGTGATTTGACTTCTGTGACTTGAATTTCGAAGATTGGTATTGCACCTTACTCTTGGGTATTCTGGTTGATTTCACGGTTTCTCTTGTAGTTTTTAGAAAATCCCGCGAAAGATTCGATTTCTCGGTTTAAATCTCAAGAGCTGTAAAATCCCGTGAAATTAATTTTTTGGACAAGTAGGCTGGACTTGGATTTAGACATAATTAAAATTACGGGGTTTGACTATTTTTTTTGGGATAAGTTTGTGCTTCAAGATCAGCAGGAATTGGGTAATTATGGTAACTTGGTTGGTTTGTTAATTCACGGGTTGGTGTACTTAGTGTCACAAGCATCTCGGGGTGGATGGATGCATGATGTTTGTTGACCCTTGCTCAAGCGTATTTAAGGTGATTAGACCTGGATGTTCAAGAAGTGGATATATACAATAAAGGATGGAAGGTTGGGTATATATCACTACCTATATTTAAAGGAGTTACGTTGTTGTGCTCAATATAGGTTCTAAATCACAATTTGCAATTTAAGGTGATTAGACTTGGATGTTCATGAAGTGGATATATACAATTAAGGATGGAAGGTTGGGTATATATCACTACCTATATTTAAAGGAGTTACGTTGTTGTGCTCAATATAGGTTCTAATTCATAATTTAGTGCAAGTTTAAGTCACGGACTTGTTCTTTATCAAGCTTCATCAAGTGATTGTTGTTTCTCAAGCTTCTAATGGGATTGTTGTTCAAGATCTTCTCAAGAGGTAGTCAGGCTTAAAGACAAGAGGTGATTTGTTTGGAGACATGTTTTAACCTTTTACTCACTTTAAAGTCATATGCATTTCATCAAGCGGTTTTGGCATATTACGAGCTTCAATGAATTGTTAATCTACTAAACCATTGATGATGAGGAAAGCAAGGGGTTACTACAAGAGAGTCTTAATCACCATCTTCGTTGCAGTAGTTTCATTTGTCTCTTTCCATGTTTTGTGCCTGACAAATTCACAAACATCACGGACTCTCAGCTTTGGCAAAAAGGTCATTTCATGTCCTTTTTGAGGGGGAGAATTATCGCAAGTTTCCTAGAAGTTCCGTCTCCAGCGATGTGAATTTTAGCGGTTCCGGTTGCAGCGGGTCAGATCGTATCGGGTCAGTCTCCAGCGGTTTGAATCTTAGCAGTGTCGGTTACAGCGGGTCAGATCGTAGCGATTCAGGATTCAGTGGTTCAGTCTACAGCAGTTTGAAGCTTACTGTTGTGCAGTTAGTTCTTGAATTTATTTCTCAGATAAATCTCAAGAACTGTAAAATCCTGTACACAGTACGACATCTATTTCGCATCCAAGTAGCTGGATCAGACAGCTTTGTTTGATAGGACTGACTATGAGTCATGGGCACTTCTAAGAATTAGCGCATGCTTCTTCTCTTTTTGGCTAGTCAACAGCACAAGATGATCACGAAGTTAATCTGGTATTCTTTATTTGTGATTGAAGTTGAATTTCACGAAGGCGTCTACTTATTTTATCTTGAAGTAAGTCGGGGTTGGTTGGATGCATGACCTTCAATGATAACTTGCTCGTGCGTAAAATTTAAGTTGAAGACTTGGGTTATCTAGTTACCAGTAGTCGGGGTAACTATCACTTAAGAGTTATTGGAGTACTCAGTGTCACACGTCAATGACGATGTCGATAATCGCAAGAGGTGTTAATGTCTCATACTTTGGTTGAATATTGAGCACTTAGAGATTTGCTTGGAGCATTAATTCTCTACACCGTTCTTCCAACATTAGTGCAAGTTTAAGTAACAAATTTGGGGACTTCTACTTCAGTTTTCAGTATTGGTATATCGGGTTTTCTTCATCGAGTGGTCACTAATCTATGTACAAGGTTGGTTAGTTGGCCAAAGGTTTTAAAAGTTGTGATGTGATCTGTAATTCTTCACAAGATATTCTTTACCCAAACTGATGTTCACCAAAAATCAAAATCAGACATGCCACATTCAATCTGTTACTGCCTCACGGTTTCTTCTTGGTTTTGTAAAATCCCACGAAAGAACTTATTTCTCGGTTTAAATCATAGATTTGTAAAATCCCGTGACAATGGACTATGCGCTCTTAACCATGATTGGGTCAAAACCATTATCAATGTTCAGTTAATGCGTCATGAAGGACTTGATCGGGGCATTTAAACGACCACAAGGTGACTACGGCGTGAATTCATTATTATTTATTTGAGGCTGAAGTGAAATTTCATGGGTGCGTGTACTTAGTATCTGAAGATATCGGGGAGGTTGGATGAAGATTCTTCGAGATCCTTGTTCGAGCTTTCATCATTTACAATGACGAGGACTTGGATATCTAGTTATTTCTTCTTTCTCTCTATTGCAAAATAACTATCACTTTAAGGAGTCACGTTGTAGTGCTCAGTGTCACACGAAGTTGTGGATATCCAAGAGGTGATGTACGTATTATACTTGATGGTTGGTTGGTTGAAGAGTATAGAGTACTTGGGGATTCGATGTTGCACGAAGTCTCTACACCACTCTTTGTCACGCATTAGTACAAGTTTAAGTCACAAGTTCGGGTTATATTACTTCAATCTCAAGTTCATCATATTGGGTTTTTCTCCATCAGTGGTCACGATTTCAAGCCGACAAAATGATAATGGGGTTGGTAACGAGTTAGATGAGAGAAGTTGTAAAGAGAGAGATTATAACGTCTGTACAAGTCAGTGCAGGCCTCGCTCTTCATCATTATGACGTCTGTACAAGTCAGTGCAGGCCTCGCTCTTCATCATTATGACGTCTGCACACATCAGTGCAGGCCTCGGTCTTCATCATTATGACGTCTGTACAAGTCAGTGCAGGCCTCGCTCTTAAACATAATGACGTCTGTACACTTCAGTACAGGCCTCGTTCTTAAACATAATGACGTCTGAATACCTCAGTTCAGGCCTCGTTCATCAAAGAAAAGAAAAGTGTACGCTTGAGTGCACTTTATCTTCAAAAGAAGAGGAATCTTCTTACTTATGGCCATTCTCATCAACAAGTTTTACGCTCTTTTCGTGCTTATTCAGTCATCAAGTGGATCGGCGCATATTGGAGTATATTTTTATTCACTTGTTCTACCAAAAATTGCAGTTGACAAGAATATGCAATTTTTGAGGGGGGGAAAGAGTGAATAAACAACATGTTAGTTTTCAAGAACCGTCAAGTGGAGCTACTTACCGTTGATGGTTTTCAAGAACCGTCAAGTGGAGCTACTTACCGTTGATGGTATTCATATTCACTAGTTCAATCATCAAAAATTGCAGTTGGCAGGCATATGCAATTTTTGAGGGGGGGAAAGGGTGAATATGATTCTTCATGTTGATTGATGATTGAGAAATGGTCATACGACTCCTGAATACGTCAGTTCAGGAGTCGTGCAAACCATGGTTCTCCAACACATCTTCTTCCTCTATCAAGGTGTTGAAGAACATGGTCATGGAATGCTAATCAAGTCTCACGGGTTGGTATAATCAGCAACAATGGGTTTCTAGTCAATGCTTCAAGTACACGTCATCAGGCTACATGTACACATCATGATGATGATTCCGATTAATCGTAAACATCATGGGGGAGAGAAATGTGTACACCAAGGACGCACAACAGGTTCACGTGATCAGGGCTTAATATCCAGAGTGGATAAATACTGTAGATGATCAGTGGTTCAACTTGTTACCTTGGTATTATCGTTTCACTGCTACGTTATGTGCTGATTAATCGTAACCATCAGGGGAGAGAGAATGTGTACATCAAGGACGCACAACAGGTTCACGTGATCAGGGCTTAATATCCAAATATGGATACATTCTATAGATGATCAGTGGTTCAACTTGTTACTTTGGTGTTATACTCAAGAATGAAGAAGGTCGAGTCGTCAGTCTACTCTTCATTCTCTGTTGGGAGTTATCTTCTCATGTGTATGCTGCGGGCTGATGGGTAATATGTAAGGTTACTGGAAGACATTTGGTGAGATGAAGATGATTGGTATTCTATTCCTCCACATTGGGCAATCTTGAAGAAGGTCGAGTCTTCAGTCTTCTCTACATTCAAGAATGTTGAGCTCTTTTCTTACAACTTGATATTTAACTTAATCCCATGACAGTTCTTGTTTGATGAGTTGTGGAGTTAAGTTAGGTTCAAGTTGTTCTGTAGTTTAAGGTTAGGTCCAACTTGATTTTAACCTAATCTCATGACAGTTCTTGTTTGATGAGTTGTGAGGTTAAGCTAGATTTCAGTTGAGGCTCAACTTAAACTACCGAAAAGATGCCTAAGGTCTTTGACGGCGTCACTCAAGGACGGGAGTGTTAGAAGATTAAAGACGGCATGCATTTGGTTATCAAAAGACTTCTTCATATTTCGGGCGTTCATCCAAAGTCTTCTTCCTATTATAGGTGTTCATCAGAAAGGTTGTCAGATTGGGGGAGAGCACTAATTAGGGGAGAGTGTAGAGCCAGAATCAATCCCTGATTGAAAGTTCTCACATTGCTCTTCAGCAAGTCAAGTGATGAATGCGGAGAAGATTCAGAATGCTGAGGAGTAATGGTTTCTGGTTCGTATCCTTGTATATATATACTTGTTCATATTTTATACCATCTTGTAAATAGATTTATAGAAATCTTGCTAATTGTAAATAGAGAAACTTAAAATCAGAAAAACCCATAAAAATTGAAAAATTAGAAAATACCAAAAATAGTTTCACCTAGGCATGTCTTCTGTTTATCGATAACATTTACGGACTTAGAAATGTCATTCAATAATGGCACGGGTCTTTAAATGAAGCTCGAGCAGAAGTTAAAATGGATGGTTAAAACATGTCTAAATGGCTTGCTATTACTTTAGATAGCAACCCGCGCTTCAAACTGGGGAAAGCACGTCGCCAAAAAGACGGCTGTTCCTCCAACTGGGTGATGTTCACCTGGGCATGGATTACTTTATATCCATGTTTCTTCGATCTGATGTACGTTTCAGTGCATCATTTCTGGAAAAAGAAGAGAAGTCTTCTTTGCATACAAATAGTTTTCATTCTATGATTCTTCTGAAAATTATTTGTGAGACACTTGGTGAATATGTGTTGTATGAAATTTGTTTAAACTTGGATTATGCGTAAAATTTGTCACTCAATCAACGACTACAAAATCTCACGACAGTTCTTGTTTGATGAGTTGTGGGGTTAAGCGTGATTTTAGTTGAGGTTCAACTAGAATACGGGTCATTGATTGAGGGGGAGAGTGAATTCAAATTTTATATCATCAAACGGATTTATTGGTTAAATCATACTTGTTAGAAATGGTTTTGTAGTTAATGGGGAATTAGTTGAAGAGGATCTTGCTTAAATATATCAAATGACCAAGTGTGTTAGTTGCTAGAAAGTTTAGGACATTATGTGCAATTTGCTTATAGTTTCCTAGCTTTATGTATCTAGAAGGTTCATTTGTGTTACTTTGGTATCCTCGTATAATCCCCAAAATGCTTTAAGACTCAAAACCTAAAAGAAGTTAGAAAACCAGTTGTGTTTGATGTTTTTGAATACTCCACTGGCATTTGTATGATCTAAATGAATGAGTTTCAAATGTTGTTTGTCTCTGTTGCTTAATGGTTGTTGATATTGTGCATATGTTCTCAGGATTCGCTTAGGTAGATTGCTATTATGTTAGAATCATGTTCCTAAGATCCTGAATTGAATATTGAAATTCGTGTGAATTGCCATGTTCATGATTGCTAATTGCTCTTCATGCTAGATAGTGGTTTGACGTAGTTCCTGATTGGGGTTTGATTATAAGATGAACTTGGTATTATAATGTGGCAAGCTGCTGAAGGGTAGCTATCTAGGAATAGTGTATCTGTATGTATGTATATCTGTGTTGATATTCTTATGCAGATTCCATAGCCAAAATGAATGTACCAGTTCCCATTCTAACCATCTGATCAGACGATCAAACTCTATTGATTGGCTCGAAATTCACCACGACAACAACATCGGCAGCAACAACAACAACAACACTGTCATCACCGCCACCACCATTCATCTATTTTGGTCTCGCCAAGTGGGGATCAACGACATTTGCGAAAGACTTGTTGGTGGATGGATAATTGATGTTGACTACTAACTCAGAAAAGTGGGTGATTACATCATCTCTGCAAAAAGGGTCAATATCATCTGTGTCATAATAATCACTTTGTGCAAAATGAGCAGTGAATCTCCCTCTTAGTTTAAGGGGGAGCAAAGTATGTTTCATCATCAGAACATGTTAAACCTGACCACATTTTCTCCCATGTTTTCTAAATTATTTAAATCAATTGGGATCACAAATCTCAAAAGGTTTGAAATTTTTGATCGGGGGAGAGAATGTGATTTAAATATGAAACCTGATGAAAATGTGATGTTTTGGATTTAAGTGTAAGCTCTCCCATATGTGCTAAACTCTTTTGTATACCAAGGCACATATTGAGGGGGAGCAAAATGTTTTGGATGTGAAAGTAAGCTCTCCAGTAAGTGCTAAACTCTTTTGTATACCAATGCACTTATTGAGGGGGAGTAAAGGATTTGGCATGCATCTTGTGAGCAAGGCTCAGACTTCACCAATGAATTGACGATAGCTAAAGTCAGTAGTCGAAAGGACATGTCCTGGACGGGTAATAATTTCAAGCCAGTTTATCTGGTGATGTAAGCGTGTCTCGCAAAGGACGTGTCTGAGTAGAATGTACCGATTTCGAGCGACTTTCCTTGAATGTGATCTGGACGGGTAATAATTTCAAGCTAGTTTACTAGTGATGTAAGCGTGTCTCGCGATGATCATGTTCTTGGAAAATCAATCAATTCAAAAAGTGCGAGCTCTGCCTAACATGTGCAAATTTATAAAACAATCAACCGAGCACATGTTGAGGGGGAGCATTTGAAAAATATAAAACTCTCAAGTGTTTGAAAAAATGTGTTTCAGAATCATGAACACTTTGAGAGATTTTTCAAAGATTTGGTTTATGGCAATCGTGGAAGTACACCAAAGACCGACCATTTTAATGAATGTATGGAATTATAAGGATGGTTAGGTTAGGCTCAAGCTCCCACGATCCCGCCAGAGCCGGAGGGATCTACCCAGGGACAATCCACTAGTTAGTGTAGAAGTCCTTAGGTATGATGAAAAAGGAGAAAAGTGTGATTAAGGGAAAAGTGCCGACTGAGATGGAGCTAGTACTGGAACAAACCCAACAAGGTACTAGTAAGGAAGTCTCGGTAAGCACTGAAGGGGTTGAAGAATGAAAAAGAATTGTAAAGATAAAGGGTGAAAAGAAATAGCCCTCCTTACAACTTAGGCAGAAACCGGGTCAATACATATGCTGTCAGAATCACTTAGTTGATTGCTGGCATTGAAGACAAAGTATCATGGACCCAGTGATACGCTGCACAACCCTCCCTAGCCACTCAAGGTCCCTCAAAGGATTCTTGTTTCATTTGTCACGGAGTTCAATACATTCCTATCGTCTCTCTCACTCCGAGTTAGATGATATTGAATAGGTGGCAGTTCTCTCCAGCCTCCGCTCACTAAATCAAAACGCACTATAGAGTCTAGAGCCACGAGATGCATAAAAAGATCTCATAGGAACATGAATTATTTCTACACTGGGTGTTCAACATTAAGGACACCAGTTGTAAACTTAAGAGTCCTACGCAGATCTTAGCAATCTGCCAGAACATTTATGAGGGAATTTACAAATGTAATTCTCAATGATTGAATGGAAATTCCTGCCAGGGTCAACATCAAGCAGCCCTGAAAGCAGGTCACTTCGGTAATTCCCTGTGGATTACGCTTAGTGATCACGGCGGTTTCAAACGGTCTACAGTCGTGGAGTGATCTCCAGCGACTCACCTAATCGTTGATGTGCTACGGTTCGATCTTAAAAAGCCCTCTGTGGGTTTTCGATTAAGAACGGTCTTGGTAAGGATTAGAGAGAGTTTTCACACTATGCTGTTAACAATCTCGAAGTCCGAACCTGTAAGTACCGGACGTTTTATTGCTAACTGTCGTATGCAGGAACATCTGGCGGTTGATGCTAATTGCTGTTGCAGCTGTTTGCGGTTGTAGCTGATTGAAGTTGCAGCTGAATGCGGTTGTAGCTGGTTGCAGTAAAGATGCCAATCCTCTACCACATGTTCACACTACATCATCATTGTAACTCAAGAATGTCATGATCAACCTAAAAGACCTTTTACACGGCTTCTGCAAACTCTGATGCTAAAGATCATGACACCAAATAGTGTGAGCATGTCGGCTCAATGATTTACACATCACATGGAAACATACTCCTGAAAGATGACTTGGAAACAAATGTTGGATGATAAAGTCGAAGAATACTCAAAGATCATCCAAGACAAAGAAAGGTCATCACAAGATCACTGCTGAAAACACAAAGATACAAGACTTTGAAGAATCAAAGACTACGAGCTATGAAGACATCTTCAGAAGACAAAATGCTAGAATTCAAGTTATTATTTCCGGGGTGACCTCCCTTAGGGGGAGATTGTTAGGAATATAAATATTCATATGAAGGTTCGGTCACCCCGAGCATCTAATTAGCATTTATATAGCTCGTAGGCTTATATATATTAGTTTAGTATTATTAGTAATATTAGTATTAGCTTAGTCGTATTTATATTTGTGGAGTGGGTCGGGGCTTTCCCCACTGTCAGCTCACTCCACAGCCCACTAGGGGCACCAAATAGTAGAAGTATAAATACCCCTTCCCACACTTGGGAAGGGTTGGAACTCTTGTAACATTTCACATAGTTAATCTAATCTTATCCAGGTTTCTCTCAAGAGTCTCCCTCTCTCTCTCTAACTTCTCTCTAAACTCAACCATGGATCTAATCTTCCATGAGCCAAGACCACCCGAATCAACCACACAATCAAGATGGTTATTTCCTACATTCATGCTTTTGGTTAGTGAATCAATATCAAACAGCCAGTCAGGTCCACTTCCTGCAACATTAGGTGTGGTTTCACTAAACCTAACATGCAAGTTTTCTTCCACATGCCTAGTTCTTTTATTGAATACCTTAAAAGCTTTACTATTGGTAGAATATCCAACAAAGAATCCTTCATCAGCCTTCTCATCAAACTTGCCTAGGTGATCAATGGTATTCAAGATAGTAATAGGACACCCAAATGGTTTTAAGAAATCTATCATAGGTTTCCTACCATGTAACAGTTCATAAGGGGTCTTGTTATGAGGCTTAACTACTTTACTCCTATTTTGCACAAAACAAGCAGTGTTGACTGCTTCAGCCCAAAAAGTAGTAGGTAATTTTGATTCAGACAACATAGTCCTTGCAGCCTCAATAAGTGTCATATTCCTCCTCTCAGCAACACCATTTTGTTGAGGAGTTCTAGCTACACTAAACTGTCTTAAAATACCTTTTTCCACACAAAACTGGTTCATAACACTATTCTTAAACTCAGTTCCATTGTCACATCTTATCACCTTAACTTTTTGATTTACTAGGTTTTCAACTCTTGTTATAAAAGCCTTAAGAATGCTAGAAGTCTCATTCTTAGTTGCTAAAAAGAAAACCTAAGTGAATCTACTATAGTCATCTGTGACAACTAGGCAGTACATCTTCTTGTTCAAACTTTTCACATATGTTGGCCCAAACAAATCCATATGCAACATATATAAAGCCTCAGAAATAGTGTTCACAGCTTTGGACTTACAAGAAGCTCTGTGTTGTTTTCCCATCTGACAAGCAACACAGGTTTCAGAAATTTCAAAAACTTTTTAAGGTAAACGTCTTACAAGGTTTCCCTTAACCAATTTATTAATAGTTTTGAAATTTAAATGGCCAAGTCTTCTATGCCAAAGTTTGGATTCATCATTTGTGGCCTTTGCAAATAGGCAAGTTAAAGCACTTTTGGGAACTATGTTCTTTATGTCAACACTGTATATATTTTCTGTTCTAGGGACTCTAAGTAGCACAAATTTATCATCAGGCAACTTAAAATCAGGAGATAAGACAAGACACTCAATGTCAGTAAAAAGAACAAAGTTCTTTTTGTCACACATTTGTGAGACACTAAAGAGGTTGAACTTAAGCCCTTTTACAAAGTACACTTTTTCAAAATCCATTTTTCCTGTTCTTATTGTACTTTTACCAATGATTTTACCTCCTTTAGGATCATTTCCAAAGGCAACATATCCACCATCAATAGCTTCAAAATCTTCAAGGTTGGACATGTCTCCTGTCATGTGTCCAGAGCATCCACTGTCAAATATGCATTTGTCCTTTAATTCCTCTTGTAGATTGCCCTGCACATAAAATAAGAGAATCAGTTTCTCTTGGGGACCCAAGCCATTACTGACTTGGATCTGCCTTGTGCATCAACATAGTCAAATCTCTTTAAATCCATTGATGCACTGTTGTTCCTGGAAACATGATCTAAAACCTTTATTTTTGGTTTCCAGACCTAGCAAGCTGAGGCCTTTACAGCATAAAAATGGTTGCCCAAAACAGTGTTTGTTATCACTTTTGGCTCAGCAGTAGAAACTGCTTTTGCCTTAGTAGCAGAAACAACTGTATTATTTTGAAAAGGCCTTTGTGGTGGAGCAGTAGTAATTGACCTAGTTACACCAAATCTCATCAATACTGCCCTTGGAACCATGTTTTTGTTAGCATGAGGGTGAGTCCTTTTAGAGAAGTTTTTGTGATTCACCCTTCTGTTTTGGTTCCAAACTGGTTTTTGGTAGTAGAAACATTTTTATTGTAAGTGCTCAAAACTACCACAATGATAACAAGCCTTTTTAACTAACTGAAAATCACTACCTAACTTTTGAGAAATTAGGTTGTTCCAGTTCCTTTGATTTCCTCTAGGCCTATTATAGCTTCTTTTAGATTGTTCTCTAGGTTTCTCATTATATTCAACTATTTTTCTAGAGATCTTGTCACCAAACACAGGTTTCACAAACTTAACTTGTTTAACTTTAGATTCAACTGTTTTAGGAATTTCTTCCTTTTAATCTTTGGTGTTGAATCAACCTGTTCCTCATCACTATCTGACATCCAATCTTCAATAATTGGAGCATCAGAAAACTTCTTTTCTACCTTAGGTGTTCTTGATTACTAGTCTCACTAGTTTCACCTACAGGTTTGCTATCAAGTTCACTTATAAAAGACAATTCTTTCTTAGGGGGTGCAAAGGCACTCTTAACTGGAGGAGCTACATCATTATATCCTATGCCACTACCTCTCCTCATTAATTGACTCTCAATAGACTTATGCACAAGATTAGATGCAAATTGTTGTTTCTCAACTCTAACTACATGTTTTTCTTTTTCAGTCAAAGCAGCATCCTTTTCTTGTTCAGCCTCTTCTAGCCTTTTATTAAGTATATTTATCTCACTGTCTTTAAGAAAAAGCTTACCTTCTAGTATATGAATCCTATCAACATACTCTACCTCATTCTGTTTAAGGAATTCAAGCCTTTCTTCTACAGATTTTAAACCAACTTTATAACCTAAGTTATCTAGTTTAAGTTTCTCAATTTCAACTCTAAGACTTTCATTCCTAGACTTAAGCTCTTCAACAGTATCTAAACAAGATTTAAATGAACAACTAGAACCATTAGATACCTTAGAGTCAGAACCAGATGATGAAGAAGCATAAGCCATAAAAGCAAAATTGGGTCCTTCTTCAGCTTGATCACTCAAATCATAGTCTCCCAAACCATCACAGGACACCAAAGCTGTAGTAGTCTTGGTATCTTCAGTAGCAGACTTCCTTGAACTTTCTCCATTCTTCTTAGGTGCTCTACATTCTCTTGCAAAGTGACCTTTCCTCTGACAGTTGTAGCATTCAATTTTGGACTTATCAAACCCCACGTTGTTTTGTCCTTTAAACTTGGGCTCCTTTCCTGTCTTTTTCAAAAATCTTCTGGCCCTCATTGTCAGCATAGCCATTTGCCACTTCAAATCAATTTCTTCAAGATCATCAGGATCGATTTGTTCCAAATCCTGATTCATAACTGGAGTACTGGTAGTAAGATCAGCCAAGTAAGCACAAATAGCAGCATCACTAATGTTATCACTGTTTGTTGAACCATCAGTAGAAACATTAGTGCTAGCAGTAGAAACTTCATAAGCAGCAGTAGAGAGAGTTTCCTGAGTGTTGCCAGAACTTTTGTTGTTGGAGGACACAAAAGCTAGGTTTTGTGCATTTATAGATGAACTAGATGACCATTTAACTTCAAATTCATACACTTTCAGGTTGTTGTACAAATCATCTAAACTCATTGTGTCAAAATCATCTTTGTTTCTCCAAACCACTGTGTGCATACTCCATTCAGATGACAAACTTCTCAGAAACTTAAGATTGATATCTTCTTGAGAAACTGAAACCTTCATAAGTGCTAATTGACTTATAAGTTTCTGAAGTCTGTCATATGTAGCATCACTATTTTCAGAACTTGAGGCAACAAAGGTCTCAAATTGATGCTTCAAAAGATTTTTCTTTGACTTCTTGGTAGCCTCATTCCCACCAAATCTTAGCTCAATCGCTGCCATTAAAGACTTAGCATCCTGAATATGACTAAAGCTCAACTGATACTCATTAGGTATGCCCATCATGAGAATACTATGAGTCTTGATCTCCAACCTTCTTTGAGCCTTGTCATCAGCAGATTTAATGGGTACAGGTGTCCCATCATCAGCTTTTGCTGGTAAAGTATCACCATTCAGAATGACTTCCCACATTGAGTAGTCAAGCATCTTGATGTATTGTTGTATTCTCATCTTCCAAAGCTCATACTCTCCAGGCTTGAGCATGGGCACTTTTGATGCAGTCACCATGTGTGTTGATTCGGATTCCATGTCTTGAAGTGATGTTAAACAGATCAGAGTTAACATAGATTCTTCTTGATATCAGTTTCTAGATCACAAGCTCTGATACCACTTGTTGATCCCAGTTGAGCAATTGATCTTGTTAGTTATCTTAGATGTGAATCTAAAACAACAAGTATAGAAATTGTCTTGACTTGTAAACTATTAAACACAACGCGGAATATTATGTTTAATCTTAAGAAAAACAATTAATAGAACAGTAGAATTCTCAACAAACACTTCAATATATTAGATATACGAATACTCAACAGTATTAGGGTTTACAACCTTGAAGTTATTCGACTCTAACAATGATACGTACTAAACTTTAACCCTAGAACCTCCTTTTATAGACTAAGGAGTCCTAGTCGGTTTACAATAACTTTCTACACAAGATAAATCTTTTCGAATCTATTCTAAACTTATCTAAACATACTATACATAGTTTATCTCTTCAGCAGTAGTATGAATTACTATAACAGCAGTATCTTTTACTCCAGCAGTAGGATCTCCAACACTAACAGTAGTATAGAATACACTAGCAGTAGTATGACACTTAGAGTATTTTCCTTTATGCACCATAAGCAGTTGTATCTATTCTGAGCAGTAGCATCTCTAAACCCAACACTTATAGTCGCTGTGACACATCATTATTTATCTATCGCCATGGGACTGATACTGCTTATTTATTATTGTATGTTGATGATATGGTCCTAACAACTTCTTCTGAAAGTTTGTTAAAATGGGTTATCGCTTCTGTGCATAAAGAGTTTTCTATGACGGATTTGGGGTCTCTGAATTATTTTATGGGGATATCTGTTACTCGTGACTCTTTTGGGATGTTTTTATCTCAGCGCAAGTACGCTACTGAGATTCTCGAGCCTGCTTACATGATTGGTTGTAACCCAAGTCGGACTCCTGTTGATACTGAGTCTAAACTGGGTGATGATGGTGATCCGGTGTCTGATCCGACCTTATATCGGAGTCTTGGGGACTTCTGTCCCTAAAAACAGGTTCCCGACTGCAAGGTTGGATTCCTAACCGCGTGATTGGGGACTACTGACTCACAACTCGCGTTTTAACTCTTTTTTTTTCTTTTTCTTTTTTCTTTTTTTTTTTTGCACACAACTTATACTATTTCAATAATACATCAAACCTTCCAGAATACTTTTAAAAAATAACATAAACTTCACTTTCATTTACATATTTGGTCCAAACGACTCATAACACATATTATACAGGGTTTGCCAACACCCATTTAACCATTCACATACGCTATAACACCAAATTATAACAAATAACCTTGACACCTTTCAACTACCCATTTACAATATACTTTGACACTTGACACAAACATAAACATTTCTAGACAACACTTGGGGGTTCAACCATAATTTATAAGTTTCGTATACCTATTGGATCAACACCTATACTAACGGGCAATGTACCCGATCGTACGTAGTGAGGAAATGATAAATTCGAGGTCGTTTCCAAGAGCTATGAGGCGATTTATCAATTTGAGTTTATTAACTAATCAATTTAATTGACACAATTAAATTAAAATTAAAATTAAGTAAATATTGAATGTACATTGTTGTGTGTACTAATAAATATGAGAAAATGGGCTAACCTAGTTAATCCTTAACTAATGCTATGTTCATTTTCATAGTGCAATGTCTAATTATCGCTTTCATTAGTGATATTGGGTCGCTAGGCATAAATGGTCATTATGTTACTAGCCTACAGTTCATAGACTCAGTAGAATGGTCATCATACCGATTAACTAGTCCCTAGCCTTTAAGTATCAACTACCTATGTGATTTGTTCTTATGTTAACATTCCCACTTATTAGCATTTAGGCGCGTAATTGGTCATTCACTGTTTAAATGCTCATACTTATTTAGGTGGTGATATGGTCAATCCGTATACAACCAAGGGGTTGTCAATCCCTTTATCACCCCGATTTCCCAAGTGAGTAGGTTAGTACACCTAGTGATCAGAAGCTAAATACCTATAAGCACTACTACAACGCAAGGATCCCATAACAAACACATAGATATCTAATAAACACGATAAATAAATGAAGGACTAATGAACATAACAAGAATTAATTTATAACTAGGCTAACACCAAAGGTGTTTAGCTGGACATATTGTAAAGTGCACCCAAATCAATGAATAAAACTGAAAAAGTGATAAACATTGTGTTTGATACAAGTACTCTATGTCGATCTATTTCCGATGACGTTTGGTTGTGAATTCTCCCTTGAAAAGCTATTTGATGTTGCTGGAAATTGACCTTGAATAGAACCCTAGTCATTCTCCAACTGAGATGTGGAATGGATGTGTGTGTTGTGAATGATTTAGAGTTTGTATTTATAGTTTTTTAGGCCTCGACATGTATACGGCGTAACCTTAAGTTAAGGTTTACGCCGGATATGCTCTCGGTAAATATTTTCTTTGAAGTCATTGAGTGTCTACGGCGTAGTTGGATCAGTTCAGTTGCGTCGTAGATGCCCTAAATATGAAATCCTTTCAGACTTTGATATCCTTACGGTGTAGAGGCAAAAGGAGCATTACAAAGTGTGACAACCGGTAACTTTTCAGAATAATATTTTTACTATTTACCCTCGTCTTTTTACTTTTTACGGTTTTATGAATTATTTACCGTACAACTGTGAGGTTATCCCACATATTCTGAATTTGCATCCTCGAATGACTCTCGTTTCATCAAAATTCTTTTTGTGATTTTCTGTTATTTCCCGTCAAGGTCAGCCAGTTGTAATATAGCACGAGCACGCTTAACTATAATCAAAATCCCGTTTTCAGTTAACATTTAACATTTTTACAGGGAAGTCATCCCGTGTACAACAAGAAAACATCACACAACACGTACTGACACAAGTCTAGATATCATTTGCATTCATTTAACATATCACGACTTTTAAAAGTTCATTTTACGAGTTATTTCCTTATTTCATGGTTTTCATTAAAACCCGCATTCATTTTTACAACCCGTCTTTTATTATCAAACTTGTGTATAACTCGACTAATGGACTCGGGAAACAAAATAAAAACCGACACACTCTTTCTCTCCTTTTCTTTGTGTCGACCAACTCAAACCTAAAAATAATCCCGCATCGCCCCATATGCTAAACCAAGGAGTGTTTAACTTCCTATATAAACAACCCTTATAACATATTTCACACCATATACCACAAAACCCTAAAATAAAACCCTCTTCAAACCTACCTCACTATTCCCCTAGAGAACGATCAATCTCCTAACTCTTGCATATACTACACTACAATGGTTAGGTACTCTGCCTAGGAGGATTCCCCCTTCACATGTAAAACTTAGTGTGTTGCAATCCGACACCTCACAAGCAACAAACATTTTACCAGTCATAAGAGAAAATGCATCGAAAAGAAAGGTCGTGGCAAAGATGCCTATCTCTGTGGTGTTCCGTCAAATAATATGCATGATAACATGTATACGGGTATGTTTAATGAATATTATTGGTGATATAGAATTCAAAAACTTCATTGTATCATACTTTTTTTGGAATATGCTTAACTCACACGATGCGTCGGTATTACAGGTATTGAAACCTTGGGAAGAGGTCGTTGCATGACGTCTACGAACAATGAAGAAAACTATTTATCGGATGAGGGTATGTTACATTATAAAGTCATATATATGTACACTAAGGTCTACAGTAGACAACTAATAATCTAACGTATACTAATTGTTTATAATTTGTTGTTGCAACAAGTGGTACTAGCAATGTAAGAAACAATAACTTCAGTTTACATGGGAACAACACGCATACACGGTCTCTGGTCCAAGGTAAATTGAATCATACTAAATATTGCTGACAAATTCGGTGCAATGTTCGATTGAGCTGTTTCATTTTCTTCAATGATTATCCAGAACCACCATTAGAGTATATGTATCTCGGTGACTATGACCAAGTTTTACAGCATTGTCGGGCATTAGTTTCGTATGAAAAACGTATAAAAAAGGTCCCAGAAGTACACGTCCACAATATCATCGATGTTGTTTGGGAGGCCGAGATATTCTGCGCACATACAACCAATATCCACAATACATAAAATAAGTATTCAATGACAGTCACTTTATGGAGAACATTCGAGGATACAAATTAAATGTTCAGTATGAAATCGCCTTGATGCTCACGTTGAGGATTTCATTAACAATATAAGAGGATCGTACCTGTTTAAAGTTGATGCGTGGGTTTTGCAACCTTACAACAGGTTTTACCTCTCGAGGGATCTCAAGGGGCTTACAACCCCACCAGGCAGTGTACCTGACCGATGTAGTATAGTGTAGTGGTAAGTACGGGGGATTGATCGTTCTCCACAGGGAATAGTGTTCGTTAGGTGTGAAAGGCTACTCTAATTAGGTCTAAGGGTTGAGGAAGATTCTTTTTTTATGTTTTTATATTTTATGAAAGCAAGTAAAATCTCGGGTTTTGAAGGAGTGGGCGGAATTAGTTGCTAGTCAACTAACCCAAATTACTACAAATGCAAATAAAATAAAATAACAAAAATGAAAAGTGGTGAGAAACTTATGTGTGGAGAAATGTGTTTACTTAGATTTCCTTACTCCCTAACTATCTTTTACCGGTTAATTAGTGTGTATTAGTCGCGTGGATGACGGGTGTATTCCTTAATACCATTCGTGGGGTGGCGTACTTACTTCCCCAAACTCTACAAGCTCCTACTTCACTCCTATGTCGAGCCGGCTAGGAAGCTCCTAACATGGGATCACTAGAATTCGCTTGTGCATTAAATACAACCATAAAAACCTTTAGTACGCGTTTGGTTCATGTTTCTTAAGACGTTCAAGCAAGTTACCGAATAGGAAGTTAGCCAGTTTTCTTAAGCCTAACATAGATAAACAATCATCCAATACAACTAACAACACACTAACAACCAATAATCAATAGCTAGGTTTCATTAGATCTAAGCAAACACAAGATAAAATTAGCCTAACATGTTAAAAAAAGACAAGCATAAGATAGAATCAAACAACACATAGACATATTGAATGATTAATTGATAACTTATCTTTCAATGAAACATGGAAGATCTCAAGGCAAGAAGCCCTGAAAAAGTAGCTAAAATCGTCTTAGGGTTTTATCCCAAAATTCCACACACTAAGCTCTCCCCAATGACAAAAAAATTAGAAAACTATATATAGACTTTGACATCTGACGGCGTCACCTTATGCATTGTGACGCCGTCACCTCGCCGCTTTTAGGGTTCCCGGGTGACCTTCTTGACGCCGTCCCTCTTTAGCTCTTCAAAAACCCATTCTGGCTTATCAAGGCTTGACGCCGTCGGACCTATAACGTGACGCCGTCCCCTTATGATTTAAGCCGTGACGCCCTTGATTTAGTTAAAGCGTGACGCCGTCAGAATTCTCATGCAAACTCACTGGCCCGTCATGAGTAAATTTCACATCCAACTTTTTTTGCCAAGGCATGACGCCGTCTGGAGTTAATGTTGACGCCGTCAAAGGTGACTTTCAGCACAATTTTGAGACTTTGCCGTTTTCTTCACTTTTATGCTCCAAAAACGTCCAAAATGCCTCCTTTTCCAGATTTCTCCTCAAAAGTACCTAAAATGACAAAAGGAACGATTTAGGGCAATATTTGATCAAATAAATACGATTTCGGGCTTAAATGACCCCTTAAAAGCGGTACACTTTTCGCCTCATCAAATACCCTTACACTTGAGATTTGCTTGTCCTCAAGCAAATGCGCTTTTATTCTAATCAAAATACAAGTTAGGGGTCATTTAATGCAAACATAAAAGTAATTACAACAAATAATCGTTCCACTTCAATCATAATAAGCACGGAGATTACATACTAGCACCTCACAAGTAGTGTTTAGATACTCACATCTCTCAAGTGTCATCAAAATAAATCTCATAAATGAAAACGGAAAATATCTCTCACTACCTGTCATAGCAAATAGATTACCATAGGCTTGGGAAAGGATCGAAAACCTCCTCCACTAGGCGTAAGCACCTAAGATAAACTATCAAAGAGGGCTTTTAAATGGGTTATAACGTTAGGTGTAGGGAAAAGGAAAACACGGTTTTGTTGGATACGGGATATTTTACTGGTGGCGAGTTAAAGATCTTGATCAATTACATGTACTATACAATGTTGCTAAGCCAAGACTAGACTCGATCTTAGGCTAATGAAAGAAAATAACAAAACATAAACATAAAATAAACATAAAATAAAACGGGATGGTAGTCCGTATGTTTTTTCTATTTTTCTTTTTCTCATTTTTTTTTGTATTTTTCTTGAATTTTTTTTTTTTTTTTTTTTTTTTTTTTTTTTTTTTTTTTTTTTTTTTGCATACACTTTTACCCTACCATCCAAAATAATGCATCATAGGGGCATTGCATCCCCTTACACTTGAACTTTTATATAACTTTACAAATGACTATTCTAATGACTCGAATTAAGATAATTGAAAAACTTGGAGTACTTTTAAAACATTTAGCACATATGGGGGTAATAAATGATGTTCTTCCCCATTACTCCATTACACTAGTACTTTACCCATGAGTCCCAATCGTCCCAAAACAATATGTACAAGGATATGACTCGACTTAGCAACCATGTAATCAATTAGATAATTAACTTGGGTTTAAACAAATGTTGTCACAATAATGCACTAAAGATGAGTGCATACAAGGTAGGCTAAGGCGATTTGGGTGTACATTTAAGTGGGGTGTAACAAATTCTTCCTTTAAGTAAAATGCTTAAAGGTCGAAACGAAAAGATAGGCTCTGAGGGGTGTACTAGGGGTATCGTGTACTAAAAATGAGTACAACGCAAAGGGTGTGGGAGAATTACTTGACCAATGTAGCCAACGTAATTATAACAAAAACACAGGTGTAAAACATGGGTTAATCCTAATGCCTCTTATCATGTAGTAAATCTAACTACACGAATGTAGTCTCACTTGTGGCCTCGGAATGGTCCTAACGCAAGTTCTAGAATCTAAGTGCTACCGGTACACACATCATAGCATAAATGCTTTTCCTACCAATTCTAGGGGCGAACCTCACATATTTGGGGGTGGAAAATTTTTTAGTGGTACGGTTTTTGTGCTAGTCATATAACTCCTATCCATGAGACGCTCATTAAGATCAAAGTTTCACTCCTATATGTTGTAAAAAATTTTAAATTTGGCACTAAAATTACCTTAACAAGTATTTCTCTCAGTTTTATTACACATCTACTATTAAACAAACAAAAATCAAGCGCAATTGTACTCTCTAAAATCGTACTTTTACCCTCCCCTTACACTTAAGATGAACATTGTCCCCAATGTTCAAATAACAAGATGTAAAAGCATAAAGTAAAAGAATGAAATCAAATACTCCCCTGATTCGCTCGTTGGATAATGAAATTACACGGTTAAATCTTCCTCCAAAGAGAATGTTGAAGCTCCATGACTAATGCATCGCCATAAGCTTGATTCAAAACATTTCCTTGTCCAAAATAACCTGTTGAACCTGAGAAAACAAACACGAAAACCTGCATAACATCGGCGGGATAAAATCTATATATAAGGATATAATGCTTGTGGAATGATAACTTTGCAGATTCCTGGAGATTATAAGTTGGAGATTTTAATAAAAACTTTTTATGAAAACAAAATTTTCAAAAATTTCTGGAAATTAAATCTGACGCCGTCAGGTTATAAACCCTGACGCCGTCAGAAATGACCTGACAAAAATTTTCATTTTAAGTTTCCGGAAAATTTCTGGAAAAACCTTTACCTTACTTCCTGGAAATTCTGCAAAACATCATTATGACTCGATACAAGCATTTGACTCAAACAAACACGAATATGTATGTTAATTTATTATTATTACGATTCATGTTAATTTGTGTTCTAATAAACCGATTTAGATTTCCCTTACACTTATCTTTTGCAAAATACCTTTATATGTAGTTAAGACGAAGTTAAAAACAAAATAAAGCATTTTCACAATTTAGTTTTGAACATGAATCAATAAGAATAAAAATTAAACACACATACGAAACAAATAAAAACAAATAAACAAATAAATAAACACACAAAGCAAATAAAACAAATAAAGATTGGGTTGCCTCCCAAGAAGCGCTTTTCTTTATTAACGAGTCTTGTAGCTAGACTCAAAGTCACGTACATTACGTGACTCCATCCTCGGTCACGGTTCCTAGGCCATTCTCCTTCCCGGTTTTATATTCCGGTCCTAATTTCAAACAATCCTTGTAGAAACCGAATATCCTTTCCATAACATAGTCTACTCCTTTACTTCTATCCTTATCATTCCTATAGTAGACTGCTTGTTTAAGCTCCTTCTCAACATTTGACAAGTGTTGGAATTGTTCTATCTTATATGGCATTTGGTAGCTTACTTCATCGGTCTCATCCTTAAATCTAACTATCCCCAAGGAAGGTTCATAAGTCATTCTAGAGACCTCAACAAATGGTTTTCCAAAAACCACTTGAGTCAAGGATGCATCGACTATTGGACGGATATCTTCTACAATTACAAAGTCGGTGACATAGGTGAAGTTTCCTACAATAACCGGTAATCCCTTAACTCTTCCCGTGAAGTTACTCATCCAACCCTTGTCAGGGAACATCCTATACCCAAGTTGATTTTTCATTATCAAGTTGTAGTGGGCTCTAGTCATGACGTTTATGGGTGATCTAAGGTCGATATAAGCTTTCCACACATGTAGATGCCCTATGTTGCATGGTATGTTGAGATTAGAAGGGTCGCCTATTTCTATGATTGGTCTACCTAGGAAGTATGGTGTCTCGGGGTCATCGAATAAGTTTGTATGATACGCACGCTCTTCCTTAGTGGGTAGCCTATTGAAGTAGTCCTCATCATCATCTACTTCTTCAATCTCACTTGTCCTAACTTCCTTATCAACCTCGACTTTCCTATCCTCATCCTTTGGTTCACTTTCTTCCATGCTCCTATCGATTGGTTTAATAGTGACAATGTTGACGAAGTGGACATGTTTGGATGAAGAAGGGTCTTTGACTTGGGGTCCGCTATTTGTGTTCCTAGCGTCCTTATGTGGAGGTGATAACACTTGGTTATGGAGGGCTTTCAACAAGTTGTCAATTTTATTGGTCATCTCAGTTTGTTGTTGATTGAATTCAGTCTCGAATCTAGCTATCCGAGCTTCTTGAGATGCCATAAATTGAGACATCAATCCTTCAAAGTTATTGGTACTACCATTGCCGGAAGGATTGTTGTTGAAAGTACGGTTCGAGTTGGAACCGCTTGATTGGAAACGATTAGGTGGGTTGGAAGAATTGGGTTGTTGTGTGTTTTGGTTTTGTTTCCACCTAAGGTTCGGGTGATTTTTCCATGAGGGGTTGTATGAATCACCATAATGGTTTGGCTCGGGCTTGAAAGTGTACCACTTGTCTCCCGCTCCGTCGGTACGCGAGGATGCGTAGTCCGCAAAAGCTTGTTCGGGGAGTTCCATGCAATCACGAGTGTCGTGGGGACCACTACATAATTCACATGAAGAAGTGATTTTGTTCACTTGGCTTGAAGGTTTAGGAGCCTCGTAGGATTTCATGAGAAACTTGACTTGGTCTTCAAGTTCTATGATCCTACGGTCGGAAGTGCTTGAATTGTTAGAAGGCAAAGATATTGCCTTGACCGTTTTATCCAAATCACGGGGATCACTCCAACTTTCGTTGTCATAAAGAGCAAGATCCTCTAGGAGAGCCCATGATTGTTCCGCACTTAGATCACGTAGCTTGCCACCGGCCGATTGGTCAATGGTTTGCCTTGTGGAGAGATTGATATGGTCATAGAAGATTTGGACTTGGAGCCAAAGTTCTATGCCATGGTGAGGGACTTTTTGGAGTAAGTCCTTGAATCGAGTCCATGCCTCGTAGAGAGTTTCGCCTTGACGTTGTTGGAACATCAAGATATCATTCCTTAGCTTGGTAGTTCTTCCCGGTGGGAAAAACTGAGCAAGGAAACGAGTGGTGAGATCATCCCAAGAGGTGATGGATCCTGCGGGTTGACGTTCTAGCCACTGACTAGCTTGGTCCCGCAGAGAGAATTGGAAGAGACGCAATCGGGTCGTCTCTCGAGTGGCAACATCAAGGTCTATAGAATCAACGATTTTAAGAAAGTCCTTGAGATGTTGATTAGGATCTTCAGAACGAAGTCCATGGAATGCGCATCCGCTTTGCACCAACCGGATGGTGTCGGATCGCAAGGGTGTGATATTGGCTCCTTGAGTGAGCTCAATGGTGTTTCGATAGCCGTGGTGGCTAGGACGGGAATACTCTCCTAAAGTACGGGCTCTAGGAGGTGGTGGTGGTTGTTGTGGTGGTGGGTTGTGGGGGTTAAGGATATTACCATCTTCCATGATGTCGGACGGTATGGTTACGAACAAAGACACGAAGAAAATAGATAGACTAAAGAAAACCTAGAAAAATAAAATAAAAATCTCACTAGAAAGGAGTCTAGTGAGTAGACCTAATAGAAATAAAAATTCAACCTAAACAATAACTATTCCCCGGCAGCGGCGCCAAAAACTTGATGCGTGGGTTTTGCAACCTTACAACAGGTTTTACCTCTCGAGGGATCTCAAGGGGCTTACAACCCCACCAGGCAGTGTACCTGACCGATGTAGTATAGTGTAGTGGTAAGTACGGGGGATTGATCGTTCTCCACAGGGAATAGTGTTCGTTAGGTGTGAAAGGCTACTCTAATTAGGTCTAAGGGTTGAGGAAGATTCTTTTTTTATGTTTTTATATTTTATGAAAGCAAGTAAAATCTCGGGTTTTGAAGGAGTGGGCGGAATTAGTTGCTAGTCAACTAACCCAAATTACTACAAATGCAAATAAAATAAAATAACAAAAATGAAAAGTGGTGAGAAACTTATGTGTGGAGAAATGTGTTTACTTAGATTTCCTTACTCCCTAACTATCTTTTACCGGTTAATTAGTGTGTATTAGTCGCGTGGATGACGGGTGTATTCCTTAATACCATTCGTGGGGTGGCGTACTTACTTCCCCAAACTCTACAAGCTCCTACTTCACTCCTATGTCGAGCCGGCTAGGAAGCTCCTAACATGGGATCACTAGAATTCGCTTGTGCATTAAATACAACCATAAAAACCTTTAGTACGCGTTTGGTTCATGTTTCTTAAGACGTTCAAGCAAGTTACCGAATAGGAAGTTAGCCAGTTTTCTTAAGCCTAACATAGATAAACAATCATCCAATACAACTAACAACACACTAACAACCAATAATCAATAGCTAGGTTTCATTAGATCTAAGCAAACACAAGATAAAATTAGCCTAACATGTTAAACAAAAGACAAGCATAAGATAGAATCAAACAACACATAGACATATTGAATGATTAATTGATAACTTATCTTTCAATGAAACATGGAAGATCTCAAGGCAAGAAGCCCTGAAAAAGTAGCTAAAATCGTCTTAGGGTTTTATCCCAAAATTCCACACACTAAGCTCTCCCCAATGACAAAAAAATTAGAAAACTATATATAGACTTTGACATCTGACGGCGTCACCTTATGCATTGTGACGCCGTCACCTCGCCGCTTTTAGGGTTCCCCGGGTGACCTTCTTGACGCCGTCCCTCTTTAGCTCTTCAAAAACCCATTCTGGCTTATCAAGGCTTGACGCCGTCGGACCTATAACGTGACGCCGTCCCCTTATGATTTAAGCCGTGACGCCCTTGATTTAGTTAAAGCGTGACGCCGTCAGAATTCTCATGCAAACTCACTGGCCCGTCATGAGTAAATTTCACATCCAACTTTTCTTGCCAAGGCATGACGCCGTCTGGAGTTAATGTTGACGCCGTCAAAGGTGACTTTCAGCACAATTTTGAGACTTTGCCGTTTTCTTCACTTTTATGCTCCAAAAACGTCCAAAATGCCTCCTTTTCCAGATTTCTCCTCAAAAGTACCTAAAATGACAAAAGGAACGATTTAGGGCAATATTTGATCAAATAAATACGATTTCGGGCTTAAATGACCCCTTAAAAGCGGTACACTTTTCGCCTCATCAACAATATAAGAGGATCGTACGTGTTTAAAGTTTAAGGGCAAATATACAACTGGATAGGAGCATTTCGTCTGCTTAAAGGGGAACACGAAGATTCGTGTAGTTGTATATATTTGATACAGATAATGAAGTTACAAATCGGATGCGCCATTTTGGTGGTCAAAATAGTGGCCTTCGTAAGGATATAGTTGAAGGTTTGATTGAATTGCTGGACAGTTACAATGCATTAGTTCAGTTATTCAGAACAGCGAGAGGTTTTGTCTGAGTGCTTGTATGAATACTGGCTGGATTGATCTACCTTTGATCATAGTATTGTTAAATAGTGTTCTTGAGCTATTAGTGGGGCGCAGAAAGCAAAGAGAAGAAGATCATTTGTCCATGTTTTCTGGTTTGCATAAGGTATGTACTTATAATTATTGTTGCATGATTAATTAGTTTGGTTGTATATGGTTTAGTTGGGAGGAAAACACTTTTTGTAAATATGAGTTTTTAAACAAGTCTTTCGCTGCATGATTTATATGATAAATTTGATAAGTCTTTAATTTTTTAAGCACAAAGTTTTATAAATTACACCAATATTTACCCAACATTTTCAATCACGTATAACTTCCTCAAGTGCAACTAATGAGTCAGTTTTAGGAAAGTTGATTACTAATGAGCTAATTTTAGGAAAGCTGATTATGAGACACACAAAACAAGACGTAATTTTAGCAATATAACTTACCTCAAAACCACCATAAATGTAGTTTAATACCAAAAATAACACCAACATACAAATATCTTAACATATCCCTCATTAACAAAATCATCATGTACATCAATTGGCGCAAAAAAAAAAATAACCTATACAAATCCAAAAACCCACCCCAAAAACCCAAAAAACACCTTCCCCTCTACCAAAACATAAGGCAGATAAAAACCCCTGATTTTCTTAAGAAACAATAGCTTATCATGCTCCTAAAGTTCGGTTTCTTTAACTGAATCAACAGCTCAATCACCTTATCCAGATCACGCTTTTGAATACCTCTCAAAAAAGCTGCACTCTCAAAGATAACAAACGAACCCTTCAGCACTTCCAGCTCCTCAATAACACCTTTCCTCTTCTTAATAACCTCATTTATCTACATACAAACCCTTCCTAAGCCTCCTGCGAGCTTCCTGTCCTCAGCAACTGACCTGTTAAAGTAGACGAGCATTTGGTCCTTCATAAGCGTAGCCTTGGCAGCTACTGTGAGTTCATCAAGATGTTCTAACCTAGCCATTGTTCAAATTTATCATGAATTTGTGTTTTTTTGGGTGTTAAGAATGTATACAAAGATGACACTGGGGCTCCCTAAATAACAAAAAAAAAAAAAAAAACTATGAGAGAAGAACGGCTGGAGGAAGATTAGCAATCGAGAATCTCATGATGATACTTGGGAAACTGAAACGCCGGCGTATGTATGTCTCGAGGATGCATGCAAACAGAAAACCATGATTAGCTAAATTTACTACGCTTTTTATTTACATAAATCTAATGTGCTTGGTGGACTTGAGACATAAACTTATAAAATAATTATCTAAATAGTAACTACTATAAAAAATGTATCAACAACCAAAACCAAAATAAATATTCGACGTTCGGTTCAGGCAAGGTTTTCGTAAACCGAATTACTAAAAACTAATGCCATTGAGCTTCGACATATGAACAATAACTCATACATTAATACTAAAATTCGTTTGAGAAAACCGTTCTCATATAAAAAAATCGTTAGAAAAAACTGATATTTCTGATGCGTGTAATAGTATCGTATACAGACGCTCCGCCGCAACGCACAAGTTGAAATCCTCATTTAGAACAACTTTTAAGAAAATGGAGTTGATTAAGACACTTTCATATTTTACTTGCGTGTTACCCGAAAAAGAAGCATATAAAGAAACATATAATAAAGGTACAAGTGATTATTGCATAGATTAATTCCTTACAAGAAACCAAAAAATATCTACCGCATTCAAAAAAAATTCAAAATTTCAAACACAAGTTGAAATTTTTTAAAAAAATTCCAAGATCTAAAAAAGCCGAAAACTAAAAGGACCAAAAAGAAAACATGAATTTAAAAACCACAAGCAGGCGCACCTCACACAACCCCTATTCCTTCGCTATATAAACCAACCTTATCATCACAAACCGTCATATGCTTCTTCATTTCAAATACATTTGAGAAGGCGTCTTAATAAACGCCCCTCTTTTTCTTTCTTTTCAAAACCCTAGTTTTTATAACAAAAACAAAAAGTAATTGAAAATGAGAGAATGCATCTCTGTTCACATCGGTCAAGCCGGTATTCAAGTCGGTAATGCTTGTTGGGAACTCTACTGCCTTGAGCACGGTATTCAGGTATACATATTTAATCCCTTTCATTTCATTTCATTTCATCAGATCTATTATATTTATATCAGATCTGTTTGTTATGTTTTAGATCTGTGTTGATATTGAGTTTTTGATAATGTATGTATAGATCTACGATTTTTAATGGTTATTTTGAAAATTTGTACTATTTTAATGTGTTTAAAATGTAGATCTACGGTTTATTATGAGTTTTAATGTGTTTAATTTATTTAAAATGTATCTAGATCGTTTGTTAGGATGTTATATGAAATGATTGTGTGTTTTGATGATATTGTGTTCTGTATAGCTAGATCTGTTGTATATTATTGTGGTGAGGTTGTATTTGTTGAGAGTGTTTTAATTTATTTTGTTGTGTGTTGAAGATTTAGATCTATGGTTTATGATGTGTTGTTATGAAAGTTAGGTAACATTTTTTGGTTTATAATGCACTGTGAAATGATAATGTGTAATGAAGAATAAATATGTAGATCTGCGGTTCATCGTATGTGATGATTTGTATATTCTGAATTTGTTTTAGTGTTATTTGATAGTCATTTAGCAACAAATGGTTTAAAATGTATTTAAAAAACTATGGTAATATGGTTGTATTGGAGGTTATTGTTGTGTTATGGTTTTGATGTAGTTTTGAATTTCATTTGTTTGTTGTTATGTAATTAGATAATTGATGTTTAGAGCTTTTTGGTTGATAATGTTGTTTGATTTAATAATGTGTTTGTTCCATTTTTAACCTCGTCTTTATGCGTTTGACAGCCTGATGGCCAGATGCCAAGTGACAAAACTGTCGGAGGAGGTGACGATGCTTTCAACACTTTCTTCAGCGAGACCGGCGCGGGAAAGCATGTTCCTCGTGCTATCTTTGTTGATCTTGAGCCCACTGTCATTGATGAAGTGAGGACTGGAACTTACCGTCAGCTTTTCCACCCTGAGCAGCTTATCAGCGGAAAGGAAGATGCTGCCAACAACTTTGCTCGTGGACACTACACCAGTAAGCGACCCGACCATCATTATTTTTATCCTTTGTTAGTTGTTAACAATAATTGTGTCGCTGATTGAATTTTTGATGTTGCAGTTGGAAAAGAGATTGTTGACCTGTGCCTTGACCGTATCCGCAAGCTGGCTGATAACTGTACTGGTCTTCAGGGTTTCCTAGTCTTCAACGCTGTTGGAGGAGGAACTGGTTCTGGTCTTGGTTCTCTTCTGTTGGAGCGTTTGTCGGTTGACTATGGAAAGAAGTCCAAGTTGGGATTCACTGTGTATCCTTCACCCCAGGTTTCGACCTCTGTTGTGGAGCCATACAACAGTGTGCTTTCAACTCACTCCCTCTTGGAGCACACTGATGTCTCTGTGTTGCTTGACAATGAGGCCATCTATGATATCTGCAGGCGTTCTCTTGATATTGAGCGACCTACCTACACCAACCTTAACCGTTTGGTTTCTCAGGTACTAAACAACACCCTGTAGTAAATATCATAAGCTTTAAGTTTTGCTTACAGTGATTTGTATCTGATGGAAATTATTAAAATTACGTGCAGGTCATTTCTTCATTGACCACCTCTTTGAGGTTTGATGGAGCTTTGAACGTGGATGTTACTGAGTTCCAGACCAATCTTGTACCATACCCAAGGATTCACTTCATGCTTTCATCGTATGCCCCTGTTATCTCTGCTGAGAAGGCTTACCATGAGCAGCTCTCGGTTGCTGAGATCACCAACACTGCTTTTGAGCCCTCGTCTATGATGGCCAAGTGTGATCCCCGTCATGGTAAGTACATGGCTTGCTGTCTGATGTACAGGGGAGATGTTGCCCCCAAGGATGTGAACGCTGCTGTTGGTACCATCAAGACCAAGCGTACCATTCAGTTCGTTGACTGGTGCCCAACTGGTTTCAAGTGTGGTATCAACTACCAATCTCCGACTGTGGTTCCTGGTGGTGATCTTGCTAAGGTGCAGAGGGCTGTCTGCATGATTTCAAACTCTACAAGTGTTGCTGAGGTGTTCTCCCGCATTGACCACAAGTTTGATCTTATGTACGCCAAGAGGGCTTTTGTTCACTGGTATGTTGGTGAGGGTATGGAGGAAGGTGAGTTCTCTGAAGCTCGTGAGGATTTGGCTGCTCTTGAGAAGGATTATGAAGAGGTTGGTCTTGAGTCGGGTGAAGGTGATGATGATGAGGAAGAGGAATACTGAGGAGATGGTTTCTGATTGACCTGACCGCTCTATTGATCCTTTGGCTATAATGTTACCGTTTTGTTTTTAGTACTTGCTGTTTCTTGTGTTTTAGTTCGCTTTATGACTCATGTTTTATTTTCGATGTAGTCGCAGACATTTTGATGGCAAGAATGTATTCGACTGCTGTTTTTAGTTCTTGAAATTGTTGGCATCTCTTTGCTGTTTTATTCTTATGTGATACTTGTGTATTTCATTTTAAGTCATCTAATTTTTTCAAAAAACAAACATATAGCCTGCTGTTGATATAATTGCATTAACTGATAAACAGCTGGGCATTAACTAAATTAAGCAATCTGCATACTGAATCACCTTAGAAAATTTAGTCTGTGTTTGATAAACACAGAATGATTTAGTGCTGAATGATTCTGAAGTCTGAATGGTTCAAAGGCTCTGAATGACTTGGTTGTTTTATTCTTATGTGATGCTTCTGTATTTCATTTTAAGTCATCTAATTTTTTCAAAAAACAAACATATAGCCTGCTGTTGATATAATTGCGTTAACTGATAAACAGCTGGGCATTAACTAAATTAAGCAATCTGCATACTAAATCACCTTAGAAAATTTAGGCTGTGTTTGATAACACAGAATGATTTAGTGCTGAATGATTCTGAAGTCTGAATGGTTCAAAGGCTCTGAATGACTTGGTTCTGAATGAAAATTGTATGTTTGATATCGGTTCTGAATGAGTTATCTGAATGATAAAAAATTACCATATACAGTATACCACACACAAAGAAACACTTAAAAACATAAAATTATAAATATCCTAATTCTACTCATAAATTCTGGCCACATCCCACCAAACTGCCACAAAATAAACGGATTTTTTAACATTATTATAACATTAAAAATGGAGGCAATTGATCCTGATTTCACACATATTTGATAACTCAAACTCAAAGCAACTAGCACTAACCCATATGGATCCACTCCCGTTGATGAGGTGAGATGAGGTGGTGGTTGTTTGGCCGGCGACTGTGATGTGTTGGTGACGGTGAGGTGGTAATCGGTGGTGGGTTGGCCGGAATTTAATGATGAGGATAGTTTGGTCATCAACATCCGGCAACCACCATCTTTTCCGGCAAAATTTTCGGCTATCTAAACAATCGGTGGAATGGTTCAGAGATATGTTAGCAGTGGAATGGTTCAGTAGAATCGGTGGAATGGTTCAGTGTTCAGAAGTATTTAACAAACAATCGGAATGCTGACCGATTCAGCACTTAGTGCTGAACCATTCCATTCAGCACAAATCAAACACAGCCTTAGTTGTAAGAACTTGTTTACAATATTTTGTCTCTGATTATTGCAAGTATCCTGCATTTTGGCTTTTGAGTCTGTTTTAGAGAGTGAACAAAACTGGTATGCTCGTTTAGCAAGATTTGTATAGAACCAACAAATCAGAAGATCATACTTTACAAAAGTCTTTAAATTAAGCTTAACAAGTAGCACCTCGTATTATGTTTTGACAACCATTGAAGTTGCGGACTTGAAAAATCTTTTCAAATTAGCATAGTTAATTTTTTTGATAACGTCTGCACTTTAGGTACTAAACGTCAAGGTTTTATTTGAATTCCTTGTGTTATAACATGACTAGAAGAAATATCTTTAATTCGTTTTGGTTAAGGGAGTTTTGAGGTGTTTTAACAACAAATTCACATACACCTCTAATGCTACATCTTTCTTTATTAAAATTAGTGGCTGCAGAACGCGCCGTTTAATCCCAAAGTCATCGTAGGTATTGGAGATTAGGTTTGCATGTATCTAGTTGCTTAATTGGCACCCGGTCACTCATTCAATATAGTAAGTAACATGGGTTCAACTTATGAAAATACAACCAAAAATATTAGAATGTCGTGTCTGGCTATGAAAATGGGCCCGAAAGAGAGCAACTAATGTGTCGTTTCTTTTTTCTCAATAAGCACTTTTTCTCTTTTTTCACTTCTTTTATCTGCGGAAAGGCAAATGTTTATATTTGTTTTTTTGCAGACATAAGTGCTTCTTTTCACTTCTTTCATTTTCTAAAATTCAGACATTATCTTTCACTTTTTACCTCTTCTTTCACAAACCCTACATCTCCTTCTCAATATCCGTTTTTGTACGTTTTCGTCTATTTTTATAAGTTTTTTTACGTTTTCGTCCGTTTTTTAAGTTTTCGACTGTTTTTTACGCTTTTGTCCCTTTTTTACGTTTTCGTCTGTTATTTTACGTTTTCATCAGTTTTTTTACGTTTTAGTCCGATTTCGTCCGTTTTTTAACGTTTTCGTCCGTTTTTTATTTACGTTTTTGTCTGTTTTTTTTACGTTTTCGATCGTTTTTTACGTTTTCGTCCGTTTCTTTACGTTTACGACCATTTTTTTTTAATTATTTTTGGTCACTTTCTTTACGTTTTTGTCTGTTTTTTTACGTTTTCGTCCGTTTTCTTATGTTTTCGCCCCTTTTCTTACGTTTTCGACCCTTTATTTACGTTTTCGCCCCTTTTTTTTTACGTTTTCATCTGTTTTTTACATTTTCGCCTGTTTTTTTTAGGTTCAGTTAGTTTTCGTCCGTTTTTTTTACGTTTTCGACCTTGTTTTACGTTTTCGTCTGGTTTTTTACCTTTTAGCCCATTTTTGTCCTTTTTCTTATGTTTTCGTTCGCATTTTTTACGTTTTCGTCCATTTTTTTACGTTTTCGTCCATTTTTAAGGTTTGCGACCGGTTTTTACACGTTTCTGTCTGTCTTTTTACGTTTTGACCGTTTTCATCTGTTTCGTTCGTTTTCTTACGTAAGAAATGTACAATAACGTACAAAAACGTAAAAATACGTACAAAATCATATGAAAATGGACGAAAATTTAAAAAATGAACGAAAACGTAATAAAACAGATGAAAACGTAAAAACACTGACGAAAATGTAAATAACAAAACGAAAAAGTAAAAAACAGACGAAAACTTAAAAAACGGATGAAAACGTTGAAAAACAGACGAAAACGTACAAAAACGTAAAAAAATAGATGAAAACGTTAAAAAAAAGACAAAACGTAAAAAATAGACAAAAATGTAAAAAAACAAACGAAAACATAAAAAAAGGGACGAAAACGTAAAAAAATGGACGAAAAACTAAAAAATTGTAAAAAACGTAAAAAACGCACGAAACATAAAAAAACAGCCGAAAATGAAAAAAAACATACGAAAACATAAAAAATGGTCGAAAACGTAAAAAACGGACGAAAACGTAAAAAAACATACGAAAACGTGAAAAAAGAGACGAAAACGTAAAAAAACAGACGAAAACGTAATAAAACGGACGAAAATGTAAAAAAAATAGACGAAAACGTAAAAACGGATGAGAACGTAGAAAAACAGACGAAAACGTAAAAAACATATGAAAACGAATTAAAAAACGTAGAAAACGGATGACAACGTAGAAAAAGAGACGAAAACGTAAAAAAACCGACGAAAACATAAAAAAATGGTCAAAAGCGTGGAAAACGTACTAAAACATAAAAAAACGAACAAAAACGTATAAACGGATGATAACGTATAAAACGTATGAAAACTTATCTTTGACACTCCGTATTTTAAGCGATTGCTAGTTTCACGCTCAACATTTTAGTATCATTTGACAAAAGGGTTTATATTCTCGAATCACAAAACAATAGTTAAAAAAAAAAAAAAAAAAGGTCTTCTACCATGCAGATGAAGACTTTAGATGTGCCTCTTCTTTTGCAGACATGGTTTGCAGATGAAGAAGTAAAAGCTCTGAAAAAACAAATGACACCTAAATTCTTTGTAGTACCTTATTAAAGATTTCCAAACAAATGAATCTAAAGACACTTGGGAATGTAATTTAGACTCTTCAAAGACTTATAATGTCAACTCAATGAAGAGCCTTATTGAGAAATTTACATTACCAGTTGTGGATGAAAAAATTCGGTGGAACAAGTTAGTTCCTATTAAAGTGATATTCACACTTGGCGTTTCTGTAATGATCGTTTACCAACTCGATGCAACCTTGATCACTGTGGCACCGATATTGATTCGGTTCGTTGCTCGGTTTGTGATCAAGCAATGGAGGACTCACAACACCCTTTTGTAGATTGCTGAATCGCTGCTGACCTTTGGTGTATGGTTAAAAGATGATGGAGCTTGGATGATTACCCAAAGATCTAGATAGTCTTATTACATGGGGTGACTCGGTATCATCAAATACATTGGAAAAATCTTGTTTTGATGCGGTTGTTCAAACGTGTTGGATCATTTAGAGATATCGTAACCGTTTGTGTTTTGATCCAAAGACACCTAGGAAAGACATACTAGGCCAGGAGATTATAGTTCTCTCTCACACTTGGATTGTACATAGACGTAGGCATTTTAAATCCAATTGGATTGATTGGACCAATGATCCTAAAGTTGCTTGTAAATACATGATGTAACCTCGTTTCTTCCCTAGAGTTGCTAGAGTGTTTTATATAAATCGCCGTTCAAACAAAAGTTGTTCAATTACCAAGAGGTGTGAAACAAAATCTAGTTAGAGGTGTTCTAACTTCGAATTTTAACCACTGGAACCGAATATATAAAATGATATTCGGCCCAAAACCGAACCGAATCAAATCAAGTATTCGATTTTAGGTTTGGTTTTGGTTTTGGCAAAATGTAAACTAGTCTGAAAATTAAATGCATATATACATATATGTACTTTTCCTACTATATAAATAGAATATTTTTCAAGCTTTTCCTAATTAAAGTCAGGGCCGGCCCTGACTATGGGCGGTGCGGGCGACGGCCCAGGGCATCATATAAAGAGGGGGCATCAAATTTTTAGCGTTTTAAATCGTTTTTATGTGATGTAGATAGAGTTGTAATGTAAAATGATGTTTCGTATATTTTTTAAGAGGAAGAAAAGATAAATGAAAAAGGAAATAAAAGAAAACAACATGCCGAAGAAATACACCATCATCGAAAGAAAAAGAGAATGACACAGACCAAGTAAGGGAGAGAGAGAGAGAGAGGGTGTTAAACTAAAAGATGAAATGCTTTTTATTTATTTATTTATGACACCTGAGTAAATAGTTGTACTATTGTAAATATGGGCTTATGGGCTTATAGGTGATGTCTATTTATTATATTTTATTAGGGTTTGTATCTTATAAATACATCTAAACTCTTAGATCACCACTTAATAAGAATTCTCCCTCCTCTCATTCTTGTGTTCATGTTCTTTATTCTTGTACTCTACTTATAACACGCTATCAGCACGAAGTTTGCTCCAAATAAAAAAAAAAGGTAGGAAATTAATATACACAGTTCGGTATGTTCATTTGTCTTTGCATTTATTATTGTTGCACATTACGTTTCAAATAAATGTTTGTGGCTTTTTCATGTTCATCTTAGCTTATTATTAGTTGCTTAACTTATTTCAACTGTGCCTTAGCTTATTTAAAAGCTTATCAGTCCTTTTTAAACAAACCTTGGGCTTATTCTATAAAAGTCCAACTGATCAGCAATCATTGGCTTTTTCTGGGCTTATTTGAGGTTTTCATAAATAGTTGTAGTTGTGAAAATTGCTTATTATCTTGTGCTTAATCAGTTTCAATGATTAAAATCAAAAAATAAAATAAGTAGCAAAAAGCCATTGCTGGGATTCGAACCCTGGCCACCCAGCTCACCACACAACACACTTACCACTCTGCCCTTGGGTCTTTTCCAGTTAAGCTTTGCACCCTTTTTTATTTAACCCACTTTTCCCTTTTAAGTTATCCGAACCTTTTAGCTTATTATCAGCTTATCCCAATAAGCTGGCACCTTTTTTATATTTTTCCTAGGCTTGTTATAGCATAAAGTAATTTCACAAAAATTTCCAGAATTTTTAGAATAGTATTAATATTTTTTATGCATTTTACTTTTTAAAACAGTTTTTAATTCATAATAAAAAATATAAAAGTCAGAAAAATATAAATCTTTTTTCTAAAATTTTATTTTGTCATTTATAACTTAGGAAAAATAATTTAGTACTTGTAAGATTAAATTTTAGAGATTTCACTTTTTAATCCCGTTTTTATAATTCCCGTTTCGCGTTTTTAATATAATTGTTTTAATCTTAATTTTCTTTTGAGAATTTGTTTCTCATTTCTAAATTAGAATTAAAATACAAAATTCCATATCCCAATCATCAGTCACTCTAATTCCGAACCTTACACGATTGTCCATTCCAACCTCGCTGGGACACGACCCGGGTAATCACTTACCTGGTATCACACACACACATCGTATTCACGGGTTTTTGTAAAATAACCTTTTTCCTAAGAGGTTGACTTGTCAATTCCCGCGTATCACGCGTATCCGTCTGATATTAATTATATATATATACTTTAGCACGGATCAACATCTTATTTGAATAAGCTGTGAATAAGCAAAAAGGGATGTTAAGCTAAAAGGGAAAAACTTGGTTAAGTGAATTAAAGGTGAGCGCTATAATGAAAAAGACCCAAGGGCAGAGATGGTTGTGGTGTATTTAACTGGTTGAGGATGGTAGAGGTCTGGGGTTCGAGCCTAGGCTCACCCTGGGCTTCTCAACTTCCCAGTTTTTGTTTTTGCAAAAAAAAAATTATGAAACTTATTAATAAGCTAAAAATGAACAACTTTTGTGAAAACAAAATTTTTATAACTTCAGAATTAAGCTGGAAAAGGCAAAATAAACAAACAGTTAACATATTAGGTATCACCTGTGATACAAAATAAACTTATTAAGTATCACCTGTGATACAAAATAAGATATTAGGTATCACCTGTGATACCTAATAAGTTATTTTGTATCACATGTGATACCTAATAAGTATATTTTGTATCACAGGTGATACATAATATGTTATTTTGTATCACAGGTGATGCCCAATAAGTTATTTTATATCACAGGTGATACCTAATAAGTTATTTTGTATCACTGGTGATACCTGATAATGTTAGTAGGTAACAAGTATTTAGCAAAAAGAATAAGCTTAAAAGTCTACACAATAAGCAACATGAAAATAGCTTATCAAATTCTTAATATTTTGATAAAAACATTACATAACAAAAATATTATAACTAAAACATAAAAACCTAAAAATCAAAAATTACCCCTAGATGCATAAATTTGTATTCATCTAGGGGTAATTTTTGATTTTAAGTTTTCTTAGGCTCGTTTAATTCCTGTAAGAACTCGTTTTTCAGTTTAATTTGTGTTTTTGCTTATTTGTGCTTTACTTACTTATTTTGTATCACAGGTGATACCTAATATGTTATTTTGTATCACGTATGATTTTGTATGTATCACATGTGATACCTCATATTTTGTATTTACAAAAACAAGTAGCTAAATACAGTCTAACTATCACAGGTGATACCTAATATGTTATTTTGTATCACAGGTGATACCCAATAAGTTATTTTGTATCACAGGTGATACCTAATAAGTTATTTTGTATCATTGGTGATACCTGATAATGTTAGTAGGTAACAACAAGTATTTAGCAAAAAAGAAAATAAGCTTAAAAGTCTACACAATAAGCAACATGAAAATAGCTTATTAAATTCTTAATATTTTGATAAAAACATTACATAACAAAAATATTATAACTAAAACATAATAAATACGTGGAAGCACATTGAACTTTATATAACATTATGAAATATAACTTCTATAATTTCTAATTTAACATCAGAATCTATCCGACCAAACACATTACAGAGAAGTCCAGGAGAGCGTGGTTTGAACAAAAATCTTAGATATTACTAGAGTTGTTTTCCAAAAAACAGATATGCAAGTTTAAATTTGAAGGTCAGTTTGAGCTGTCATATCAAAGCTTGCGAAGAGAGAATTCATCAAGGAAAATGTTGTCTTTGGTTTTGGTGCTCTCACCCTGGTACACCTTGACAGATAAACTAGATTGGTTTTCATATGTTGTTTCATATTCGACTTCTTTTACAGTGGGTATTGGCGTGTTCCTTGGAATCACGACACTCATATATTCTCCCCTTACCCTGATGCCAAGGGACAAAGGGGTCACATCTAACAGTATCAACTCCTTCACATATTTATTGCCATTACCACTTAAGTTAGCAGCCAACACTCCTGCACCATAAGCTACAGCTTCATCAGCGTTTATACTCTTGCAAAGTGGTTTCCAATCAAAAAATTCCTTCAGCATTTGTTGCACCTTGGGGATCCGAGTTGACCTTCCAACAATAACTATGTCATCAATATCATTGATTTGCATATTCCCGTCTCTTAAACAATTTTCGACATGCTCTATACACTTTCTAAAGAAACCTGCATTTAATTCCTCAAATTTTGCCCGAGTGAATTTCAGCGAAAAATCAATTCCCTCGTGCAAGGAATCAATTTCAATTGACGTTTGAGCAGTTGACGAAAGATCCCTCTTTGCTTTCTCACAAGCAACTCTCAACTTTCTCATTGCTTTTTCATTTTGACTGATATCTTATGTATTCTCTTGAATTCGTGTACACAGTGATTCACCATTGTCTTGTCGAAATCCTCTCCACCCAAATGAGTATCGCCACCCACTGCTTTTACATTAATGGTACCCTCATTGGTGATAGTGAGAAGAGACACATCAAATGTTCCCCCTCCCATATCAAAGACGAAGACATTGGTGTGCTTTGGACCGTATTTATCAGCACTCTTGTCTAGACCATAGGTGATTGCAGCTGCTGTGGGCTCACTAACCAACCGCAAGACATTGAGGCCAGCCAGCATTCCAGCTTCCTTTGTTGCCTGTCGTTGCTTGTCACTGAAATATGTAGGGACGGTGATCACTGCATCTGTAACTTTTGTTCCAAGGTATGCTTCAGCAACCTCTTTTAAATTCTTTATAATCATGGAAGATATTTCTTCGGGTGAGAATTCGGTGTCTTCGCCATTATGTTGAAGTGCTATCATTGGCTTATCGGCAGACCCTTCTATTACCTTAAATGGCCATGATTTTAGTTCCTCCTGCACTGTTCTATCACTGAATCTGCTTCCAATTAAATGCTTCACATCTGAAATGTTTTAATAAGAACAAGTACAGAAATTACATTGTTGTGCATCAAGAGGCTTCAGGAATCTGAGTCACAGATCAAGGCCTTATCTGTTAATTATGCCGCTTTACTAAAAGAAAGAGAGGTACCATTTTTTATCTTTCTTTCTGTTCGTGAAATGCACTAATAGTACCTTGTTAGCATGTTTGATTAGTTATTTAACTACATCTTAAACAATGAAACGCTGGCAATCTTTTACAATAGTTCTAGAAATCCTGAAGTAATCCACAATTTTGGTCCCCCACACTTGGTATATGGCATGGAAACAACTTTTCTAGTTTTGGTACACTGTAGACATGTCTGACAAAGTTTGCATCTCTAGACATGTTATTTACTCGGATTTAGAAAACTGGTAGCAGATTTTATAGCTGCAACAATGGTATGTTAAAGGGGAGGTAGTTAAAGAAGAGTATTGTGTTGTTTCACATGTTTATTTGTGATTTGGCAGATATGCATGTCTTTATCAGCCATTTATATCCTATCTCTAAGAGCTTAAACTCAGTTCCACAAGAATTGTTACAGATGGTTTTGTATGCTACCTCTAAGAGCTTAAACCCAGTTCCACAAGAATTGCTACAGATGGTTTTGTATGCATGCTAAGAAATGTGTTAGTACGAGTTAAATAACTGTGTTAGTATCAGGCTGCTAGTTATATACAAACAGACCCTACATATATGATACCGTGATTAATCTAAAAGAGGAAGTTGTGTTCTTGGGTTAAATCTTGTAATTCAAAGATAGTTTCTAGTGAAGTGTAGAGGTGGACCTGGGCAATGGTACATACTACTGAAGTCAGTCACTTAGTTTCATATTATTTTTAAAACAAGAAAGTGTTGCAGTTCCTATGGGACATCCGAAACTGACTGTTAGCAATTTTTTTTTAACAAATAACTCATTCCATTCCTCTGGAAGGAAACATGTTATGAAATATGTCACATAACACAATTAATATAAAGTCATGCCATTGGATCCAGCAATATAGGCACTACTATGTTCAGGCTTAAGCATGCCATAGTAAACAGTATAACAGTTTTATTCATTAACATGTCATATGTTGGTGTAAAATTGGCTATTAAAAGCAAAATATCTATCCTGACTCAAGTTTTATTCACATGTGATACAAAATAACTTATTAGGTATCACCAGTGATACAAAATAACTTATTAGGTATCACCTGTGATACAAAATAACATATTAGGAACTGATACAAACCCTGTAAAACCTAATGATTGTCTTCGTCTATCATGAAATCCTTGTGATATAGCCCCACCTTCTCTTGTGCTAATTTGATAACACCCCTAGAAAAAGGAACTGATACAAACCCTACCCTCAAGTTATGAGCATGCCACTGCTTGTAGGTCTCAGGTCTCTCGATCCTCTCCCAGCCTTCACATGCTATAACATTCAGCGCTTCTCTACTTACATCTCTACTTAAACAGTACAATAACACCATATTCAAATCTAAACGCTAACCGCTCCGCGCCAATCATAACCTTAAACCTAATTAAATTCGCAAATCGTCAACTAAAAACAACACCACTTCACAGATTCAACACATCGTTCACATACATCTCTACTTACACACCAGATTCGAATCTAAACGCTTACTTCGAAACGCTAAAAGCTCCGCGCCAAACACACCTAAACCTAACTAAATACGCAAACGGTCAACTAAAACCGATAACATCCACAATACAATTGATTAATTAACATCATATTGAAGAAATTGATCACTAATAGCACCAAATTCGAATCTAAAGTTACACTAACATAATGAATAATAAACAACAGATCTGTTAATAAAACAAGGTATTGAATACCGTCATAACATTCAGTTTGTTCAGCAAGCTTAGCGACGTAGATGAAGGTGTCACGATCAGCAGCCATCGATGGATTACTTTTACTTACTGTGTGTTTGTGTGTGTGTGTAAGAAAAACGAGTGGAAAGAAAGAGGAGTGAATGAGACGATAAGCCGCGAAAAATGGAGATGATGATACTCATTGGTTGGAAGCCGGAAGTTATGGTGGTTTTCTAATCGGTTTATATGTGTTTTTTGTGTGTGTTTGGTGAAGGCGCGAATAATGAGAGAAATTAAGAGGACCCTTGTGTTGTAAATGTACCAAATTGCCCTTGTGCGTTTAGTTATTTTTTTAATTAGTAAATATCTTTTTAATCTTAGCCATTGATCAAATTTAGATGGAGGGTGGGGATGTGTCCCTTGGTATGTGAGTAGTTTTTAGTATCCAAAATAACTCTCCTCAAAATCTATACTACCATATTTCGAAATCTAGATGAACGCTCCTAAAAAGAAAATATAAAATTATCATAACGAAGTTTAATACAAAGAATGCGTTATATTCTTTTGTATCTTCCTCGACATGCATTATACCTATATTATGAAAGATAATCACTAGCCATAACATAAGTTTATGCGCCATGATTATAAAATTATTTTTGGCATGACCGGTTATACCATCACGAGTCATTAATGATGCAAAAAATATAGGACTAAGTCTAAAGATACGCAACATACTTTCTCAAAAGTACCGAAATACGTAACATACTTTTAAAATTATCATTGTACGCAATTTACTTTCAAATTTGGTGCAATGTACGTAACATGACCTGGAATCAACAGGTTACCAGGTTGAAAACTTTGAAAATTGACAGGAATGGTCCCTGTGGCTTGCGTTGACTTTCACCGGTCATCCCTTGACTTTTTTATCACTTAGAAAAGTTACAGTAATGGTCCTTATGGTCCCTGTGGCTTCCATTTTTGTCCTTTTTTTTACGTTTTCGTCCGTTTTTATACGTTTTCGTTCATTTTTATACATTTTCATTCGTTTTTATCCGTTTTCGTCCGTTTTTATACGTTTTCGTCCGTTTTTTTATGTTTTCGTTCGTTTTTATACATCATCATCCCTTTTTAACGTTTTTGTCCGTTTTTCTTGCGTTTTTTACGTTTTCGTCCATTATTCTTACGTTTTTTTCGTTTTCATATGTTTTTGTCCGTTTTTCTTACGTTTTTGTCCGTTTTTCTTACGTTTTTTTTCGTTTTTGTCCGTTTTTATCCGTTTTTGTCCGTTTTTCTTACGTTTTTCTTACGTTTTTGTTCGTTTTTCTTAGGTTTTTTTCGTTTTTGTCCGTTTTATATTTTTTATTTCCGTTTTTTCTTTTTTTACGTTTTTTCCGTTTTTTTTCGTTTTTTTCGTTTTTTTTTTTTTTTTTTTTTTTTTTTTTTTTTTTTTTTTTTTTTTTTTTTTTTTTTTTTTTTTTTTTTTTTGTTTTTCTTTTCGTTTTTCCGTTTTTCTTCGTTTTTTTTCCGTTTTTTTTTCCGTTTTTTCTACGTTTTTTGTCCGTTTTTCTTACGTTTTTGTGTTTATCGTTTTTTGTCCGTTTTTTCTTACGTTTTTGTCGTTTTTCTTACGTTTTTTGTCCGTTTTTAATCCGTTTTATCCGTTTTTTCTTACGTTTTTGTCGTTTTTCTAGTTTTTTTCCGTTTTTGTCCGTTAATCCGTTTTTCTTACGTTTTGTCGTTTTTCTTATTTTTTCCGTTGTTGTCCGTTTTTTCTTACGTTTTTGTCCGTTTTTCTTACGTTTTTTCCATTTTTGTCCGTTTTTATCCGTTTTTCTTTCGTTTTGTCCTTTTCTACGTTTTATCTGTTTTCTTACGTTTTTATCCGTTTTTGTTTATTTTCCTTACGTTTTTGTACGAATTTTTTGTCCATTTTTTTTGACCAAATTTTATTAAAAAAATAAATAAAATTAAAAAATTTGAAAAAAAAAATAGAAAATTTTTTCCGAATTTTTTGTCCGATTTTTTTTTTCTTTTTAGTCCGAATTTAAAAAAAAAAAAAAAAAAGTTCAAAAATTTTGTCAGAATTTTGAATTTTTTTTTATTTTTTATTTTTTAAATTTGGTTAAAAAAAATCGGACAAAAATTTTGAATTTTTTTATTTTTTTTTATTTTTATTTTTTTAAATTCGGACTAAATTTTTTTTATTTTTTAAAAAAATTCGGACAAAAAAGAAAAAAAATCGGACAAAAAATTCGGACTAAATAAAAAATTGGAAAAAAAAAAGAAAACGGAAAAAACAAAGAATAACTGACGAAAACGTAAAAAACGGACAAAAACGAAAAAAAAACGTAAGAAAAATGGACAAAAACGGAAAAAAAATGTAAGAAGAATGGACAAAAACGTAAGAAAAACGGACAAAAACGGAAAAAACGTAAGAAAAATGGACAAAAACGTAATAAAAACGGACAAAAACAGAAAAAACGTAAGAAAAACGGACAAAAACGTAAGAAAAACGGAAAAAAAACGGAAAAAACGTAAGAAAAAAGGGACAAAAACGTAAGAAAAACGAATAAAAACGGACAAAAAGGGAAAAAACGTAAGAAAAACGGATAAAAACGGAAAAAACGTAAGAAAAAACGAAAAAAACGTAAGAAAAACGTAAGAAAAACGGATAAAAACGGACAAAAACGGAAAAAAACGTAAGAAAAACGGACAAAAACGAAAAAAACGTAAGAAAAACGGACAAAAACGTAAGAAAAAGGACAAAAACGCATAAAAAGGGACAAAAACGAAAAAAACCTAAAAAAACGGACAAAAACGGAAAAAAACGTAAGAAAAACGGACAAAAACGTAAGAAAAACGGACAAAAACGGATAAAAACGGACAAAAACGTAGGAAAAACGGACAAAAACATATGAAAACGAAAAAAACGTAAGAATAACGGACGAAAACGTAAAAAACGCAAGAAAAACGGACAAAAACGTTAAAAAAGGATGATGATGTATAAAAACGAACGAAAACATAAAAAAACGGACGAAAACGTATAAAAACGGACGAAAACGGATAAAAACGAATGAAAATGTATAAAAATGAACGAAAACGTATAAAAACGGACGAAAACGTAAAAAAAAGGACAAAAATGGAAGCCACAGGGACCATAAGGACCATTAATGTAACTTTTCTAAGTGATAAAAAAGTCAAGGGATGACCGGTGAAAGTCAACGCAAGCCACAGGGACCATTCCTGTCAATTTTCAAAGTTTTCAACCTGGTAACCTGTTGGTTCCAGGTCATGTTACGTAAATTGCATCAAATTTGAAAGTAAATTGCGTACAATGGTAATTTTAAAAGTATGTTACGTATTTCGGTACTTTTGAGAAAGTATGTTGCGTATCTTTAGACTTAGTCCAAAAATATAAAATGATTAGATTATTCGATCTAATTTATTATCTCTCAAAATAAGTTGATTATTCATCTATCAACTAGATTGGGGACTCATTCCTTCAATCATCTGGAAAGAAAACAAATGGATATATGTAGGCATACACATCCACTATGTGCACCATTTAGAATTTAAAATCGATGCATCGTCTAAATGGTTATCAAAATCGCAACCTTAAGTTTGCATGATTAATAGCTCAACTAATTAAAATGCGAGCATAACTTTCCAGGGTAAGTATTTCATTGTGAATATGCGATGCATTACTTCTAAATTATCCAAGGATAATGAGAGAAAAACTATATGTTGGTGTATGGGGTCGTGATATAATATACACAACAACGAAATTAGCATCATGCCAAAATGTCATTATAAATCCTCCCCTTTATAATTGGTTTTAGTTAGAAACCAAGTATCTCCCATTTCAATTTCTTTTGTGCAATACATACTGAAATTACTCCACCTAAATGCACATATATGGGATATAGAAGAAGGATAATTCCTTCAGGAGGAGAGAAAAGTAGCTGCGAGTTCAAAATGAATTATCATATTCTATTGATCCTCTCAAGAAATAGTATGAATCTATAATTCATTGGATAATCCAATAGCCATATATATACACTGAGCCAAAATAAAATGTCAGCTACTAATGCTCCAAGTTATACTCTGTCCCTCAAGGACATTGTTTGTTATGACATGCCTCAAGCATGATAGAATGATCGATTCCAAAGAAAATCCTCAATGAAAAATATGGAGCATTAAAGAAAGATGGTTATTCGAGGTATAAAAGACCCCATGATTGTCTCATAAAGAGATAATAGACATGAAAGTTCCAAAGAACTTCAGATAGCTAATGAGATCTCAACAAATACTATCATGTCTAGAATCATATGGAATCTAAACAAAAACGACGTCGATAAATTTGTTTACATACAATATAGCGTTTGCTATTATGAATAATGAGGATCATAAATAAATTATTATTAAAAAGTGCGTCCAACGAAATGATTGGCCAACATGAAAGAAGCAATCTCGTGAAAATACGAGAAGTATTGGGACATGAAGTCCATACACATGAATGTGTAAAATATATTGGATATACATAAGTCTTTGTGCGAATAAGAAATAAAAGCTCTAAAGTTATGTCCTTTAAGACATGAATTGTGAATAAATAAATTCACAAAAGCACGAAGTTGATTATTAAAAGACATATTGTCTCGAGGTGGACGTAAATGTCTTATTTATATTTTACGAGACAAAGTATTTAAATTGCTCTAAATGAGTTTTATTAGAGTTCTCATATTCTATGAAGGATTTATAATGCCTCAAGCATGTCTAGCAACTTCAACTTCTTGAAGCAATTAATAAAGTTCTCAAGAAGTCTACTTGATCAAATTGAATGAATCCTTATATGGATAAAAATCATTTGGACGCATATTATATGAATTGCTTTTGCACATGTCTCTATAAAATGATTGGTCCTCAAGTACCAAACATAAGTGCAACTGAGGTTTTAATAATTAATATGCGTAAAGAGAGTGCATTTTTTTCTTTTAATATTTGTATTAGCAATGTATGCTTTCCAACCAATGCATTTGATATTAGGTTGGAAGCTACACATATTTTGTCATCTTCCCAGGACATATTCTTAACATCAATGATTCGATATACATTATTACAAAATCTTTGCCGACAAAAGTGACTGAGAAACTGCTTCAGAAGATTGATATTCGGCGCTTGAAAGATATACATTAAATTGAGGAGGAGCATTATGCGCGCTGCACTCTTTTTCCCTTAATCAAGTTTTTCTTTATCCCACTGGGTTTTTCTTGATAAGGTTTTTAATGAGGAAGTTTATAGCGTGTAATAAATGATGAATATCCAAGGAGGAGTTTTGTAAATATGGGCTTATAGGTGATGTCTATTCATCATATCTTATTAGGGTTTGTATCTTATAAATACATCCTTAATCTAACTTCTTGGATCACCACTTAATAAGAATTCTCCCTCCTCTCATTCTTGTGTTCATGTTGTTTATTCTTGTACTCTAGTTATAACAGTACGTAGTACTAGAAAAGAGTAAAAGGTTTGTCTTAGGAATATGGGCTTATGAGAACCATTTTTTAAAATATTTACACAATAAGAACAAAAACTTGGTGGCATCTTTTATCCTGTAAATGCGATTTTGCATGGTTGATATCTAGCTAATTAAATGCTATATATTACTAAAAGGGGGGAATGTGGGCTGCTTCGAAGTGTTGTACATCACTGTTGTTTCAACAGTAACTTTCAGCTTAAAAAACATGTACACCACTGTTGTTTCTACAGTAACATTTTACTGTAGCTCTAAAAATTTTTTTTTTTCCCCTGCTATTACAAAAACTGTGTATAACCAAATCAATAAACAAATCCAAAATCATCATCAGCAGCAACAATAACAACAAAAGAGAATCCAATTACAAAAACTATATGTATAATCAAATCAATAAACAAATCCAACTCTACAAACCTTACAACTCCACAATCAACAATCCGAACCCTAACCCTAAACGACCTACAACGCATCAAGAGATAAAGGAGTTCATTAACCATTTTTTAAAATATTTACACAATAAGAACAAAAACTTGGTGGCATCTTTTATCCTGTAAATGCGATTTTGCATGGTTGATATCTAGCTAATTACTATATATTACTAAAAGGGGGAATGTGGGCTGCTTCGAAGTGTTGTACATCACTGTTGTTTCAACAGTAACTTTCAGCTTAAAAAACATGTACACCACTGTTGTTTCTACAGTAACATTTTACTGTAGCTCTAAAAAAATTTTTTTTTCCCCTGCTATTACAAAAACTGTGTATAACCAAATCAATAAACAAATCCAAAATCATCATCAGCAGCAACAATAACAACAAAAGAGAATCCAATTACAAAAACTATATGTATAATCAAATCAATAAACAAATCCAACTCTACAAACCTTATAACTCCACAATCAACAATCCGAACCCTAACCCTAAACGACCTACAACGCATCAAGAGATAAAGGAGTTCATTAGATCATTCAAAAAACAGCAAGCTGCTCCCCTTCTCAAACCACCTGTTTTCGCAACAAACAAACAAACAAAAAAAAATCAGTCCAATAATAAACTCTTTTCCATCTAATCATATATCTTATAACATCAAATACCAAAACCAATCCAACTCTCACCGTGACTCAACACGAAGCACGGCTCGGCCGCACTTCGTACCAACTGCCGAGAGACGAAGATACCCGAAACAAATCCAAAAATCCAAACTACAACATAAACAAGAAATTAGAATTAAAAGAGAGCAAACAATAGGTAACTCGCCCGAGTCAACGCGAGTTGACTCGGCGAGTCACCGAGTCAAGACCGAGTCGCGGTTAAAAACACTAGATCCACACATTTTTTATTGTTTTACAAAGGTTTTACAAAAAGTTTTATATTAAAATCGGTTTTATAAAAAAAAATTAGAAATTAGGGTTTGGAAAAATAATAACCAAGAGGGGTGGGAGTAAGTGCGTGAGGGGTTTTTACCAAAGAGAAAGGGTGGTGAAGCGTCGGCGTGGTGGCGGGGAGGGTGGCAGTAGGCGGTGGTGGCACGTGACGGTGATACGAGGCGCGTCACAACCTCACGAGCTCCAGAAATGTCTACATACACCGATCTATTGATTCGGAAAAGAAAATGTATCGTCGGAAAATATTCCGGCGACGGTGGTTGGCCGGACAGTGGATGTCGCCGGCGGTGGGGTGAAGAGAGGGAGAGGGAGAGAGAGATAAATATAGGTGTGTGTGTGAAAAAATGAAATACAATATTATTTTAGAGGTATAATATATAATTTTGAGGGAGGCACGCTAACATGGCTAATTTTTTGATAAAAACATCGTGGGACTCATTTGACATACCAAACGGACTCGGAAATTAACGAAACTTGCGTCATTGTTCACGAAATAATTTTTATGATAAAAACCAGTATAAATATGCATAACTTTCCAAAATTCAATTTATTTGGCAAAATTCGATTCATTTCACGTGTAAATATATGTGTGTTGTATCAAGTTACGTGTGCATATATATATATATATATATATATATATATATATATATATATATATATATATATATATATGTATATATATATATGTATATATATGTATATATGTATATATATATATATTATGTATATATATATATATGTATATATATATATATATATATATATATATATATATATATATATATATATATATATATATATATACGTTTTTCGCACTCCTATTAAGAACGCATAAATACACAACAACGCGCGCAAAAAAAAAAAAAAAAAAAAAATTGTGCCACAAACACGCCCGCTGCAACGCGCGGGTTTCCTAGCTAATTTAATGCTAATTGGAAAATAAGCTAATATAATAATTTATGTGATTTTTTTTGTGACGTTTAACAATATTAGTCACATAAATTCATTATTTCCCCGTATTAAACTGTACGTAAATACAACACGATGTTAAACGTCAATAACTCTGTGTATAAAATAAAAGTATGTAGGTATTGTTTGCAAGCCAAATCGCTAAAAATACTCATTCCGTCCCAATAATATTATTCACATTTTTATTTTGGGTTGTCACAAATTAATTGTCCATTGCCAAAAATAAATAGGAAAATTTGGTCGTTATTACTATATTACCCTTACTTGATATTGTCATTACAACTTTTAATAAATCAGTAATTAATTTGTTAAAGGTAAAACTGTCATTCCGCAAAAAGTAAGTGAGAGAAATCACTAATAATTATGTTTTTCTTAAGCCGTATGTTTTTTTTTTGGTCGATGGACAATTATTTTGAGACGGCGAGAGTTTTGTGTTTATGCCATTTAATAAGGGCATCTTTCGATCGACTCGCCCAGGGTAGCAAAAAACTAAGGACAGGCCTTGATTAAATTAAATGTTTCATCTTGGAGAAATGCAAATCAAAGAATGCCTACGAGAATCAACTTGGATATGAGAGGTATTGATCTTAACTCAGTTAGATGCCCCATCTATGGCGAAGCACTCGAAACGGAAGAACGTATTTTTTTGTCTCTTGCAAACTTGCCATGAAGATGTGGATAAGAGTTTTGAAGTGCTGAGGCTTGCCTAATGCCAACGTATTATGTCTCAATGATAGTATCAATCTTGCAGGTAAAGTCAAGATTAAGGCTGCTCATTACATTTATTTTGATGTAGTGGTGCAAAGTGCAAACAACCCTTTGGCTTTTATGGCGTATTAGAAACTAATTCCCATTTGCTGCCAAAAGGCCTAAAGTTGAGCTCATCTTCAATGATGTTAAGCTTCACTCTTTCAGTTTGATATATTCTAGACTTAAAACAATTTTCTTTGAGTTGGATTAAGTGGTTTGAGAACCATTGTAACGTTCTTCCAAGTTCCAACTTCAATGTAATTATCTTTCTTCGCTCTTAGGTTCTTGATAAGATGCTTATAAAATCTGTTGTTCCACAAAGAAGTCAAAATCTTATTTATTATTAGTGATGAATCTTTTTTACTAAGAACGAGTATTTGAGTATAAATTGTTTAAGTTTTATTAGTTATTTCTCTAAAAATCTAGAAAATTAAATAAAAAAATTTAGAAGTTATGTAATTCGAGTTAAAACCAAATTTGGTTCAGTTCGACCCATTTCCAAATCTGATTCGGTTTCGGTTTTGCTTTAAAAGAAATTCAACCCAGACCAAATATCTCATAAACATCCGGTATCACGAAATGAAACTTTAACGGATGACTAACATATTTCATTTCTTTCGGTTATTCTTTCTATAGATGCCAAATAGAAAAGATGAGTTATCTGGTAAAAAAATGTTAATATTTATTTCATAGAGTTATGATAGTAAAATGAGGTGAAAAATAAAATGAGAAATGTGAAAAGAAAACACAACTATACATTTAAAACGACCTACAAAAGTTAAATTTCACTCTTGTGCTTAAAATGTATGGCAATAAATCTTTGTTATTCTTGTTATTTTATTTTTTACTACTTGTTACCCGGTTTCTTTCATGTTTTCGTAAAAATAATTCGAATGATGATCGGCCCAGCTGGTCAGAGGCACTCTCGGTTTTACCCAAAGTCTTGAGTTCGATTTTTAGGGATGGCAAGTCTTGGTTTTTTCCCTCCGAATACTTGTAACGGCCTATGGTCAATATCTCGTTGTCTAGGGTACGTGCAAGGCTTCACTATTATTCAGTTAGGTTAAAAAACACAAATAGCAATATTGGACTTTCCATATATTTGGGCCTAGATGCACCCACCCACACTTAAAATTTAAAAATCCATTTACTACTTACACACATCAGAAAAAGAAAATACTAAAATTTTAGCAAAAGAAAAGATGGCGTCGGCGATTGTAAGATCTAGTCTCCGGTCAGCTCTTCGCAGAACCAATCAGGCTCCCAAAAGATCATTTTCTTCCGGCGCATCTGTTGAAGATGAAGCTCGTACACTTTTTTTTTTTTTTTATAAATTATGTATTTAGAATATTTGAATCTAATCTATTTAGGATTTTTTTTGGCTCATGTCATGCTAAAAATGTTAATTTACGGGGGTGTTTGGGATTGCTTATTGAATCAGTTTTGTGTTTCTGCTTATTTTGAGGTGAAATTAGATTTTATTGATAAGCAGCTAGGTATTTCAAAATGCTTCTTTTATCATAAGCATTTTGAGGTATTTAACCAAAAAGTCTAATACCCTTTTTAATGGATTTTGAAACAGTTAAGCAGAAAACAAATAAGCAATCCCAAACACCCCTCGTATTTTTTGTCTGCATAGGGGGCACTTGTGAATATGGATTGATTGTTGATACGATTTATTTGGTTTTGCAGGTGAAGCAGCGAAATGGGAGAAGATAACATATCTAGGCGCTGCTGCTTGCACTATTCTCGCATTTGTTAACCTATCCAAGGGCCATCCTCATTTTGACGAACCACCTGTAAGCTCTAATCATTTGTTACAATTGTTATATTACAGCATTTTTTTCCTTCATAAGTCGGCTTATGCTTGAAAACTAGTATCTATTGTCAAATGTAATACTTAACATCTTACGTTAAAAATGACACTTTCTAGAATATTGTTGATTTTGGTTTTGAGTTATCAAGCTGTATTTTAAATATTTGACTTTGTTAGAGTATTATAGTATGTGTAATGTCAATTTAGCGGTTTACATGAGATGAAGGGAGTACGGCTTTCAAGTGATTGACTTCCTCGTCTCGCTAACATCCTTGGTGTTGGTTTCGTTTTTCTCTAGATCTTAATTGCTTCTTTTTTTTATATGTGTTTGCAGGCATATCCATACTTGCACATTCGTAACAAGGAGTTTCCATGGGGTATGTTCTATGTATACTGCTATGGGGTTCCATTACTGTATTTCTCTTAGATTCTTTTAAAGCTTAACGGATGAATTATAATTATTAAAATGGGGTTATTTAAAAAGATAATGATACTAATAGGGTCACTATGGTTTTCTATCAAAAAGAGGTTAAGCCCCCATGTGTCCTGCCTTCATCCCCCCAACACCCCACCCACACCCACACACACACGCACAAATTTGTTTGCAGCTAATAGCTATTTTCTATTTTATTTTTACTATTTTGTATTTTTTCTAGTGTTTGAATAACTAGTTAATAATTTTAGTATTTTGTTTTTAAAAATAAATTCTAATACTGTAAACGTGGCCGATGGTTGTGGGAGGTGAGGATACGAGGTTGGGTTCCATGGGATATTAACCTACTTTTGAGATTGAAAAACAAAAGACCTATTTGTATCTACTTTTAGCCCTATTTTAAGAACTTATCCTGATATTATTAGTTTATTAGCTATAGTGTTATGTGGCTCACATCTGAAGTCCATTTATCTTTTCGTCATCTGTCCATCTTGTATAACACATACCGGAGAGCTTAGTTAAACCCAAAATGACCATTTTGAGATCTTAAGGATAAAGTGAAAGCTGTCGGTTGCTTATTATTCTTACATACATATTTATCAGATATGTTACTCATACACTTCAATGACCACTCGTAGCTCTTAAATTTTCTGGATTAGTTACCAATGTATTTATAATTGATTGTATTTTAGGTCACACACAATTGTGTTTATTAAACTTTTGGATTAGGTACCAATGTATTTATATGGTTAGTTAATAGCTGCAAAGTTGTAATGGTTTTGTTTGTCAAGATACGTTATACACATCTGGACAAGTGTCTGATGCGAGTTGGTTATTTATATATTTTGCACTCTTAAGTAATATATTATCACCCTTTCCCAATGTATTTATATGGTTAGTTAATAGCTGCAAAAGTGTAATGGTTTTGTTTGTCAAGATACGTTATACACATCTGGACAAGTGTCTGATGCGAGTTGGTTATTTATATATTTTGCACTCTAAGTAATATATTATCACCCTTTCCCAGTAGCAATACTTTAGTTAGTTTTATTAAAATAACTGACTACTACGTCTTAGACTACTTAATATGTGATGTGGTGCAGTCCGGTACTCTGGCTGTCTCAGCATATTAGTAAGAAGTAATATCTCAAAGGGACCAAAGGGCTTATGTGATGTTAAAACATGTGCAGTTTCTCTGCTGTGTGTTTGTTAGGCTCTACAATCACCAGAAATTCTTCATTTTAATAGAGAAAACCCCCTCTTGTATGCTAACGTTCTAGGATGGCAGTGTTGGAGTGTTACACTGTTTCATTGTTGGTTTATTATAATCTTGTACCCATTACATCCCATAACAGTAAAAATACATGAATACTAACAATTGAAAAGGTCAATTTTAAGACCATCGCATGTGGAAGATAGGACTTTTTGTTGGGCTGACATGTCAAGCAAAGACTACCTAATATAACGAGTGGACTTATGGAGTCTTACAGAACTAGTTAGCTGTGTGCGTATGTTGTTATATGCAATAGAGATGGATAGTTTGTTAGGTTCTCACTTGGATTTTGCTATTAGTGCCTGAAGATTGTGTCTTTCCAACTAGTTTGGAGGTCTCACTATCATTATTTGAACATCACCAGTTACGTGAAACCATCCTTTTTTAATTTTGCTTATAAATTCGAAAAACTAAGCTTGGATCTTGTATATTTACTTAACCAAACAATGTTTTAGAGTCTCAATTTGCTGTTGACAGCAGAGTGAAATGGAATGAAGTTGTTTTTTAGGGATTGTCACTGTGTTGACTGAAATGAGTTATCGTATGGTGAAGGCTTGTTTTGGGTAGACCTATAAGCAAGGTACATAAGCAGGCATGACGAAAGCCTTTGAGATGATTTGGCATATTACAAGCAGACCTATAAGCTCTTCCTTCAAAATGGGGATCAATGTATTTATAATTGATTGTATTCTAGATCACAGGCAATTGTGCTTATCGAACTTTTGGATTAGGTACCAATGTATTTATATGGTTAGTTAATAGCTGCAAAATTGTAATGGTTTTGTTTGCCATGATACGTTATACACATCTGGACAAGTGTCTGATGCGAGTTGGTTATTTTATATTTTTTGCACTCTTAAGTAATATATTATCGCCCTTTCCCAGTAGCAATACTTTAGTTAGTTCTATTAAAATAACTGACTACTACATCGTAGGCTACTTAATATGTGATGTGGTGCAGTCTGGTACTCTGGCCGTCTCAGCATATGAGTAACAAGTAATATCTCAAAGGGACCAAAGGGCTTATGCAATGTTAAAAGTTAAAACATGTGCAGTTTCTGTGTTGTGTGTTTGTTAGGCTCTACAATCACCACTCATCAGAAATTCTTCATTTTAATAGAGAACCCCCCCCCCCCCCCCCCCCCCCCCCCCCCCCTTCTCCTCCTCTCTCTAACGTTCTAGGATGGCAGGTTTGGAGTGTTACACTGTTTCATTGTTGGTTTATTATAATCTTGTACCCATTACATTCCATAACAGTAAAATACACCAATACCAATTACCAACAATTGAAAGGAAACTTTTTTTGACCAAATTTGTCTCCTTGGTTTGATTGAAAACTTATAATTTTAAGTCGGTTAAAGTATACAAAGAAAAGGTCAATTTTAAGACCATCGCATGTGGAAGATAGGACTTTTTGTGGGGCTGGCATGTCAAGCGAAGACTACCTTATATGACGAGTGGACTTATGGAGTCTTACAGAACTAGTGAGCTATGTGCGTATGTTGTTATATGCAATAGATGGATAGTTAGTTAGGTTCTCACTTAGATTTTGCTATTGTGCCTGAACATTGTGTCTTTCCAACTAGTTTGGAATGTCTCACTATCATTATTTGAACGTCACCAGTTACGTGAAACCATCCTTTTTTATTTTTTCTTATAAATTCGAAAAACTAAGCTTGAATCTTGTATATTTACATCACCAAACCATGTTTTGGAGTCTCAATTTGCTGTTGACAGCAGAGTGAAATGGAATGAAGTTGTTTTTTAGGGATTGTCACTGTGACTGAAAGAAGTTATCTTAGGATGAAGGCAGATGAATATATTGTTTCGGGTAGAGCTATAAGCAAGGTACATAAGCAGGCATGACGAAACCTTTGAGATGATTTAGGCATATTACAAGCAGACCTCTAAGCTCTTCCTTCAAAATGTTTCATAACAGCACATATGCTAGATGTAGTGGAATAGTAAATTTAAGATTGTTTATGACCGCCTTAGGTGATTTGCCTTGAACATAGGTTATCATTGTACACGGGATAACTGAACGTTGAATATACATTTATTTATTTGGCATGAAATAGCTGGATGAGCTATTTAATGTTGCCAGTCATGTTATTTATGCACATCATTTTTTTGCTCGGTTGGGCACATATCCGCTTAAGGTAATTGGGGAGTTTTAACAGTCCTCGGCTGACCTTGGATTAGTATGTTCTCATGTCCATCAAATAAAGACATTATTAACCGAAATCTGAGGAAGGTGTTTGTATTTCTTGTTTAATCAGTTTGCTTAGATTGGGTAGTAATATAGGAGAAATATAAGTGTTTCATTTGTGATGCATTTATTTGATCCATGAAGACAATTCATCACTGTCATGATCTAATATTGGGTCTTATTTCTACTGTTATTTCAGGTCCAGATGGCCTCTTTGAAGTTAAGGAACATCATTAAAGCTAACAGATGATCCTTGCAGCGGGTGTGGGAATAAAATGATCTTCACTTTTCTGTCATTTAGTTAATGTTGCCGTTCAAACTACATTCCTTTCAAAACTATTTACTGATAATTTTGTATTTCAAGGAGCTATTGAATTGGATCTGGCTGCCCTTCATGGGCATGTTGTTTTCTTTGTATTCCTTTTACAAATAAGGTGTTTTGCAAATCTCTCTTGTATTGGCCTTCATTGGCATTTTGTTTCTATTTGAGTTTGATGTCGCTGTGTTTCTTTCGGTACCAATGTAGTTAAGCACTCGCGTCCAAAAGCAACAACACATAGTGTGACCAGATTTAGTTTTTACTTTTCGCTATTTGAAACAGACGGATGCAAAAAAAATAAAGCAGTAGGCAACACACATTTATTACTTATTAAGCTTGTATCTAAATATCTTAATCCACTGAAAGCAAGCGACATAGTTACAATGTAATGTTTTCCCTCTTACAAAATGAGAAATTCCGATTCAGTTTATTTAAGTAAAAGAATCCTTCAGTACTACTACCATACGCTCGTGCAACCAAAACGTAAACATAACCGATACATTACACTTGCATGCTATATATAACCGGAACAAGAAACAAAGAATATCGAAACTGAACTTTTAATAGACTCTATAACGCATAAAAACGGTAACATATAATCTACTCTGCAGCTGCGGTATCATGGCTGCTACTTCCTTCGTTTCCGGACTGTGGCAACGTTTCAAGGTCTGTTCGAGCATCTTTCTCGTCTTGCGGTAATGAATCATCTTTCTGATCGTTCTGCTCCGTTGTAGGATTAGAAGAATCTACACCTTCACTCTGACTTTCTGAATTATTGTTACTTTCATTTGAGGTTTGTTCCTGCTTATGTTGCTCAACTTCGTTGTTCTCATTCCCGGTTGGGTTTGTGCTCTCGGTCTCTGTTGCTCCAGTGTTGGTAGAGTCTGAACCACCGTTGTTAGAGTCGGTGTTTTGAGTTTGCTCGTTGGTCTCTGTCTGGTTTGAGTCGTTTTGTGCCGAGGTTGAATCTGAAATAGCTCCATTGTTGTTAGAGTCGGTGCTTTGAGTTTGCTCGTTGGATTCCATTTGGGTCGACTCATTTTGAGCCGACTCTTTAGAGTCTCTGCCTGCCCCATTGTTGTTAGAGTTGGCTTTTTGAGCTGACTCGTTGTTAGTGCTTTGAGTTTGCTCGTTAGATTCTGTCTTGGCTGACTTGTTTTCAGTCGAGTTTGAGTCTGAATTTGCTCCATTGTTGTTAGAGTCCGTGCTTTGAGTTTGCTCGTTGGACTCTGTCTGGGTTGATTCGTTGTGAGCTGAGTTAGAATCTGAAGTTGACCCATTGTTGGTAGAGTCAGTACTTTGAGTTTGCTCTTGGGTCGACTCGTTTTGTGACGAGTTTGTATCAGTACTTGCTCCATTGTTGGCGGAGTCAGTACTTTGAGCTTGCTCTTGGGCTGACTCATTTTTTGCGGAGTTCGACTCTGAAGTTGATCCATCTTTGTTGTCCGTACTTTGAGTTTGCTCCTGAGACTCCGTCTGGGTTGTCTTCCCATCTGAACTTTCACCATTGTTGGTAGAGTCTGTACTTTGCGTTTGCAGCTTTATCTCTGTCTGTGTTGACTCATTTTGTGCTGAGTTGGAATCTGTAGTTGTTCCGTCATTGCTAGAGTCGGTGCTCCCATTTTGTTCCATGGACTTGGTCTCAGCTGAGTTTGACTCGGAATTTGCTGCTGTGTTGGTTGAGTCTCTGTTTTCAGTTTGCTTGTTGGACTCGCTCTGTGTTGACTTGTTTTGTGTTGAGTTTGATTCTGAATTTGCTTCATTGTTGGTATCTCCACTTTGCTCGTTGGACTCGGTCTGTTTTGACTCATTTGGTGTTGAATTCACTTCTGAACTTGCTCCATTATTGGTAGTCTCAGTCTGTGTTGACTCATTTTGTGCCGAGTCTGAGTCTGAATTTGCTTCATTGTTGGAAGAGTCGGTACCTCCAGTCTGCACCTTGGACTCTGTCTGATTTGACTCGGTCTCTGCTGAAGTTGACCCATTGGAGTTAGAGTCCGTATTTTCGGATTTTTGCTCATCAGTCGAGTCGCCTTGTGTTGCACTCAAATCTGAACTTGATCCATTATTGGTAGACTCAGTTCCTTCATTATGCTCGGTGGAGTCAGTCTGTGTTGACTCGTTTTCTACTGCATTCGGATCTGAACTTATATTAGTAGAGTCAGTAAATACCGTCTGCTCCATCGACACAACAGTTTCCGCCGTCTTCTGAGACTCATCAACGACTTCACTCGAAGCATCATCTCCTTTCCTATTCTCCTCTCTAACACTTTGATCATTCCCATCACTTTTATTTTCATTTTCATTCCCATTCTCCACTTCCTTTTCATTATGGTTATCTTCACTTTCACTCTTTTCATTCTCTTTACCATCGTTTTCTTGAGTCTCTTCGCTCACATGTTCAGTCTCGTTCATCTTCTCGTTCATCTTCTCAATCCCATCCTCCTTCTCCTTACTCTCATCCCCATCATCTTTCTCACTCTCATTCTCGACACCGTCATCACTACTCCTCACACCACTCTCCTCTTCAACTTTCTCCTGAATAACAACGCTCTCCTCCTCTTCACTACTATCATGATCATGATCCGTAGTATTCTCCTCCACATCCTCATCTTCACGACGATCATCATTCACCTCAACTTTCGGATTAAGCCCTTTCCTCCCTAACTTAACCCCCTCACCCTCCAACCTCTCAGAAACATTAGTAACCGACACCGGTTTCCTAGTACCAGAATATCGAAGCTGGTAAAGCAACCAAACACTCACACCTAACAACACACAGATCTGCAACACATGCTTTATCTTCAACCCTTTATTCCTACCGTTCCTACGCGGCGATTGCTTAAACATGACTATATACCTGATTTAAACATAAACAAGTATATCAAATTTTTGATCTACCTTAAAAGTGCTTTAAATTAAATAGATCTAAACTCAAACAAACGTACTAAAACATATCAAGTAACAAAACCCTAGAATATGAAATGAACTAAATATAACTAAATCATTAATAAATGGAACAAAAATATAGTACCAGTAATAAATTAGAAATGTAAAACACAAATCATATAAAAAATGAAGTAACTAAGTTTGTAATTTATATAAAAAAAAATGTTAAACTTAAGAATGAAAAAGTTTACCTTATAACTTAATAATGAAGTTAAAGTGATTGATGATGAATGTGACCTAAAAATATAGGGATGTGTTATCTTTCTTCTGTTTTTTTAGAAGCAGGAACTGTGAACAACAAACAGAGTTAAAATGTTGTTTGTGTGTGTGTGTTTTTGAATGATTAATTACACTCTGTTCTCAAGTATGTTTTTAGAGTGAAATGGAAGTAAATGAAATGGAAGTAAAGAAAATAATGTGAGAGGAAGTAAATGTAGTGAAAATAATTGTGTTCTTAAGTTTGGAGTGAGAGGAAGTAAAGTAAAGTAAATGAAAGTAGGTGGTCCCATTTTATACTTTTTATATTTGTGAAATTACTATTATAACCTTGCTCTATAATAAATATACACTAAAGACAAAGGGTATTTTTGACATTAAACTCTTTTTATTTTTGTCTTATTCATTTTACTTCCTTTTCATCCCATAAATGGGATGAAAGTGTTACAAGCAAAACACAAAAGACTTTACTCCCCTTTTCCATGCTTTACTTTCATTTACTTTCTAGCAAAAAACTTGAGAACACTATTTTTTTTTGTTCCCACCCTTTCCCCTTACTTTCCAAACTAGAGAACACTGCGTTAGATCGGATCTACGTGTAATATTTTTTTCAAGGTTCATTCAAATTTTATTTTATGAATTGCTTTTGTGGTGGTATTTAATACGGGGTCAACGTGGTACTGCTTTTCAAGTTTCTACTCCACCACCGACGTGGGTGAGTGAGTGACTGATGGGATTTGCCCTCTTTTTCAACTCTAATCAATTTTTATTGCTTCATTTGTTGTAAAGTAATACAAGTGGCACTATCATGTTAGGCCAGTCACTATGAAAGGTGGCGGAGTAGCGGACTATAGGCATAGGTGCCATCACGCGTGTAGAGCCGTATGCGAGATGTGATATCGTACAGGGCTTTAAACTTTTAAAGGTTTCAGAATACATATTCTTTAATATAGTTGTGCCATTAAAATTCATTTCAAACATCAAAATATTGCCGATATATGAAATGTTGTTCTAAATATTTGTTAAACTTTGGTTCAAGTGATCGAAAGTGATGAAAACTCATAAAAACTAAACCTAGATCGCTAAAAAATACTCATCTGTTCCAAAATAAATGTCAGGTTTGACTTTTGTGGGTCTTTTTTTGTTAAACTTTAACCTTAAATATTTTTATTTGCGTTATATAATACTTTATGAAAATTATACCAATGAAAATACATTTGAAACCCAATTAATTCATATATTTTGCATCAAGTATTATATAACACAAATAAAAATATTTACGGTCAAAGTTGAACAATAAAGACTCTAAAAAGTCAAACCTAACATTTATTTTGAGACGGAGGGAATATTTTTAATCGTTATGTTTAGTTTTTTTTTTGAACGGATTATGTTTAGTTATTATATATGCGATTTTTGTGACAACTCGTAATTTCAGGTCATTGCCCAAACCTCGACAAGTTACTATTCACCAATCACTATTCATCATCCACTATTCATCGATCACTATTCATCGTTTTTTAAGTCAGTTTGAGACTTTGAGAAGTTTTCAAAAATTTTACTATTCACGAAATACTATTCATTCCCGGAGGGAAATCACTATTCATGGTTATCATTCATCATTACGTAAACTAGGTTTACGGGTATTCAAATGCGCGTAACCATTATGGTTATAGCTGCGTATTCATGCATCATCAGTAAGGACACTTCATATAGACTAGAGTAGTCTACATATCATCAGGAACATCATCATCATATTAGGTCATGCACGAGTTTGTGTGATTTTCATTAACGTATGTTTAATTATTTACTAAACGTTACCCCTGTAATACCCCCTAATTTATTATGTGGCAGCGAAAAAGTAATTAGGGTGTTACGGTGAGGATCGAAGTCATAATTACAGAAAACGATTCGAAAGAGGCGTTTTGAAAGTTATATGTCATTCAAAATAATACTTTTTAATGCGAAGGTGAAATATTTGATTTGAAAATTCCATGAAAAGATGTAATAATTTGGAAAGAATGACATATTTGATTTTACACCACTTAATTTATCAGAGTATATAAAATGCCCGCTCCGTGTCTTATCCTGCTCCGTTAATTACCTGAGATACACATGCTTAAAAGTGTCAACACAAAGGTTGGTGAGTTCTTAGAGTTTAATGAGGAAAACAATTTATTTCAATAAATTCAAGAGTATACAATGATAGTTGAGATAAGTATGAGTACGAATAATAATCAGTTTTCCAATAACTTTGAATGTGGTTTAACTTTTAAAGTAAATGTCATTAACGATATAACAAGTAATGAGTTGTCCTTTCTAGTCACAACTAAGTCACATATGATAACAGTTAAGTTCCAAGTACAGGGTCCATAATCCTATCACAAAGTGGAAACAATGGTGTAGTGTCTGAAATTTATCAGTGTGGAGTGGTGGTTTACTAAATACAGCTGTATCCTAATATATATATATATGAAACATTCATATAATTATATTGCCCTAAGCCTCATGACACGCAAAACGTTAACAATGTACCGTAAAACGGCGGAGTCCACATCAGGTTACTGATGGGTGTTAGCCCTCATGTAATAGGTGATTTTGCCAACTTCTTATTTTTCTCAAATATAGTGCATCGCGACTAAATACGACTAACCACATAGGCATTCCGTCAAAGTATTTAGTGGGATAGGTCGTCAACCTCTAACAGGTTTCGAAGCTGTTCACTATATTCGCGCTCACCGCAGTGATTAATGGCTCATGATCGAGGGACTTTATGGCAATAAGTTAACTTAGGCAATATAGGTTTCAGGGGTTCATAGAATATGCGTACTTTAGTCTTGGCAATTATTTCCAGTGAAATGTAGGAATATCATAGTAAAGTTAGTTGTACATACAATTGCTATATGAATGCATACAATGAGTCTCCGTATCATGTTACAACTAGTAGTTTGAAAATGTTATCTTTCAAGTTCAGTGTGTAAGTTAAGCAAGCAATTCGCAAGTATAACGAGCATATATCCCTTCTAAAGGGTGATTCAAAACATGTAAAACAGAGTAGATGATTTTGAGTAAATCATGAGAGTTTTCAGAGTATAAAAGTAAACTTAAAACAATTGAAGCATGTATCTCCCCTAAAAGAGTTATTAAAACAAGTATTAAAAGAGTAGGGGCCACGACTCACCTTGGGCAATACTGGGAATTGTAAAGAGTAAGTTCAGATGAGATTATGGTAATGGCTTCAGAATAGAACCTGATAAATAGGAAGGTCTGAGAGTCTAACCAAATGATTAACTAGTGTGAGATGAGAGATCGATAAAGATCTGATTGATGATGTGAGTGTGATATGCTTAAAATGTCTGAAGTTCAAAAATAATGTTACATATAATATTATCTTGACTCTCATGTCAATTGATTCCAAAATATTACTTCCTCGAACTACGATGAAATAATATGCAAAGTGAAGTCGTTAAATTTATAGTTATAATAAATAACGAAAATTTAAATAATATGTAACTAAAAGTATGAAAATGCATATGAAGTGATGGGTGAAAAATGGAAAATGAAATAAGAATGTCAAGTAAAATCAGTTGGTCCTTGTCCTTTTCCAGTTTTTTACACTTTTTACCCTAACTGCGCTTGTGTCACATCGTTAGTCCTTCGTTAAGTCCAATGTCCAATAATAGTCCATAACTTGTCCAAAAGTATAAATAAGGCTTGGGATTCAATAATATGTCAAATTATACCCTATCATTCTGTTTTCACAGTCTCAGTCCTTGTATTTCTCGGATTGGCAGTTTCAGTCCTTCTAGGCAATTTGCGTTACATTTTCAGTCCAAAAATGTCAAAAATATGAGGAAAAGGTGGGCGACTTTTTCTAAGGTCTAATTAAGTTCAATGCAACTTATTTTAACTGCTTGTTTGGTCTATAGCTTATTTTCACACTAAATGGGCTTTAACGAGCCACATTACTAGCCCAATAACTTTTGTTGATCCGTGGGTTTTTGGGGGTTTGGTATTATCAAAAATGCTCACTTTTATCATCTCATTTCATATTTAAAAGTGCCATTATGCCAGCTTATTCCATAGCTTATAAAACAGCTTAATGGGCTTAACAGCCCATGTCGCAAGTTTTTGGCAGTTTCAAAAATGACTCATGCGTTTTACTTTGGCCAGTTTTGAGGGTCGATACGTGGTTATTTTTACAAGTTGTCTTTATGAAAAATGTAGCTAGGAACGTTGTCTATGAGGTCGTGTAAAAATAAGGTATGGTTGTTAAGTCGAATCGTGAGTTATGGTGTCATTTACTAGGCGGCGTGGGGCTGTTTTATATGTACAAAACACTTAGAATATATTTAGTGTTTTTCAGTGTAGGTCTTAACGTGTGATTTAAAGTTTATATACGTTCGAATGATGCATGATATGAATCTTTAAACGTGAGTGTGGTGTGTGAGGTGCCTTCTAAGGCTTCCCATGAGTGAGTTCGACATATGCTTGGTGGGTTACACCATGTTAATGTACGTGGGAGTTGATATATATATACGAACATATTCATGCGTTGAATGCAAAATAAAATCAATGATGCATGGTATGCTATTTTAACGTGCACTAGGGAGTGAGTTTGATTCCTAACTCGTCCTCAGTGAATGGTTGTTACTTCTTGTGGGTTCGTGAACTCATTCTACGTGATAACAATATGTAAAGGAAGATGATACGTTCGAATGCAAGGTGAGATATGCATGATAACAAATCTAACGTGAGAAATGAGAACTAGAGAGTTATAGGTTACTTACTACACCTTCTAGGGGTGGTGAAGAGGCAGTGAGACCAAATGGAAATACAGGAACAAAACAGTTTACTCGTTAAGCACTAGATACGTTTTTACGTATCTCCTTCTTTGCTCGATTGCTTCCAAGGGTGAGACAGAAAGTGTTTTTCTGAGTTTGAGGTATCTAGTGAGGTAAGAGTGAGTAAAATAGGAGTAGGGTAAAGTGGCTAGAAATGGTAGAATATATAGAGGTAGAACTACACACGTATCTTGACTATTTGACTTTCATTTCAATCACATGTGGCTACTATGGATGACCAGTGGTTAGGGTACATAGGTGGCATGTTTCTGAACTTATGAGATCTTAGGAAAGATTTTTAGAGGATAGGAAATCTTATCTTGGCTTGTCTCAAATATATATACACGTTTTCTTTTTATACGCTCAAAAGAAGGAGTTAACGAGCCATAATATTTTCTTGCTGTTCTATACTCATTCTTAGCGTTGCATATTGTTAAAAAATATCATGTGTGGGACGTAGGAAAAATCGGGAGTGATTTGGTTGAATCTTGGAATATTTGTTCATACGTATGGGTCAAAGATGGGACAAACGAAATAGGCTTGGATACTACGGTAATACTCGACACATGGGGCTGGAATTTGGCACAAATAAAGTCTAGTGGGTGGTGATCGTTATGGTATAAAAATATTGCTAAGTCGTGTTTAATAATTTGGAGTACGATTCGTGTTTTTGGGAGGTGGTGTGAAACCGAATAGTACATGAAATATCAAAAGGGTGGAATGGGCTTGGGTTGGTGTAGCGTGAGGTGGTGATGGGCTGTGTTGTGTTGATGAGCTGAGATAGATTGGGCAGCCCGTTTGGTTTGTAACTTAGGTAATATTTAGTGGAAGTAATTAGTGAAAATTTAGTGTATTAATTTAAGATAAGTTGAAAGTAGTAACACTTGTAATTTGTGAAATATTAGATCTTGTGAAATAGTTATGTTTCGTAATACACGTTGTGAACCAGTGTCGTTATTCTGTAAATGTTGTGATGATATGACTTGGTGAGAATATCATAATAAGAAAATTTTAAATTTTCCCGTAAAAATGTGTTGGGAATAAAATGTTCAAGTCAAAGAGCCTGCCAAAGATGTTAAAGAGCCTGCTAGTTGATTTTTGAAGTGTATGAAGATGTTCTACCAGTACCTTCTGGGTAGAAGGTACTGCTAGCTGATGAAGAGCCTGCCAAGCTTATGTCAAGTCGATTAGATATTTTGTAATAGATATTTAGTTGAATTATTAGTCTTTGTACATTGTTATACGTTATGTAGAAGTAGTTTAGTCTTCTGTGAACCACAGAAGAATATGGCAGAGTTGTACATTGGTAGTTGTATTTAATTGTAGGCGCCAATATAGTCAAAGTATAGTTTTATATTCAACCACTTGACAACATGTAATAAGATATCCTTATCTTATAAAAGGATATCTTAGTCACTACTTCATGTATGCATCTTAACCAACTAATAACCAAAAACAAACTATCTCTCAAGTAACCTAGTTACTTCAATTCACAAATCCTTTTTACAATCTTAGATTCAAGATTACTTTGTAATCCCGGTGATATTTAGATCATCCGTATTATTTCATCAATAATATTGAATCGTTTTGTGTTAACCAAAGTTGTGTTCTTTGTTCATTGCATTCTCACGTTTACTTAAACTCACCACCTTGTGTTCTTTTAAGTGTGTTGTAGTAGATTCCGCATGCTAAACACATTCAATACATAAATATCTCAAAACAATCAAAACAAACGTTCCACAAGTGGTATCAAAGCTAGGCTTGATATTTACTAATTTAAAAGAACAATGGATGTTGAACATATTCAAACAAATGTTGCAGCTAAACTTCCATTACTTAAGCAAAATGAGTTTGAAATGTGGAGACTAAGGGTTGAACAATACTTTCAAGTGCAGGACTATGCACTTTGGGAGATCATTGAACAAGGCAATTCATTTAAACCCCAAATCACCACTACAACAGTAAATGATGCTCTTGTAACAAGAATACAAGACCAACCATCAAATGCAGATGAAAAAGTTCAGAAGAGAAATGATCTAAAGGCAAGGAGTATGTTACTGATGACTATTCCAAATGATCAACTTCTGATCTTTAACAAATACAAAGATGCCAAAACCCTTTTTGAAGCAATTGTGGCTAGATTTGGTGGTAATGATGCTACCAAGAAAACACAGAAAACACTTCTCAAACAACAATTTGAGAACTTCACAGCCACAACCAATGAGTCTTTGGACAGTATGTTCAATAGACTTCAGAAGCTTGCAAGTCAGTTAGCCATCCATGAAGTGATGATAACTCAAGAAGACCTAAACTCTAAATTTCTTAGGAGTTTACCTTTAGAATGGTCTATGCATGTCATTGTCTGGAAGAACAAGCCAGATATTGACCAGATGAGTCTCAATGATCTCTACAACAATTTCAAAATTGTAGAACATGATGTAAAGAAGACTACTGGGTCAAGTTCAGGAAATATGGCTTTTGTTTCATCCCCAAGCATCTCAAAGGTTGATAATGAAGAAAAAGGTGGCAGAGAAGAAGGTACTGCCAGTACAACCTTTGGTACTGCTAGTACTTCTAGTAGTACCAAATCCATTTTAGATGAAACAATTGGGTGTGCTTTTCTTACATCTCAACACAATGGGTCCGTATTAACATTTGAAGATCTTCAAGAGATTCATCCTGATGATCTTGAAGTGATGGACATAAAGTGGCAACTTTCACTTTTAAGCATTAGAGCTAAGAAGTTGTTGATGAGGACTGGCAAGAAGATAATGATAAATGGAAATGAGCCTGCTGGCTATGATAAGTCAAAAGTGGAGTGTTACAACTGCCACATGAAAGGTCACTACTCTAGAGAGTGTAGAAGACCTAAGCAGCAGGATGACAAGGGTAGAGGGTTTGACAACAGAAATAAAGAAAGCTTTGAGAAGAGAGGAAGCTTTGAAAGCAAGAGTAAGGTTGTTGAAGTTGCTGAGCCAAAAGCAATGGTTGCTATTGATGGCATGGGTTTTGATTGGAGTTTCATGGGTGAAGATGAGTCAACTTCTGATGAATTGGCTTTAATGGCATTCTCCACCCCTGAGGTACAAACTATCAAATGTTCTAATAATTGTGAATTTCTTAAAGAATTAGAAATTATAAGAAAATCTTATGATACAGAAATATTAGAACACAGAAAAACCCAACAAACATTATTTAACCATCAGTGTGGTATGGCCAAACTAGGAAAACAAATCATTCACTATAGAGAAAATGAACTCACATTTTCTGATGCTAAAGCTGCTCTTAATAGACAAATATTTTTGAAAGATTCAGAAATAGAAATGGTAAGGACTGAGTGCACTAAAGTAACATTGGCTAGAGATAATATTCAACTGACTGTTACTAAATTAGAAAATGCTTCTGAATGTACTAGGAGCATAGTAGAGAATCAGATGAATAAGAGAATAAAATCAGGGATAGGATACAATGAATGTCCACCTCCTTATAGAGGAATTCCTTGTCCTCCAGGATCAGATCTTGCTGAATCAGGTGTGCATGAAGTCATTAACAAACCATTGGCTAAACCTGTAGTGATAAGTGAACCTTCTGAGAGTGATAAGAATGCCCCACTCTCTAAGGTGCTCACTGAGAAGAGACCAGATGTCCTAATTATTGAAGATTGGGTATCTGATAATGATGAAGATGAGACTATTCCTATCAAAGGAATCAAAGTAGGACCAAACAGTCCTAAGAAAGTAGAAGTTAAAACTAAGGCTAAAGCTGTTTTGAAAACAGTTGAAAGTTGTAAGAAATGTAATAACAAACCTAGGGGAAGCCAAAGAAATTGGAACAACCTTAAGTCACAACAACTAGGTAATGACTTTGTTATGTTCAATAAAGCTTGTTATTATTGTGGTAGCTTTAATCATCTTCATGCTTATTGTAATAAATGGGTTTCTGGGAGTAAATCAAAGTCTAAAACAAATGTTACTCACCCCAGAAAAAGTTTTGTTAAGTCTAACACCACAAATGCTAAACATACTGTTAGACAACATAAGCCTGTTATTGCAAAACAAACTGATAAGGGTACAAGAAACACTTTAAAACGTGTACCAACAGTTGTAAATAGTCCTATTCAAAAGAAATCTGTGGTCAAAACACAAATTTGGAAACCAAAAACCAAAGGTCCTGCTAGACCAAATGGTACTGCCAAGATTGGTATTACCAAAATTGGTACTGATAGACCAAAGACCACACAATGGATTAAAAGGGAAAGTGCTGTTAAGTCCTCAGCATGTTGGATTTGGAAACCAATCCAATCAAAAGGTGCATCAACAATCCTGAAAAGGTTTGATTTCATTGATGCAAGAGGCAAACCCAAGTCTGTCATGGCTTGGGTACCCCAAGGAAACTAATATGTTTATTCATGTGCAGGAACATTCATCTGATATTGAAGATCAAGGATATGTTGATAGTGGATGTTCAAGGCACATGACAGGCAACATGTCATTCCTCTCAGACTTCAAAACATTTGATGAAGGATATGTTACCTTTGGGGGAGGAATAAAAGGAAAGATCACTGGTAAAGGTACTATCAAAACCAGTAAACTAGATTTTGAAAATGTGTATTTTGTGAAAGAACTTCAGTTTAATCTTCTTAGTGTCTCACAAATGTGTGACAAAAAGAACAATGTTCTCTTTACTGACAATGAATGTATGGTTCTTTCTTCTGATTTTAAGATGCCTGATGAGAGTCAGATCCTTCTTAAAATTCCAAAAAGGAACAATATGTACAGTGTCAATTTAAAGAACATTGATCCTAAGGAGAGTCTAACTTGTTTGGTAGCAAAAGCCTCATTGGATGAATCTATGCTTTGGCATAGAAGGCTTGGTCATGTAAACTTTAAAACAATCAACACTATTGCAAAATATGATTTAGTAAGAGGTTTACCCAAAAAGATTTTCCAAAACGACCAATCCTGTGTTGATTGTCTAAAAGGCAAACAACATAGAGCTTCTTGTAAGCCCAAGACCCAAAACTCTATTTCTCAGGCTTTACATATGCTTCATATGGATCTCTTTGGTCCTACTAATGTGTGCAGCTTGAATGGAAAGAAATATTGTCTGGTTGTTACTGATGATTATAGCAGATTTTCATGGGTTTTCTTCTTAAGATCTAAACATGAAACTAGTGACATACTTAAAACCTATATCACTGAGGTAGAAAACCAATCTGATAAGAAAGTCAAAGTCATCAGGTGTGACAATGGGACAGAGTTCAAAAATAGAGTTATGGATGACTTTTGCAAGGAAAAAGGCATAAAAAGAGAGTTTAGTGTAGCTAGAACACCTCAGCAAAATGGAGTAGCAGAAAGAAAGAATAGAACACTTATAGAGGCTGCTAGAACTATGTTAGTAGACTCTAGGTTGCCTATTTCATTTTGGGCTGAAGCAGTTGGTACTGCTTGTTATGTACAAAACAGGGTTCTTGTGACAAAGCCACATAGAAAGACACCTTATGAACTTTTCTTTGGCAGAAAACCATCTTTAAGTTTTATGAGACCTTTTGGTTGTCATGTCACTATTCTCAATACCAAAGATCATTTAGGCAAGTTTGATGGAAAAGCAGATGTTGGCTATTTGATAGGGTATTCCTTGCAGAGTAAGGCCTATAGAGTGTTTAACACTTGCACTAGGTTAGTAGAAGAGAATCTTCACATAGAGTTTCAAGAGAAACTAACAAATGTGAAAGGAATTGGACCAGATTGGATGTTTGATGTTGATAGGCTTTCAGAATCTATGAAATATGTGCCTGTTTCAGGTACAAATACTAATGATAATGCAGGTTTTGAAGACAATGTTGAAACTCCTAAAGATCAAGATTACATCTGGATGCCAATTTGGAAAAGTATGGATCTATCTTCAAGTCAAGAAGGACCTTCAAACACAAGAAATGAAGGCAGTGAAGATGATCAAGGAACTCAGAATCAAGAGAATCAAGAAAGTGGTACTAATAACAATGGTACTGCCAGTTCTTCAGATGGTCCTGCTAGTTCAAGTATTGGTACTGCTGAGCCATTGAATGTTCAAATAGATGATTCTTTTCAAGAAGAAGTGGGGATTAGCAATCTTCCAACTACATATGAAGTTCCTAAAACACCAAACACTAGAATTCTCAAAGATCACTCAACTGATGATGTGATTGGAAGCATAAATTCTGGTGTTAGAACAAGATCTCAAGTTGGTTTATCTCAAGTCTTATCTTCAGATGAAGAAGGGTTTATCTCCTCTATTTATGAAGAAAAGAATAATGATAATTCCAATATATGCCTGTTTTCATGTTTTCTATCTCAGGCTGAACCCAAAAACATAAACAAAGCTTTAGATGATGCAAGTTGGGTGGAAGCAATGCAAGAAGAGCTTCTCCAATTCAAGATTCAGAAGGTTTGGATATTGGTTGATTTACCCAAAGGTCATAGGGAAATTGGAACCAAATGGGTGTTCAGAAACAAGAAAGATGAAAGGGGTATTGTGATCAGAAACAAGGCTAGATTGGTAGCACAAGGGTATACTCAAGAAGAAGGGGTAGATTATGAAGAAGTGTTTGCTCCAGTTGCAAGACTTGAAGCAATTAGGCTTTTCTTGGCCTATGCTTCATTCATAGGCTTCACTGTCTATCAAATGGATGTTAAGAGTGCATTTTTATATGGTGAAATTGAAGAACCAGTATATGTGTCTCAACCTCCAGGCTTCATTGATGCAGAGTATCCAGACAAAGTTTATAAAGTTACCAAGGCATTATATGGTCTACACCAAGCTCCTAGGGCATGGTATGAAACATTGGCTTGTTTTTTGCTAGAAAGTGGATTCCAAAGAGGCAGGATTGATCCAACTTTGTTCATCAAAAGAACAAAGAAAGACATCTTGTTAGTGCAGATTTATGTTGATGACATAATCTTTGGATCAACAAACCAAGACTTGTGTGTAGAATTTGAAAAACTTATGCATAGTAAGTTTGAAATGAGTTCCATGGGGGAACTTACTTTCTTTTTGGGTCTCCAAGTGAAACAATCCAAAGAAGGCATATTTATCAGCCAAGATAAGTATGTAGCAGAGATCCTAAGGAAATTTAATTTTGCTGATTCTAAAGTTGCAAGTACACCAATGGATCCAGACAAAGGGCTACTCAAGGATGCTGAAGGAGAAGATATGGATTTGCACAATTATAGATCTATGATTGGGTCTTTGATGTATCTTACATCATCAAGACCAGATATCATGTTCTCAGTATGTGTGTGTGTGCAAGGTTTCAAATACATCCCAAAATCTCTCATCTCACAGCAGTCAAAAGAATCTTTAGATATCTTAAGGGTCAACCTAGGTTGGGTCTTTGGTATCCAAGGGAATCCTCTTTTGAATTGGTGGCTTATTCGGATAGTGACTATGCTGGTGCAACTCTAGACAGAAAATCCACAACTGGTGGATGTCAATTTCTTGGTTGCAGACTAATCTCTTGGCAATGCAAGAAACAAACAATGGTGGCCAATTCTACAACTGAAGCAGAATATGTTGCTGGTGCAAGTTGTTGTGGGCAAGTTCTTTGGATCCAAAATCAAATGCTTGACTATGGGTACAATTTTCTTAACACCATTATTTATATTGACAATAACAGTACTATTTGTATCATTAAAAACCCAGTTCAACACTCAAAAACAAAACATATTGAAATCAGACACCATTTCATAAGGGATTGCAATGAGAAAAGGTTAATTCAAGTAGTTAAAATTGATTCTGAAAAGAATTATGCAGACCTTCTCACCAAAGCTTTTGATTTAGGTAGATTCAAATATCTTGTAGGAGGTATTGGAATGATAAATCTTTGAAAAACATGTGTTTTTGTTCATAAAATTAACTGGTATTAGCTTTTAAACATGGTACTGCTAGTTAGTCAAAAGGTCCTGTCAGTTCATAATTGGTCCTGCTAATATAAAATTGCTATGTTTTGTTCATATTAAGGCTTGAATGTTTAAAATGCTATAGATCAAGTGCTTTGCACTTTGTTCTTTTGGTTTGCAACTAACACATTTCAGGTTGATAACAAAACAAGAGTTCTTCCAAACAAAAAGGAGCAACAAAAGTTATATTCATTTCAGGAGAGATAACAATCTCAGGGGAGGAATTAATAGCCCAGAATGGAAGAGAAACCAATTTATGAAAGGAAAGACAAGAGCATACAAGATGATGCAAAGTTGAAAAAGAGAAAGTTAGATCACATATCTAGAAGGGATGAAGCATTTCTCAAGGAGAAAGTTCTATCTAGATCAACCTAAGGAAAGTTTCAACTCAAAGGCATGACATTAGATGATTTCAATTGTTGAACCAATCTTCCAAGATACACAGCATCATTGCCTTTTTAATTTCCTCCATCCAAGGAAATTGCACCATCTTTGGGCCATCATGGCTTTTGGTATTCAGCTCACCAAGTTTTTACAAACTTAAGAGTTGGCTAGTCCTTAAGCAAACGGCTTTTGGTAAAGACAAATCAAATCCGTTGATGGTTGATAGTTTACCAAAAACTATATGGTTGTTAACTAACCATACTTAATTGTAAATAGTTAGCTAGTCCTTAAGCAAACGGCTTTTGGTAAAGACAACTCAAATCCGTTGATAGCTGGTAGTTTGCTAAAAACTATAAGGGATTTTTATAAAACTTTCAAAGGTACTGGTAGTTCAAAATTGGTACTGCTAGTGTAAAAAGGTACTGCTAAATAGCCGTTGAGCCTGTCAGAAAAAGTTTTAGCCATTGGGCCTGGTAGTTAAAATTAGCCGTTGGGGTAGTTATGTAAATTACTGATAATTATATTATATTATATTTCACATATAAAAGATCTTTTTAACCGCCTATACATTTACTTATTATAATCTTTCTTATTGTCGGTTAAAAGTAATTCTCTCATATCTTCTTTCATCAGTCATTATCATAATTCACATACACCTTTCATCTTCTACCAGTACTACGAACAAATCCCACCATCATATTCAAAATTTTCATTATGGCTTCCACAGTTGTTCTAAACTTTGTCCAACGTCACAATCAATTAGCATTTTTGGAGAAGTCAGAGGATAATGCCTCATTTCATCAAGTAGTGGACTTTTTAAATAACTCCTATATCAGGTTTGCTTTGCTAGTCAATCCCACTATTTATGAAACTCAAATTTTACAATTTTGGCAATCTGCTAAAATTAAAACTTCTGAAAATGAGGAACAAAGAATTAAGGCCAAAGTGGATGGTAAACACTTGACTCTTACTGAGTCATCCATAAGAAGACATCTTCATTTGGATGATTCTGATGGTATTAGTCAGTTACCAGATACTGAAATTTTTGAAAATTTACAAAGAATGGGGTATCATGCTGAGTCTAACAAACTCACTTTTCTAAAAAAGCATCTTACTCCACAATGGAGATTTTTGATTCACACAATCCTTCACTGTTTGAGCCAGAAGAAAACCTCTTGGGAGCAATTTAGTGGAAACATGGCTTCTGCTCTCATTTGCTTAGCTACAAACAGAAAATACAATTTTTCAAAACATATTTTTGAAGGATTGATTAAAAATGTGAAAAGTGAAACAAAGTTTTTGATGTATCCAAGATTTATTGGATGCATCATTGCAAAATTAAAGCATTTGTTACTTCCCACAGACTCAACTTATGACACACCAAAACTTTCTCACAAAGTATTTTCAAATATGAGAATTGGTTTTAGAGGGGAAGATATTCCACTTTTTGATGAAATGTTAACACAACATCCAGAAGAACCAACACCATCAGCTGAAACACAATCATCTAGTTCTTCACATGGTTACATTTCACCAACACATCAAACAACACCAATACCATCTCCAGTACCATCAGCAACACCACCTACATCATCACATCATGTATCACAACCCCAATCACCTCAGACAATGCAAGAACTAAAGGAGAAAGTGAAGATCTTAGAAGAAGCTCTTAAAAGTCAAAACAAGAAGTTTTCTGAGATCAACATCAAATTAGTAAAGAGGGTAAAGAAATTGGAGGATAAAGTGAAGAAGTTGAAGGTTAAAAGATCTGCAAAGGCTGTTTTATCTAGTTCTTCAAAGTTAGATGATGATAGGATAGGTCACTCTTCCAAAAAGGGGAGGATGGATAGTTCTGAAGATGAGGAAGAGGCTCAATTTGAATTCCATGTTGGAACTCAAGTTTATGATGAAGAGCCTGTTGGAGCAGGGCAAGAGCCTGCTAGTCCAGAAGAAGAGCCTGCTAGGATAGAAAGGCTATTGGCTATGGGGTACAAAGGGTCTGCTGAGAAAGTGTACAAGAGAAAGAGGGATTTAGAGCCTCAAGGGAATTTGTTTGTTCAGGGGAGGATTTTTGCTGCTGATGAGCAATCTTCTGCTCCATCACAAGTACCAACTCCAAAGGATAAGGGCAAAAGAATTATGATTGAAGATGAGCCAAAGTCCAAGAAGTTGAAAAGAACTCAGCAAATTCAGATGGCTTTAGGAGAAGAAGAGGCCAAAAGGGTTCATGAAGAAGAGCTAAAAGCACTTGAAGCTTCAAGAATGCTTGAAGTAATGAAAGAGCAGAAAGATGCTGAAGATGCTGCTCAGACTCTTCTTGATACTCAAATTGCTCAAGAAACCTTTGATGTACAGATGCTATGGATTATCAATAATGATCCAATTGTGAAAGGTCAAGCAGCAATTATAGTAAATGACAAGAATCTCAATTCTGATGAGAAAACAGAAGCACTTGAATCATTCATCAACAAGAAGTATAAAGAAGCAGCTTTGGCTGACATTTTTGAGAAGATGAAGGAAAGTCAGAAGAGAGGTTTTAAGGTAGGACAAGCTCAGAAAGATCAGGTGATTTTTATGAAGAGATTTCTGAAAGGTCAAGCAAATTGGATTGATTATCAACTTAAGAAGAAATCTGCTGATGAAATCTTCTTCCTGTATCTTCAAGCCTACAAAAGTCTTTACTACAATGTTCCATCTGATGTACACCCCTCAATGAAGAAGAAGGATGCTCAGAAGAAAGAAGTAGCAAAATTGGACACAGAGCAAGTAAGTAAAATGTTGATTACTTTGCCTACTATCATACATGCTGATCCAATTAGCTGTAGAAGACCTATTATTGATTGGGAGATCAACCATGATAGATTAGGAAAATCATGGAAAATAACAAGGGTTGGGGGTCAGTTTGCTATCTTTAAAAATTTTGAAAATTTAGTTAGAGCATGTGACAGAGCAGATTTGGAAGAATTGTGGAATCTAGTGCAGATTAGGCTAGACACAACTTCTAGTTCAGATGCTAAGGAACAGGAACTATGGGTAGAATTCAATAGGATGTTTGATCCTGAACCCAAAGATGTTCATTGGAAATTTCCCTACTATGATCCTTCAACAACTTGGGAATTTCTAAGCCATAGCAATATTCATCACCTTTTCACACAGAGTGGGATAGAACTCTTTATGTTGGCTGAGAAAGAGTATCCACTTAGTTATGAAGTGCTTAAAACTATGATCTCCAAGAGATTAAGGTGTGACAAAGATGATGAGAACTCAGAAATTGTTCAGAGTTTGCTGAGGAGCATATCTGAGCAATATGAAAGAAAAAGGAAGAACAGAGAATGAAGGTTTTTGGAAGAGTTCCCTCAAATCCTCAAGGTATGTATTTTATTCATCAGAAACTTGTGTATTTTAATGGAAATAACAAGTTTAGGGGAGGATTGTTGGGAATAAAATGTTCAAGTCAAAGAGCCTGCCAAAGATGTTAAAGAGCCTGCTAGTTGATTTTTGAAGTGTATGAAGATGTTCTACCAGTACCTTCTGGGTAGAAGGTACTGCTAGCTGATGAAGAGCCTGCCAAGCTTATGTCAAGTCGATTAGATATTTTTTAATAGATATTTAGTTGAATTATTAGTCTTTGTACATTGTTATACGTTATGTAGAAGTAGTTTAGTCTTCTGTGAACCACAGAAGAATATGGCAGAGTTGTACATTGGTAGTTGTATTTAATTGTAGGCGCCAATATAGTCAAAGTATAGTTTTATATTCAACCACTTGACAACATGTAATAAGATATCCTTATCTTATAAAAGGATATCTTAGTCACTACTTCATGCATGCATCTTAACCAACTAATAACCAAAAACAAACTATCTCTCAAGTAACCTAGTTACTTCAATTCACAAATCCTTTTTACAATCTTAGATTCAAGATTACTTTGTAATCCCGGTGATATTTAGATCATCCGTATTATTTCATCAATAATATTGAATCGTTTTGTGTTAACCAAAGTTGTGTTCTTTGTTCATTGCATTCTCACGTTTACTTAAACTCACCACCTTGTGTTCTTTTAAGTGTGTTGTAGTAGATTCCGCATGCTAAACACATTCAATACATAAATATCTCAAAACAATCAAAACAAACGTTCCACAAAATGGGTTTTATTAAACGGTAATACTATATTACTATTAATCATTCAGATTTATTATAATGGATTTTTACAGTATCTTACAACCCCTCAGTCATTACTACTAACAATACACCCGATACTCCCGCCAGTGATCATAACAAATTTTCATACTCATTATAATGATATAAAGATTATATTATTACTTTACCCGGTGTTTTTAATTCAATATCTATATTTTCCGTAAAAGCTTATAACTCCGTCGGTTTGCGAATTTTCAACCCGATAACTATTCTAACACCCGATTCTTGCAAGGAATATGATTTTACAATTTTTACAACTTCGTCATATTTTATTTTAACTCGTCACGATTTATTTCTAGTTAACTCGGTACACGGTAACACCTAATGTATGCTTAAAACAAACTAATACTTGTAAAATGGGAGACAAGAGTTTTAATGAGCCACACTTCTTCCTTTTTTCTTCCATGTGCCCCCCCTAGCATCCCTAAAGCTTCATGTATACTTGATTAGTAATACTATCATAAATGCACAAGAATTCTTGTCTTTGATTTAATTTCACAAACACACATTCACTACAAGTAAACTAGCAAAAAAAAAAAAGAAGATCAAAACTCTCTCTTTTTCTCTCCATTTGGATCGGCCACATCAAGAACACAAGGAGAATCCATAAACTTTTCAAGAACAAGTGATAATCTAGTCTCATTTATACTCCTAGTTAGGATTTTGAAATAAAAATCCCTAGGTTACTTACACATTTCTCTCCAAACCACCTCAAATCATCAAGTAAGTTACAAGTAAACTTTTCAATCTTTTCATACTCTCATTTGATATATTTTCAAGTTATATTAGTAACTAGACATGCAAATATACATGTTAAACATACCACTTGTTACTCCTTTTCATTATAAACATAGATCTATGGATTTTTAGTTGTATCCTCATGAAACCCACCATTGTTGGAGATGTTTAGGACCCCATGACACCCTAGGATTGAATGTGTTTTGAACAAGCCTTGAACCATAAAAGTGATTATTTCAAACAATAGAAAAGGGTCTGTCCAAAAACGTGAAATCTGGAAAACTCAGTAGACATTGAACTATTTTGGCCTTCATATTTAGAAAATACTTTCAAAAACGAAACCGTGGCCGCTTGAATGAGTAAAAACCGACTTACGACGAGAAAGTTATGATTTTTCTAAGTTTGGCGACGAAAAACTAATTTCTGAAAATTTGCGTGCTGTTTGCCGAGATTCAACGGACAAAACGAGGCGTTAGACGTGATCTAGATGACCCGACCTACTGAAAATATGTTTTTTCATGTTAATACGAAGCCGTGGATATAAAGAACGTAGAAAACGAGCTTATAACGACAAAGATACACGCGTTTGAAGTCCGGCTATTCCAATAAAATCCCAACAGCTTTTAACAAAAATGTTTCTAAGTATAGAAAAACTGTTTTTGCACAACCCTACATTGAGAGCCGTATTTCTCATTGATCGAGACCCGTATGGCTAAAAGTTAAATGATACGACTTCAAAACATCGTTACAAGGTTTTCAAAAACACCGAGCTTATTCACTAACACTTAACGTACAATATTTCGTGACTAGTTTTGCGAGGCCATTTGAACATATTTTCACAAGTTGAGAAAAATGTTAAGTTACGACGAAAACACTATGTTTATCGATAAATCATCAAACGACGATCGTGGAGTATCGTTGCAACGTAGTTACACGAAAAGTGTTTTATAACTTAACTAGACGTCAAAATATATTTTTCGACGGTAAACATTATTTCCAAAATTCACGAGTGGTATCGATAACATACGTATTTGCATGTGTAGTGTCATTTCATGACTTACATTAGATACATCATTCATAATAGGTTGCGATTAGATACCGAGCCACATTTCATCATATCCACTATTGTCATTGTTGCTATCGCATCAGGTGAGTTTTCATAGCCCCGTTTTCAATTTATTATTTCATTTATAAACTCTCGGGGGAGAATACATTGCACATCATTTTATTACATGTTCAAATACATTAAATGCATTTACATTGCTTAAGTTACCATCATTGCCAATTTAAAGTCCCCTTTTATTTATCATGGACCGTTAATTGACATTAAGCTAGGATGAGTGAATAGATCTATTGAGGGTGACTCCTCCGTTCGGGTTGGTCGCTCCAACTGGTCAAACGGACGCATTTCATTTGAATTATATTGGAGTGTCTGGCAAAACACTTCGTTGGGGCGTACATTATTAGTCTAGCTTCGGGGTCATGAGCTTATAGCAATTGTATGATTTTAATTATATGACGACATTGTCATGGCGACATTGCCATATTTAACATTAAATCTCGCATTCCATATATTACTCTTGTTTACCTAAACCAAATCTTATTTGGCAGTGGGTTGTAAACAAACAGATTGCAAGTATTGTATGGGCGGGACTTGGGACTGAGTGGATTTACAATGCCTTTGCCGGGAAATCTTTATTCAAATGCTTTACATTTTACACTAAATTCTATGAACTCACCAACCTCGTGTTGACCATTTTTAGCAATGTATTTTCAAGTAATTAAGGCATTCACATCATGACCGGCATTTGGACTTATCATAGAGTCGCGATGACGACGCGTCTCACTTATCTTTTATGCACTTATTATCGTTTGATTTGTATAAACTTATTCCGCATCTTGAAACACCTTTTGGGACCTAATATTTGTAACTCTGAATGTTTTTAATTAATCAAACGATGTATTTTCAAAACGACACTTTAGGTCGTTCAATATAACTGTAACTGTGGTGCTATGATCAGTCACGCCCTCATGTGTTCCATTCCGCTGCAAGTCACGAATTTGGAGGTGTGACAATTTTGCACAGGGCCTCAACTAGCACAGTTACGACACTGACGCGTGAATGACCATAGCAGTTATCTTCAACCGCATGCTAAAGGTGTATTTTTGTACTTGTTTGAGCGTCTGCTCCATCTAACAAAAAACAATGAAAAAATATGTGTTTTATTATTAAAATTTTGATTTGTGAATGTGTGAGATATATTGTGTTGGGAATTAAATGACTTGACACTTTGTACTGCCAAGCTAAAGTTGGAACTGCTGAGTATTACAACTAACAGTACTAACTGAGTTAGTACTGCTGGAATCAAGTTAGTATTGCTTAAGACTGCTGATGAAGATGGTACTGCCAAGGGATAAAGACGCGTAATGTGATATGTATAGAAGATATTTAGTGTATATCTTATATAATTAGAATGATACGTATATTCTACATGTTTAGAATATTTTGTAGTTATCTTATAAAGGACTCCTTATGTGTATAAAAGGAGGTCCTAGGTTAATCCTTAGATGTACGTTTTTGTTAAGCTTCAAGGTTGTAAACCCTAGTACTAAGCTAGAGTACTCGTATTATTATTCTAATAATATTGAAGCATTTTGGTTATATTGTTTGTTCATTCAAGTTCACTGTTACATTGATATTGTTTGTGTTCTTCTAACTATCAAAGAGTAGATTCCGCATACTCTTTGGTATACTCAAGGTTTCTAACAAAAGCTCAAGGAGATCGTGTATTGGGATCAACATATTGTGGGGTATGTTTGTATAAAGTATTGTATTTTTATATTTTAATTTGGTGGTAACAATAACACCTGTTTAATGATGAGTTTGGTAGTGTGTTGAATAATAATGTGATGTTAACGTGAATATGATGTGTTTGGTACCATGACACACAGTGACAGTATTAATGTAGTTCTGTTTTTCCCCATTATTAAACTTTTTCTTTGCATAATCACATGACTACAGAAACGTGTAACACGAAGTTATATTAAGGTGATCAGGTTTAACATAATCTATTAAACGTAAATTTTCTTCTTTTATTATTTTAGCATCATTTAGCACTAATTTCCGTTTTGAACACATTAATATTATGTGCAAGCATTACCAGTTTTAGCCTTAAACCCACTTGACAAAAAGTCTACGAATATGTTGATCTTGAACATGATCTCAGTTGGCATTCGATTGTCGTCCTGTAATGTTGCGACAATGCAAAGCCAATCATTGGTGAGATAAACCATTTGGTTGGGTCAACATTTAAGCACTTTACTGTACCGCTGTACGAATCTAACCTAATAAAACGGCTTTGATATTACTGAAAATTCTTTAAATGCCCCAAAGGTACAAGGGTCTTTACCCTAGATGCCCTAAAATTTTTTTTCTCTAAATACCCCAGGGATCAGGTCGCTCAACAAAACTTGGGCGGATCTCATATAATGGTGACATGTGTCCCTATGTATGTCCCCACTAAAGTACTAAGATGTACTTCTTGCAGTATGTACTTCTTGGGCGACTGGGACCTACATAACTTGGGCGACTTTGGATTTTTTGTCTTTTTGTAAAAAAGTATTGGGCGAATGGGTCCCACTATTCCTTATACTTGGGCGACTTGTTAGGTAGAGGGTACAATTTTATACACTTAAATACACTAAATACTCCTTTGATTTAAAATACAAAATACACTTAAATACACTTAAAATTCAAAACAATTGAATTAAAATTGAAACAGACAAACTCATACTTCTTCTTCCCACTCACACACAATTGTTCTTCTTCCTGAAACCCTAATCATACTTCTTCTTCTTCCCAACTCATATTTTTGTTCTTCTTCCTGAAACCCTAATCACGTTTCACAACACACAAACCAAAACTTCTTATTCTTCCCCATCCCACAACCCCTCCAATTCATTAAACCCTAATCACCTTTCGTCAGTGTGTTGCCACTGACGGTATTTCGCCATTCCCGCACCATATTTTGGCCCATTTTAAACTTAAGGGTAGGGCTATTTCGCCATCCTTGCTACATATTACAATGTCTGCCGCAAAGGTAACAGTTAGATCCAGATTAGAATACATTACAAGAATCAGAGGTATGTTGAATATTAATAGAGCAACCTTATTTAGGACAACTGTATTTGGGGCATGGTTAGACATCCCCCCTTTTCTGCAGATACCCATTTGTTACATCATTTTTATCAAAATGAGGTTAATGTGGGTGAAAGTGATGATTGCCCTTCCCTTAGGTTTAAAATAGGTGACAATGTGGTTGATTTTGGCCGTGAAGAATTTTGTATGATAACCGGTTTTGTTTTTGGGCCTGTTGCTAAAGAAGAGACTGTCATAGGTCGTAATGTTCGAGGGCTAAGAAATAGTCCATTCTATGATCGTATTTTTCCTCATTTCCAAAACCTTAAGAGTAAGAAAGTAAAGGGTGATGAGCTGTTGGCACTGCTGAAGCCTGGTCCAGAGTGGGATGCTTTATTGGATGTTGATGCTGTTAGGGTTTGTTTGTTGATCATTGCAACATGTGTGTTCATGGGTCGTGAACCAAGGTTCAACATTCCGGACCACATGTTGAGAATGATTGAGGATTTGTCTGTGTGGAATTCGTATCCAGGGGGGGAGTATTTCTGGGTACATTTGTACAAAAGAACGGTAAATGTGGTAAAGAAGCATAATGACGGTATAGCAACGAAGCCGGTCAAAAAATCCCCTAAGAAAGATGACACATACAATTTGTATGGATTTGTATATGCCCTCAAGGTATTAATTTATTCTACAGTTACTTGACTAATGTAAGATTTATGCTTAATTTGTATATCCATAGATTTATTCTACCGTTACTTGACTAATGTAAGATTTATGCTTAATTTGTGGTCATTTGCTTATTTTTGGGCCTAACTATGTTCCTTTTTCCAGATATGGATTTTGGAAAGCTTCCCTAACAGCATGCAGTGGTGGAGCAAAGACCATACAAAGACCCCACGTGGTGTAGCCTGGTCGAAAATGAAAACCTTTGAAAAAAAACACTACTCCATGCTATTTGACCCGGTGAGTAAACCCTTTATACGCATTGTTTGTTTTGATTGCGTTCATGCTGTTATTTTGGACGGTTTGTTTTTCTTATAGGGTTTTAAACCAATAAGCAAGATGGTTCCAAGAAGTGATGAGGTGGTCCTTCCATGGTACATTCGTAGCATGGAATATATCCGAGGACTACAGTTGCAAGTGACAGTTGCAACAAATGTTGAGCCAATCGATATTGTAGAAGATGGTGGGGATGTTGTCTTTGATGCTAGTGAAGGAGCTGGAGTAGAAGATGGTGGTGATGTTCATTTTGGGGATGTTGACGTTGATGTTAGTGAAGGAGCTGTAGTTCGCGATGATGGTGGTGAAGGACCTGCAGTTGGTGCTGATGATGGACAAGTAGTTGTAGTTGCTGGAGAAGGAGCTACAGTTGGTTATGATAGTGTTGATGATGTTGATGTTGGTGATGATGGTGGACAAGGAGTTGGACTTGCTGGAGGAGCTACAGCTGGTGATGATATTGTTGATGATGTTGATATTGGTGTTGACGCTGCAGAAGGACCTCGTGTTGGTGGAGAAGGAGCTGGAGTTGGTGGCGAAGGTGGAGAATCAAAAGGACTTGGTGGTGATAAAAATGTCTTTGATGAGGCTGAATTGTTGATAAAAATGTCTTCTACAGCTCAGATTGAAGCTGAGCTTAATTCTATTAAGTCAACAGTCAGAGGCATCGAAGAACGTGTTAGAGCCGACACACCTGCCTCAAATCTGTTAAGTGAGTTAGAGGTTGTTAAGAAAAGGATCGGGGTGCTTGAGGATGTGTTAGGGGTACGGAAGCAACAAAAGGTACGCCGTCACATCTGTTTCGATTGCATTCTGTTTTGAATTCATTTTCTTTCTATAAGCATAAACCAATTTGTATTAATGTTTCAATTGCAGAATATTTGCCCAGATTTGCATGCCGACACACCTGTGAAGGCCAGTAGTGTTGATCATGACGATGATAAGTTGTATTATACTGACTCACAAGGGTTTCAAGGCCCCATGACACAACTTATCAAAGCCGCCTTGCAGACGCCATCTGGTCCTTGTACGGAGTTTATGCAACTGGACGATAACAGTAGGTTTGATTGTTCGTCCTTACCAAATTTGAATTCTGCATTCTCCGAATTTGATCTTCCACCTCATGAGGTATGTATAAATAATACTGATGAGTCTTATTTTTCATTTTTAGTTTTACTGATACATTTAAGTATACTACCCTTTTTCTTTTTTTAGGATTTGATCGATATGGATGTCGATAATAAGGAGACTGAGGAGGTGGCGGGAATCGGGATACAACAACCGGCTGGGGACAACCCTCAAAGAGAACAACAACCGTCTGGGGAAGGGAATGAAACACTTTATGAACCGGCTGTGGATGGGGGTAATGGAGGTGACAATGGTGTTGAAGTTATTTGCATCGATGTGGAGGTCCCCACGGAAGATGTTCAGGTAATTTTTTTGTTAATTCAATATTATGGAAGGCTACAATACATCACCTACAAACCACAATAAGTTGACAAAAACAGAAACATACACGGTTGATGCACATATGCCACAAGTTTATGTACATGAAGTTAAGGTAACTTTCAGAAACATACATTCAGTTGTATTCAACCATCATTTATATTTGAAAATAATTAAGCATGAGTGACACAATATTCCTGACCCACAAAACTTATTTATTTTTTTTTTACTTTTGTACAGGGACAATATATCTCCCCTCCTGACGTCAACGTTGTAAGAGAAAATGTAAGGACCATTTTCACGGGAATGAAAAGAAAGAGGAAACCAAGCAAATTCAACAGCTCTCCTTATACGGCTCCTCCAGAGAGTACTCCAAGAGTCTTGAGAAAGCGTTCATCGAGAATCGCTAAAGAAAAGATATCCCCTCTCAAAGGTCCAGATTTTGACAATAGTTTGCAATTTCCACAATTGGAACCATTTGTAGAGGTATGTAATACTTTAAGTATGTATTACCGTTACTTAGTTGCCTTGATGTCTTGCAACTTAGTTACATTAGTGTATATGAGTTGGAACAACCATTAAGCAATTTTTTTTTTTTTTTTTTTTTTTTTTTTTTTAAGAACCTGTCAAGAGCCTCTAAGGCCAAGAAACATTGCGTGGCTGTTCCCCAATCTATCCAAAAATTTGTTAACGGCGGCGATGAAACAAAGTTCATTTTCCATGGGGCAATGAAGACACAATTGCTGACCGCCGTTTTTGGATGTGTTTATTGGGCATAGGCACTGAAAGAGGCGGATGGCTTAGGGATGAGGTTCGTATAACTGAGTGGATACTTTTTTACGTTAAATATTAGTTTGTCTGTGACTATTGTAGACTGCAACATAAAAAAAATTAATTCACATCTATAATTAAAACAGCACCTAGACGTATGGGTGGACTTGCTGTGGACACACCGACCACCAGATGCAGACTGGGCTATGGCCGGTTCATTTTTCAGCCATTCTGTGATGGAGAATCGCATTAGAAGCTACTGGTCAAATGGTGTCAAGTATCCAGTGGCTTGGTCCGATGTCGAGAAGGTATTTATATCTTATCTTTACATTATGCATATTATTTTTTACACCTTGTGTGATGGCCAATAAACTGTTGTAGGTGCTATTTCCAATTAATGAGCCGGACAAGCATTGGGCGACAGCAGAGCTGCACATACGTACTGGTGTTGTAACAATATATGATTCGCTTCCCAGATATTCAAAAAAACAAAAGTGGTGGAGTAAGACGATGCCAGAAGAATTTGGTAAAAATTTGCCTACGTATCTTAAAGACGAAGGGGTGTTGAAGGCCAAAGGCATAGAGGAGGATGGTTATCAGATCACTTGGAAATATGCAGAGGATGTCCCCACCCAATGCAGTGGATATGGTGACTGTGGAATATGGGTGTGTATAAACCTTTACCGGTTGGGTAAAGGTTTGTCATTAAAGGAGGACAATCCTGCAATAGCACCTCTAGCCTATCGTGAACGAATTGCTGAGTATCTTTGGAAGTACAAGGTGCAATGTTGATGGTTGTTTAGATTGGTGTACAAGGACCTGCAGTTGCAGTGCAATGTTGATGGTTGTTTTGATGGTTGTTCTCTGGAAGTACTGTCGAATACTTGATGTTGTAGTTACAGTGCAAAAAATTTGTGGACAAATACTTGTGATGGAATCTTTCTTATGTAATAGCTGTGATGCATTGGTGTTCAAATATACCAAACAACTAATTATCATTTGCTTTTAAATTGTCTGGCTTCACTGCATTTCCTTAAGGTTAAACATGTAGGTCTATTATCTGGTAAATAACAAACATTACAAAGTTCCTGACCATCTTCAAATCAATCTAAGATACAAAGCACAATGAAAAGGAGAACAACTACCAAACCTAAAAATAACATGAGTGTATCATGAACTTTAGATTTTTTCTTTAACTCCTTCATCTCTTGTTCTAACATTGCAATAATTTGTAAAGAATCATCCGCATTGGCCACAACACTTCCTTGTTGACTGGCAAGTGCCTTTTTTTCTTCATGCTCTCTCCAAAACAATTCTTTGTAGTATTGTGACGGGAGCTCGGGGTCTAGAAAACCATAAACTCCACATCTATCCATAGGACATGCTTTGTACCTTCTTCCTGGGTTCTTTTGTGACCAAGACACTTTGATAGGTAGTGGATATGCCGGACGACATTTGCAATGCGTCATGTTAGCAACATCGTGGTATTCGAACTGGTTCCTACGATATGACATACTTGAGGAGGAAGATGAATTCATGTTCTGAATTATATTTTGTTATAAGACAAGGGAAGTTATGTGTTAGAATTAAGTGGATAATGCAGGATTTTGTAGTTGTGAGGCTCCATTTATATTGGACTCAAACCTAATGACGCAAGTACATGAGATGGTTAATGAACCTAAATGAACTGGTACAACTGGTGGTTCCTCAACTTAAATATTCTTGGGCGACCTGTACAATAGTTGCTTGAAACAATTTCACATTAGAAGTAAAATATCCAGCTAGAGCTGATGAACATTTAGGTTGAAAGTTAAAACCACCTAGACTTTGATGAACATACAGGTTACATTTGCACATTTAAAAGCATAATAATTAAAAATAACACATTAGATTTTATCCTTCATTCTCGACAGCAGCACATCCCAGTTGGTTTCGTTCTTGTAAATCCCAAAGTCTTCAGGTTCCGCTATCCCATACTCTGTCTTCAACAACAACTCCTCATGGAAACGGTCTTGCCTCATCCTCTCCTCCATTTCCCTTTCAGCCCTATCTTCTTCTAGTAGTTTTTCCATTAATGCTGCTTCTTCTAATCTTGCTTCAGTTTCCTTATCTTCAGCAACACACTCATGACCATCCACACTTGATGCCTCCTCATAAAACGCTTCCTCATAAAACGCTTTAGCATAAATTTTTTCTAAACATGTACCAGTTTCCTTCACCGATTCACCAATTATTTGCTTCACAATTTCATTTCCCACATCTTTCAAAGCTATTGAATTCATCTCTACAAAACAATATAAAAGAAAAAAAAAAGTATGTATATAGTGTCAACTGAGTTTATAAATTTTAACCAAATACATAAGATTTGAAAGTTTTCACCTTTAGACATTTCTGAAAATGATAGAATAATCACGTTAAGGTATATTGCGCTGTATATATAATGAACAAATACAAGGGAATGATATTTTGTTGGGCGACTATGGAGTTTTCTTTATTTATTATATAATGAACAAGTACAATGGGGGGTTGATACACATTAAAGTCTTAGGCAACTATACTTATTAATGACAACTAGACATACATTTAAATCTATGGGAAACTAGACATATATTTGTATATTAACCTCACAAGCTCAAATTCCCGACTGATATAACCATGAAAATGATAGAATAATCACATTAAGGTATATTGCGCTGTATATATAATGAACAAATACAAGGGAATGATATTTTGTTGGGCGACTATGGAGTTTTCTTTATTTATTATATAATGAACAAGTACAATGGGGGTTGATACACATTAAAGTCTTAGGCAACTATACTTATTAATGACAACTAGACACACATTTAAATCTATGGGCAACTAGACATAAATTTGTATATTAACCTCACAAGCTCAAATTCCCGACTGATATAACCATGAACGTGTCTGATATTGACCTCACAACCCTATGTCACTCCTTTGTTGTAACAGAAATTATTCTTGGCCCTTACCAGAAAGAGATTCTTGAAGACTTAAAGAGGTCACACGATTTGGAGAGCTATTCAAAAAAGATTGCAGCTAGAGTCGCTCGTAGAGGGGAGCTTATAGCTGAACTTCGAAACTTTTCACGTTCGATAAATGCAAGGGACAATACGAAGAAGCTTAGGAGATTCCAGACTATCGATTTGCGTAGGGCCAGGGCGTTGATGAGGATGGCCAAGCAAATGCGCAAGAAGCTTTTTAAGAAGATAGAGTTTGCTGTGAGGGAGAGGTATACGTGAGGGGGTTGGTTGATGTACGTTATGGTGGGTTCCTTTTGTAAAATCAGCTGGTTATGGTTAGTTGAATGAAATGGATCTTATTATTCACATTTTCTGTTTATAATGTGTTCCTTTTGTAAAACCAACATGATAATGGAATTATGCATAAACATAGTTGTGGCTTGGACATGACATACAATAATTAGAGACAGCTTTAGGATAACTTAATCACCGATAAGCTGAAAATAAGCTATCTAGGACTTGAAATAACCTAATGCATACTGACATCACTCTAAATAAGCTAATGCATACTGACATCACAAAGACCAATAAGCACTGAGATCATCCAATAAGCAATACAAGGTCTGCTGATATGCTATGCTGCAGGGGTAAAAAGGGTGATTGCAAGCTTCTCAAAACCCACTAAAAGCTGATTAGCAGCCCAATAATTATAGTACCATGACACCTATGTAACAGACCATAATCATTAATTAAGTTTCTTGCCTTCTTCTTCAATACTCTCCTTAGTTGCTGTTGTTGTCCCACTTCCATGTATACCACCAACTGCACCACCCCCTTCAGTTTTGTTTCCACTTCTAATATGTAGACCTATAACACCACCACTTACTTTCTCTGGCTCTGCACCACCAGCTCCACCAACTACAACAACACTTCCACCTGTGTAAGCATGCCTCCAACACCTAACAGACCCACAACAGACAATGCATCTTTCGTCCAACACCTCTACGTGTGTACCACCCCCTGCAGTTTTGTTTCCACTTCTAATATGTAGACCTATAACACCACCACTTACTTTCTCTGCCTCTGCACCACCAGTTCCACCAACTACGTGTGTATCATCAGCAGTCATTTTCTTTCTCTTTAGTTTTTGAGTTGAAGGTTGTGCCATTTCTATGTTGGAAGGCAAGTTGGATGGAGACTTTACTTAACTATCCTTAATTTTACTGGGCGACTTGTATGACTATTACAAAAACCTACCAGATACTTGACTTATGTTAATGGCAACTACAATGGGGGTTGATACACAATATAAATGTGCAAGTACAATGGGGGTTGATTCACATTTAAGTCTTAGGCAACTAGATACTTGACTTATTAATGGCAACTACACACACATTTAAATCTGTGGGCCAGCTTACCAAGTGGACTAGCTGAGTTTATAGTTGTACATAAAATTTAAGTCTCATTGCTAGGCCAGCTTACCAAGTGGACTAGCTGAGTTTATACATTTTAACAAAATAACAAATACAAGGGAATGATTTACTTATTGTATTGGGCGACTATGGAGTTTGCTTTATTTATTATATTGGGCGACTTTGTGACTATTACATATGATATACATAAATGAACAAGTACAACAATATAAATGTTCAAGTACAAAGGGAGGTTGAGATACACATAAATGTGTAAATTGGCAGGTTAATACACCTAATTTGCAATAGGGTAGTGTACAAGCTATTTTTCTAACATTCAAAATTTAAACATCAGATTCAATATGAGTAATGAGGACTTATCTAAGTTTAAAGTTATCTTAGTGCATCCAGGTTCAAGGCATGCTGTTAAACTACCTAAAGACATCAGTTATAGCAAGTTAGTGGCGTACGTGAAGAATAAGTTGGGCGCCGTTAAAGAGAAGGGTGATAGTGTCGTAAGGTTGTTTTACAAAGACAGTGTTGGAACATTGGACATTGTTGATGATGATGACGTCCAGTACTTCATACAAGAAGCTTGTTGTAGGAACGATCATGTTCAGAAACTATTTGTATCAATAACAGAAATACCTTCTGAGGTAAAATCATCTTCCGCTTCTAATCATATATCAATCGATCTTAATGTACCTTTGTTACCAGAACAATTTCATTATCCAACAACACCAAAGGTTGAACAATCTTATTTTCACAAACAAGATGACTTGCAAAAAAACTCATTTACAAACATGCCCATGCCACCCAGCGCCCCTCAGCCGGTCATTAAAAAAACCCATCCCAATAATACCTTAGTTAAAAACGATAATACTTTTTACTTGTATAGGGAATTTTTTAATAAGGCTGAATGCATGTTTGCTATAGGAAAGAAATCATTAATTGAAGGATTTGAATACATAGTTATAAAATCCGAAACAACGAGGTACAGCGTAAAATGTAGTAAACAAGCTTGCCCATGGAATATATACACTCGAAAAGTTAAAGTGGGTAATAACTTCTATGTATCAACCGTAAATGACGTGCACACATGTTCAAGAACTGAACTACATCCTAATCATCGTAATGATACAATGAAATTACTGAGTCACTTAGTTTGCAAAAAACTGAAAGAAACTAACCGATTATATAAAGTGAGGGACATACAAAAAGATATAGGGCTTGAATGGCAAATAGATGTTTCTTACAAGCGAGTTTGGGGGGGGGGGGGGAAGAAATTTGGCACTGGAGTTATTGAACGGTAGCTATGAAGATTCGTTTGAGAAGTTGCCTTTATATTGCCACAACTTAAAGATGGCAAACGATGGGACGGTAACGCACATTGAAACAGACGACCAAGGAAGATTTAAGTTTGTATTTATAGCATTTGGTGTTGCGGTAAGGATCGTTATAATTATGTATACATACTTGAAAGTATTTTTTTTTTTTATTTTTTTTGTTTAAGCTGTTATTATGTTATTACAACTAATATATGGTTAATGATGTAGATTCGGAGTTTTATAACCTTCATGCGGCCGTTGTTGATAATCGATGCCGCGCATCTAAAAGGGAAATATCTTGGAACCAACTTGCTTGCTGTTGGTATGGACGGTAACAACCAGATAATACCAATCGCTACCGGTGTCTCACAGGGTGAGACTGGTGAATCATGGACATTGTTTATGAGAAAATTGAAAGAGTGCATCGGTGTGGTTCCTGGCTTGGCGATTATCTCAGATAGGCATGCAGCGATTATACAAGCGTGTAATACAGTTTTTCCAGAATGCTTTCATGGTAACTGTTGCCGTCACTTGATGATGAATTGCAATATTAAGGGCGAGAAGGTCAACTATATTTACTGGAAGGCGTGCAAAAGTTATACGACGGAAAACTTTCATAAAGCAATGGCTGAGCTAAGGGCAAAAAGACCTGAAGCGGTTAAAAAACTCGAAGAAGCAGGCTTTGAAAAGTGGTCACGGGCATATTGCCCAGCAAATAGATACAACTACTTGACGTCAAATAGTGCAGAATCAATTAATGCTTTAACGAGAAAAGTTCGGAAGGTTCCAATAACAATGCTCATGGAGTATTACAGAAGGCTTTTACAAGGCTGGTATTTTGAACGTCGAGAAAAATATCACGGTAATTAGTGTCTCAATTATTGTTGAAATAAGAAGCAGGAAAATGTTTTATATTTAAAAATAATAACAACTTTTTTATGTTTTCATGAATTGTTTAGAGGCACCGGAATTTGAACTTACTGATTGGGCAGCTGCGAAGGTGAAGGATAGAATGTTAAAGAGTGGTAACTGGGAAGTTAGAGGCGTTGCCATGTGTGCTGTGTATCAAGTACTGGACCATCATAATGCTCATATAGTTGATTTTTTAAAAAGGGAATGCACGTGCAGGTATCTAATATAACCATATTGTTTAATAAGCTTTAGGTTGTTTGTTGTTGAATGTAATCTATTTATACGTTCCGCATGCAGGCAATGGCAACTTTCGGGCCTACCTTGTGGTCATGTGTGCGCCGTATGTAGGGCAGAATGTTTGACTAACTGTGACAAATGGGCAGAACCATGGTTTACAAAAACCAACCTGAAAGGCACATATAATGAAATGGTTTATCCATTGCCAGAAGAAGGTAAATGGAATAATCCATGTAATTTGCAAAAGGTTTTACCACCGGTGATGAAGCGACAATCAGGAAGACCAAAAAACAAAGATCGCATTCCATCAAAAAATGAAGAGCCAAAAGGTAAAAAATGTGGTAGGTGTGGATCCAAAGGTCACACACGTGCATCATGTAGGGAACCATTGCCAACAACAAAGGTAATTTTGAAACTTGCTACAATTGTATAGCTCATGTTTGTGTACTAGTTGTTGATGATATAATAAATATGTTCTTAGAAAATATGTTCTCAGAAAAGTCGTAAGGGAAGTCATAAGCGTAAGACAGATACTGAAAGCGTAGTGGTAGAGGACCCGAAAACAGATGGGGACGATGAGTATTTCCGTAATGGCAGAATTTACGCGGATTGGGAAGACTTAGAGTGGATGGGTGAATCATCTAACAACCTTTATGAGGGTGACACACTCTGGGGCGGCAAACCTTCTAATTCTGGCATCAACCTAAATTCAAACTTGGAATATCACTTGGATGATTTATGATCCTATGTGTGGACGGTAGGCTTAGTGTCTCAATTATGTGTGAACTGTTTTATATGTATAATCGACTATTTAAGTTGGGTTACTTTAGATTTATGTCTTTATGATGTTCAAAAGATCTTTAGGATATATGCATGCAATATTGGTAACAATTTAAAAGCACGTAATATGGCAACTTAAAAAGAATGGTAAGTTAAATAACGTGTACCTGGTGTGCATGCACTTTCTACTTGTGTGCTGCAAATAAGTTGTTTAGCAAGTCCGTGAGTCGTTTAACGCTACTTGTGTGCTGCAAATAAATTATCTAAGTGAGCAGTAACCTAAATTGAAATATATAAACTAAACAAGGTTAACCAAATTATGAAACTGTCTTACTAGTTAGTGTAGTCGAATACCCAAGAACAAGCCATGAGCAAAAACAAATCCATGACATTTTAATGTACAAGGATACATGCATGACAACCATAGTTTAATGTACTAGTCCCATAACAGGGATCACATTACATAACATATCCTAAGCCTAAGTTCTATTACAACAAAATTTAATTGTTAGAATTACAACCACCATAGCCGACAACTACCAACTACACACTCTATGTTGGAAAAAGAACCTAGCCATATGTTCACGGTAAGCAATAGCTGCCTGAACAGGACTTTCGACGTCCAATGACTTCCCATGTGCCAATCGGTATAAGAATATGCAGACCCAAATACCGCAATCACCAAACAGGCCCCCCTGCTCTGGAACGTTCTCTGCATGTGTGAATGTGATGGCATACGTTTTGGGATCTATACCTTTCTTCTCAAAAATATTGGCATCATGTACGACAACGGGAAGTCCAGCCTGCATATTGATTGAAAAATATTAGCAAAAACAACCACAACAACAATATATAGTACAAATGAAACAAAACATATAGAGAAACGAGACAATCATGTCACTCTCGTCTTTCTTTGTTTTTCTCTTTTCATATAGAAACTAGACAATCATGTTTTTTCAACAAGAAAATAGAAAGCAAAGCAAAATTGGTCAAGTCAAGTTAACTTTGGAGTGTTTGATAAACACATCTTGTTTCTGTGCAGTTTACACAACAAAAGGTAAATATGTAACAGTAATTAACAAACATTAACACCAGAAACCACAACATAATAATTAAAAAGTTACAGATGAACTCCGCATTTTCTGATACATGGATTCACCTGGGCATAATACAGGACTCAAACATGACCTAAGCCACCACCGCAGATACAAAGTAAAGCCCTAAACAACCTAATATTACATCTTCCATATCACAAGCCAAGTTAATAACAACTTAACATTACATTGTAAATTACAAAGTCAAACCCAGAACACTGGGTATCACAGCTAGATAACATTAAAAACCATAAACGACCCTTCTAAACCATAAAGCTTAAGCCAAACATGCACATAGACTGACTACAAAAACCGATAAAACACAACAATAAAACCCATTCCCCTCGGCACCAAACAATCTAATAAGCCATTGTATCCTCATGAGTTTGCAGAATCAAAGACTCGCAGTTTGGACTGATGCAAAATGAAGAACCAATTCCCTCTACATCAATATTATAGAAATTGCCGGAAGCAACATTGTAGCGTACAAGATTGGTAGGCCATTCTTCCGGGTTCTCAACTTCCAGTATTGGGTCATTGTTATCAGCATACCCAATTAACTTCAGTGCACAAGGGGTAGGAAAAGCAATCAGACATTCAAACGATTCAATGATTCCCCCAACCACCTGTAAGCTCCATACACAGAAAACAAAGTTATCCTCACCATTTAAGTTTCTGGAAACAACAACGTTGTCTCTTAGGTTAGAAACAAAGAATGGTAGAGGAAGTTTCAATAACAACTCGTCTGGTATGTTAAGAACCTAGAAACGATGGGTCACCAAGTCGAAAGAAACCATCATATAGCTCTTGAATGAGCTAACATCACTAGCAAACAACTTTTCATAAGCACACCAGAAGATACGGCCATCAACAACAGCTTGAGATGTCTTTTTCAGTCGGATTGACTGACGAGGCAAGAACTGAGTTTCTAATACATTCCATTCTCTTGATAAGAAGGAGAAAAGTAAGACACACCATGGTTTTTGGGGCTCAAACGGGTATGAAATCTTTAAAATTGTTGGGTCCAGGTTGTCAGGTCGAACCCCAAAGGCCAACATACGCTTTTCATATTCATGACCAATTGTCACATAAGGGACAAATGTTCCCACAGATCTTCTGATGGATGGGTTCCAAACAAAAGCCATGTAGTGAGGGAGAATTGGTCCATACGAAAAACCCCAAATGCCGTGTGACCAGCCAATAGGTATCAAGTTAGAAAAAGATAGGTTTGTGGGTACAGGTGTTAAAGAGAAATTATGAGAAAGGTAAGACATGTAACCTCTAAACCCTTGGTGATAGCGTAAAACATATGGGAAACCATCAGCTGGGCGAACACCGAAACGACCAGTGAAATGCAAGGTGTCAATGCCAGCCTTCCAGGTCTTTGAGACACTTCGGCATTGAAGTACTTGCTTGACAGAAAGCCTACGGACAATGTCCAATTGAACTTCAAGTGGAATACAGTCAGACATGGTGCAAACTAGTGTGGGTGTAAACTAGTGTGGAGAAGAGGAGTATAAAGGTATAGCTGGAGGTTTAATTCTAGTGTAGATGTAAACTAGTGTGGAAAAGAAGATTATAAATAAGACTTAAAACATTTAATAATCTACTTGCCCATGTACCTGAACATTAAGGAACACTAAATGGGCAATTGTACTTGCATAGAGTTTAACTAGTTGACTTATGATACATTTAAGAGGATACTTGTCAAAGTACTTGAAGTTTTAATGTACAAGAACCTGTACTTTAAAGACTTATATTTGAAATTGAACAAGTATCAAACTGGATTTGAGACTGTTATATGCAACACATGCATTTCAGGTTTTACTAGAATTATTTAGTAAAAAAATATAAAGTATTACCTCTAAACATGCCCGCATATTCAAATACCAAGGACGTCACTCCGGTTCATGCTTTTCACCACTGTCATACAACGTTACCACCCCTGTCTTGATATCGAACTGGGCCAGAAACCAATGTTTTTGATTTTCGTTGATAGGCATAAAAACCTGTAACGAAAAAATAAAAAGAAATTTATATACATGTTCTGAGGCAAATAGGTCCATATATGTATACACAAGGAATGAATACACGTATTACCTGGTCAACATCGGCCCAATTAATATTGTACTTGCTTCCATTAGCATACCAAATGGGGATGGAATTCTGCAATAGCAGCTGAACACAGTATGGACTAACCATAGCCCAATCAGCGTCATCGGGTCTGAAATGCAACATGTATTCCACCCACAGCTCTATGTGCTATCAAAACCAACACAAAAGAGTATTCGTGAGACAAATACCATTAGAAATTAAAAAAAATAGATTTACAAAACCAACGCAAAAGAGTCTGACCTCATCAATGAGCCACCCTTGTTTTGTAGGATCTAAACAAACTAAGCTCTCCCAGAACCTTCGATCAACACGTACAGGTTCTTTGGACCAAGGAAATGTATAACGAAGTGGCCACGGCTTTCCAAGGAATTCGTCGTAATCATTAGTCAGATGCACTTTGCTGATATATTTGTTGCACCGAGTAAGATTCTACACACAGGTTCTTACTATATTAGAAAAAATAAAAATTTAACGTTAAACGTAAGAAAATAGAAATTGTTTTTATACCTCCACCCAAGGCTGAACACGTTTTAAATAATCACTCATATCTCGATCCCGACATCCATAAGGGGGAGTTTGATTTTTTTCAGCTTTCACAAATTGTTCAGACCAGTAATACAACGAATCAGACCCACCTTTTTGACTCCTCTTGTTGGGTTCCATGCCTGCGTTTGCTCTTTTCCAATGTTCTGAATTATAAAGAGCAGATAACGCTTTATTCTTCTCGAGTGCAATCTTCAACTTCTCTTCCCTTTCCAACCGCCGTTTCGTCTCCTCTATCAACGCATTATGAAACTCTTTTTCCATAAGCTTTAGTTCTTCAATCTTCCACCTTTCTTCTTCTTGCTTCCTCAGGCTTAATTCCTCTTCCAAAAGATACTCCTGTCACAAGAATTTATGTGAATTGATGTGTTCATACAAGGTATAATATATTTTGGTTTGTATTCTTTGTAAAAACACATTACCTGAATAATATCGTCATCAGAGTCGACATCTATCTCAGCTGAACGATTTCGGGAAATAATAGAGTCAACAATTTCAAAGAATTCAGAATCCAGTTTTTCTCGTAATTCATGGCTTAGATGCGAAAAAGATTTACTGAAGTCCAATTTCTCCTGTATATGAAAAAACGGAGGCATTGTTAAATTCAATAAAGTCAAAAATTCGCTTTATAATTTGACAAGTAAGCCATCGGAACCAATGTGTTTACCCGAAAACCGCAAGTTCTTTCGCAAGCAAGAACCTACAAAGTATTTTTAAAACCCATTAAATTTATATTACAATCATATAAATACATGTTATAGCTAAATGCATTATATTACTGTATATAAAAAATCACCTGAATAATAGACTCAAGTTTGAAAACACGAGCATTCAACTCCTGAATCACACAATCCTTAAGGCTGATCTCAGTAATAAGATCACTTGTCTGAATCCTAGGAACAAGCGGTAAATACTTTTTTTCTGTCCTCCCACATTTCCGGCAAGCATCCAACTTCTGTAGATAGAGATCGTATTCATGTGGTACCCTTGGTTTACGAGTGATTGGTATGTACCCCCTGAAATACTCTCGAAATTGGATATACCAATCAGACTGCTGCTCGGCTAATGTTGCTTTCAATTCAAAATTTATCTTCGAGTCCTACAAAAAACATTAACCAAAAGAAGATCAAAAAACAAGTTCAATACAGCACAAAATAACATAAATAGTAGGGAATACGATATTCTATAAGGTTTTACCTTGCCAAATAGCAATCCATAATCCGATCGTGTAAACACTTCTTTCTTTGACCAGGCTACACCCCGTGGTATGACATCTGGGACTTTATTCCACCACTTATTGCTTCTTTCAAACGACTCAAGAATCCATATCTACAAAAGTTAAAGATTGAGTTAGGCAAGGAAAAATTAAACAAAATTAAAAACTCATATGGAAAAAAAATAAAAGAATAACCTTGAAAGCCCAAACAAATCCTGCAAGTGTATACGTTGGAACGTACTTCCGAGATGCTTCGAGTCCTTTAAGGTGTTCCCACCTGTGTCTGTCTACGACATTAAGTATCTGGTTGTACAATTGCCTCCAAATGTGCTCCCCCCATGGAAACGAATTCCATGCTTCAAGGTCTTCAACCAAACGCAGGTATCTGTCATCCACTTGTTCAGCCAACAACTGACCCATAAAAATTACCTCTAGCGCTAACAGTAGACACACACGGACTGCATCTTCGTCAGATAATTTACCGAATAACTCTTCATCCTCAAGAACACCAAGAAGATCTAAGTTTGAAAGTCTTACCCCCATTTTATTTGGAAATACCCTTGACTTAAATTTTATATCACCTTTACTATACAAGTCAGACCTTATATATTTTCCAAAACGAAAACCTGTTATTAGAGAAAACTCGGGACGACCAAAATGTAGACTACGACCATCCACAGTATATATGAGGGGCATGTCAAAGTGTGCATCATTGACATAACTCTGTTTTATACTTTTATGAATTAAGCTACTACTAATTAACCACTAATTACCTACTAGATCTAGAGAGAGAAAGCTAGAGAGAGAAAGAGAGGATGGGAGATGATAAACACACTAATAACAATATAATTAGAACTTCATCAACCAACCCCTCTCCCTAAGGTGGGAGGGGGTATTTATAGTTTTACATGCACTTGGGCTTGTAGCCCTAATTACTCTAATAATACATAAATAAACATGATAAAACAAATAAACGACACAGCCCATGGGCCTTCTACACGGGCTGGGCCTAAAAACAAACCTAAAGGCCTAAGCAACCTTAATACAATATGATCAATACTTGAATAATACAAAACGTGTTCCCAACAATCTCCCCCTAAGTATTGGTCATCAAGGTTGCTTGACGTCGTCTTTGCTTCTTTTGGCTTTGACGTCTTCAAAATCTTTGTTCTTTGTTCTTGATAGTGATGTGATACGATATGGTAGAAATCTGCCGTTCTCCAACGATCTTTGCTTCTGAGGTCTTCACGTCTTCTCCACCATGCTCATATATCTTTTGACTTTGGTTCTTCAACTTGTTCTCACTTCTTCAATCTTTAACTTTGAGAAAGGTTGTAGTACTTGAATCTTTAGACTTTTCTTTAACAATTCTGAACTTTTTGATATTTCTGAGTCTTTGTGAGAACTTCTCTTTGGGATATGAGCATGATGGAGTCTTGATGGTGGTTGAACTCCAGGTCTCCAAGCTCCTCCGCAGCATTAGCACGAACCAACCGGTACTTACAGGCTCAGACTTGAGATCGTCAACAGCATAGTGTGAAGACTTTCTCAAATCTTAACCCAGACCGTTCTGAACTAGATTCCCCCGAAAGGGATAACACGGACACACCGAAGTGCACCCACGATTCAGTGAGTCGCTGGAGATCACCCCACGACTGTAGACCGTTTGGAGCAAACACTAAGCGTAACCCACAAGGAGTTACCGAAGTGACCTGCTGTCAGAGTTGTTTGATGTTGCTCTGGCAGGATTTCTATTCAATCATTGATAATCACAATTGTGACTTTTCTCATGAATGTTCTCGGCAGATTGCTAAGATCTGCGAAGGACACTTTCTTAATTTTACATCTGCTGCCCATGATGTAGAACAGCAGAGTAATACTAAGTGTACCTAATAGATCTTTTATGAATCTCATGGCTCTAGACTCAATTAGTGCACATTTGTTTGGTCGTCGGAGGCGTGGAGCAGATTGCCTCCTTTTCAATATCAACACTCTCGTAATGAGAGGTCGATAGATTATGAAGGGTTCTCCGTGTGAATGAAACAAATGTCTTTTGAGAGACACTTGAGTGGCTTAGAAGGTTTATTAGTGCGTCACTGGGTCCATGACGTCTTTAGTCTTCAATACCGGTGATGCTCATCAACCAGTAGATTATGAATTGAACCCGGTGTCTGCCCTAAGGTTGAACAAATGGAGGGCTATTTCTTTTCACCCTTTTCTTTGCTTTTCTTTTTAATTCTTCAACCCCTTCTTTCTCCGTTCATTCATTTTCTCCTTTTTTATATCATACCTAGGACTTTCTAGTTCTAAACTATTGGTATTGTCCTTGGGTAGATCCCTCCGGCTCTGGCGGATCATAGGACGGTTTTCCCTAACCTTAGTCACCTTATAACTCCATGACTATCCTAATGATGCCATAAAACCAAAACCATTGAAAATCTCTCAAAGTGTCGATAATTTGTAAAGACATTTTGTTGACACCTTGAGAGTTTGATGATTTTCAGAAAGACTCCCCCTTAACATGTGCGCATAAGTAATAAATTTGAAATTTGCACATGCCGGAAAGAGTTGGCACTTTTGAATTGATTGACTTTCAATGAACCTGATCGTCGCGAGACACGCTTACATCACCAGTTAAACTGGCTTGAAATTATTACCCGTCCAGATCAGATTCAAAGATTATCGCTCGAAATTTGTACATTCTACTCAGACATATCCATTGCGAGACACGTTTACATCACCAGATAAACTGGCTTGAAATTATTACCCGTCCAGGATATGTCCTTTCGACTACTGACTGTTGTTATCGTCAATTCGAGGGTCAATTCTTGAGTCTTATACTCATGAGATATCATCGTTGCTTCCACCATATTTTAATCACATTTTCATTCTCCCCCTCAAAAATAGCATAATTATGTAGTTTTTGACAAACTTTTGATTAAAATATGCCCTTTTTGAGGTGTTTGTGGAAGAATGTCAAGAACGTTTGTAGATTTGGAACAAAGATTTTTCAAATACTCCCCCTTAACAAGGGAGTACTTGTCCTTATGAGCAGAATGTTTGAAAAACTTTAGAAAACATTCTGGTTTTAATTCTGCTCATAAGTAAGAAGCTTTCGCTCCTTTTTCAGGATTGAGGCACTGAAGCGTACCTCAGGGTCCTTTCTTTGGGGTCTGGGTTGTACACTGTTATGTGTGCACAAGCCGTAATAATGATGAAATATAGATGAGATGATGATTAATTGAACAAACAATGAATTAGTACCAGTGTTCATTACTCAGGACGGCGAAACGTGAGAATGTTAGGAATTTTCGCCCGACCTCCAACATAACTTTCCAACCGACGCATCTGCTCCCGAAACTTAATCTTCTTTTCTATCCTTTTCACGAACTTCCTTGCTTGTCTTTTCTCATTCCCGCCCCACTTCAACTCTTTAGCCAACTTCTCGTCCTTTAAGATCTTCTCAAGTTCAGATTTAACTTGTTGGATGGTTGGGTCACTGAACTTGCGAAGATCTTCGAAACCCATAAATCTTGTACCAGCTCTCCTTCTATGATAGTATACTCCAAATGGTTTGTACCCGAAAGTGTATGGCTGCTGATCACGAAGACTTTCAGGTACGAAGTCTGGCTTGGTGAGATTTAGCTTGGTTTGATAACTTTCAACTCCTAGATGAACGTCTTCAACCCGTTGTCTGATCACAATGTTGCGGATGAAAATGAGAAGCGAGTTGATGATATCATACTGAAGCTGTCCAGGGAGGTGTTCTAGTTTTCCCTGAATTTTCAGTAGATACATGTCCTCGATATCATTGGGGTTAAGGCGAGGATAATCAGCTTCGGTGAATACATACTCCTTATCATTACTTCGTCTAACTATGATCTTCATCAGAAAGTTGTATCCATACATGGGTTCAGTTTCAGCATTGACAATAGATAGAATCCGATGCCTGCTCTATACTTCGTCTTTTGACGTTCTCTTGGCCATCATATACTTGTAGTACAACCTCCGCATATTTGGCCAATGATGAATCCCAAAAACAGCATCTTCATTATACTTTTGTACCTTTCTGCTCCAAAGATTGTTGATTTGTTCTTCCAAACCTTCTAAGGCATACATAGCCGCTGGGTATTTGGTGATTGATGTGGCATATCTTTTCTCAGGGTTTGTATTGCCGTAGATGAGGTAGTCCAAATCTTTGTTGAAGAAGTATGCTGTGGGTAACTTGAGGTTGTGTGGTGGTCCAATGAGTGGTAACGGTTGTGTGTAGTCACGATGAGGTAACGGATCTACAGATGATTGTTCTTGCGTCCAGTTGATGTTTTCGTTCAAGGCTCTTGCTACTTGCTCAATGTTGTACTCGAATTCCAGCTCCGTTTTTCGAAACAGTTGCAAATTCCGTGAATCCACTTTTGCGAACTCTGATGACGTCTTTCAGACCCAGTTGCTGGACTTCATCACCTTTTCAATCGTTTGGCAAAGTCTACAACTGATCCTTCCACTGGTTCAGCATTTTCATCGTCAGAATAAGCGTCAACCATTTGATCAAACCAATCATACTTGGGAGCTGATGAATCGACCCACTCAGGTAATGGAACATCTTTAACAGTTGCAGAAGGAACAACTACTTCTTGGATTTGAATTGGAGCAATTGGATTTTCGTTATCAGAGCTTGGATCATCAAATGTTTATGTTGCTTCAAATGCTCCGCCTCCAAGAGGAACAAATGTTGTTTGACTGCATTTCTTTGTTGTGCCAGAAGAGGGTGTTGTGGAAGCCCGACCTGTTGAAGACGAAGGCTTTCTCCTTTTCTTTCCGTGAGCATCCGGTTCATCATCATGGTGTCGTTTGGTTGGTTTGACGGGCTTGCATGTTTCTGTTGGTGCAACGACTGCCTCTTCTTCTTCTCTGATGGATTCCCTGAGTGCTTCCCGAAAGTTTTGCTTCTTTGGGATCATTTTCTAACTCTTTTAACATCATTCTTTTGCTTTCTAATCTGGATGGTTTCTGTGGCACTGTCTTGAGTGTGAATGATGTAGTTTTGACCATATTTGCAACTATCTTTTCCAGGTCCTTCTGAACGTATTGTTTGATTATTTTGGAATGGACTCTTCAAGATGCTCTTTGACTTCTGTGTTTATTTGAGAACTGACTTCTTCAGTTGTCTTTGTTGCTTTGTTTTTAACTTCTTTGATCTTTTGATATATCTCTTTATGCACTTTATCTTCAGTCTCAAATTTCTCTGTCATCTTATCTTCGAGTACTTGTACTTTTTGTTTCATCTCATTTTCGAGTGCTTGAACCCTTTGTTTCATCTCATTGTAATCTACTGTAGGTCTAACCCACAGATGATGGTGGTGTTGGAGGTACGTTTGTTTTGCCTTGTTGTTCCTGTGAATCCTTCTCACTTTCTTCACCATTTCCATCATTGTCATCATCTTCATTACCATCATCTTCTTATCATTATTATCATCTTCATCATCATTAATCATCTTCATCTTCTTTTCCTTCTTCAATTTCAGAACCAGAAGCTGATTGATCATGTGCATCAGAACCTTCACTACCTTCTTCAGAACTTCTAAGAGTTGTAGATTTAAGGTCCTCCGATTCTTCTGATTGTTCCACCATATGTGATGCAGATTCTCCTCTTCCTAGTTTTGCTCGTCTCTTTTCTTCCTCAGCCTGTTTCTGTAAGCTTTCTTTTCTAGTCTTCTTTAATGCTCTGCTCTCTTCTTTTTCAGTTGGGGTTTCTTGGATGGGAGAGAATCGAGGAGAATTGAACTTGATTGATTTTCCTCTTCCAGGTTGTAGATTCATTATCTGATGTAGCCAAAGCAGACTTGAATTTCTCAGCACCTTTCCCTTTTTCTAGATCCAATCTTTCTTCTTCTTCATCTTTATCATCATCTGTTTCATCCCTGAGTTGCATCTTTGAAGACGGTTTAGCGACTACTTTCTTTTTCTTAGCTACCTCAGATTTCTTTGATCGAGAAGTTTTGGCTCTAGCTGGGATAACTTGAGATTTTCTCTTTGGTGATTTTGTTTCTTTTGGTTTCCCTCCCACCATTTCTGCCTTTACTGCCTCATCATATTTTTGGTAAGTTTCTGTGTTCATGAGTTCTTCACTTAGCAGATTTGATGGAATTCTTGCCCCTTGAATTGAAGAGTAGCTTAGAACTTTGGTGAAAATACGGTCTCGTGCTTCAGTGTGCATCTTCTCAGTTGAAGGACGTTTAAGCTCAGAATGATTTTTGCATGGAGCGTGAAATTAGAAGTTTTGTAAATCTTGGAAATGGAATGGGGGTTGAATCTTCACTTTGTTGAAATTTGGTGCCAAGGAAAACCATGTCCTTCCAGATAAGTTTGGCGAAGTCAAGGTGTTTGAGGTTGATCACTCCACAGAAGAATTGCAGGTGTTCTAATCTCGGATGCTCCAACCCAGTAGCCTTTCCAGTGATGCAGTTGATGATTATCGAGTATAATGTTTGCCATGGTTGTGGGAAAAATTTCCTTTCTACTTTGGAGATTGAGGACATCTCAACTTTTGAATCATCATACCCAATAAGCTGAAGTGTTCGAATCATCTCATCAAGAGTAGGAGGCTCTTGAAATTTGTGAATCCCTCTGCATCTGCTCTTGGAAGGTCTAGCACTGATCTAAAGTGTTTCAACTTGGAAGATGATTGTTGTGTTGTTTAGTGTAACTGTCATGTTTTCTTCGTCTTCGCTTATGATCAATGACTCCCAAAACTGATGCATGTAGATTTCAGGTACACTGGCGGGTTTTAGTCAATGTTGTCTTTATGAAATGTCTTTCCAGAATTTCCCTGATGATAAGACAAGTTTCATGGCACTTCAACTTCTGAAAATCAATCGTGAGTTGCAGTAACCAATCTCTCTTTTCTTTCCTTCTGGATTTGTTCGGTTGTCTGTTGATGGATGCTGATGACATAGTGCGAGACATGTTTTATCTGTTCAATGCAAACACCAACAACAATGCCAGGGGCACAGTGTATATGTGTTAGAAAAAATGACACTGATATGATGACCCTAGGCAGAATCATATAACATTTAGCATATATCCAACACTATACATTACTGAACAAGACATTCTAATCTCAGTTAATGGACCAACTTAGACAAACACCACAATGCTCTATCATGCAATCATTATGTTAGCAAAGACAAGATCTCAAGACACGTTCATTTTACACACCAAACAAGCTTAGACTTAGACAAACACCCAGATGTTATTTTTCAACAAAGGCAAATCACAAGTCTAACTGAGATCACAATCAAGCATAACAGACAACATGCTTGCAATCAATAATCAAACTCTATTCCGCATTTAATTATCACAGATTTAACAGACTATTGGATTGACAACATGCACTGGTTCGATAAGCCCTATGGTTCAACTAGTCTGATCTGGTTTGACAGCAGTTCTGGTTCGACAGCACATCTGGTTCGATTACATGATACGTTGATTAGCTAAAGGTTAGATTAAAAGAGACTTGATCAGTTTAATTTTGTCGTTCGATAAGTATAGTCGTTCGACAGATATGATCGTTCGACTTAATATAGTCGTTCGATTATATAGGTCGTTCGACTGATTAGATCGTTCGACTCATTGATCGTGATATTTTGCGTTCGACTAGTTTTATCGTTCGACTAGTTAGGTTCGTTCGACCATAAGGTCGTTCGATTAACTAGACGTTCGATAAAACTTGACGTTCGAAAAAATTAGTCGTTCGACTAACCTAGTCGTTCGACTAACTAGTCATTCGACTAACTCGTCGTTCGACTTAAATTTTCGTTCGACTAATTTATTCGTTCGACAAATTTAGTCGTTCGACTAGTTTGAGTCGTTCGACTAATATCAATCGTTCGACAAAAGTTGGATGTTATCTCCTAACTCGGAGATAACATGATCTTCTTTGAGTCCTTAATCTCCTTAACAAACATACAATCGTTAGCAATAAGTCCATAAATCATTCAGGCCAATTTTATCACTCGTTCGACCTCATACGAACCCTAAATCAAGATTAATCTCTCATTTAGTGTATTTTCAATCAATGAGATCATTATCACAACGCTTATTACACAGTTAAGCTCAATTATACTCACTCAATTGAATCATAAATCATAACCACAAGAAACGCCCAAATCCGATTATAAAAATTTTGAAACCCTAATAGTGAGAAGAAGCGAGTACTACTAAGAATCAATCAATCAAGAAGTTATATATCGATTAAACGCTTACAAGTTGGAAGAAATTAAGAATCTTGAAAAAATCTTGTTCGTTCGATAGAAATGGCGGGCTGAGAGAGTTTTTAGAGTGAGAGGGAAAGTGTGTGAATCTGTGTGTGTTTATGTGTTGACTAAGTCTGATTTTTACTTTATATATCCAACACAATTTCACTTTTTAACAACCTTAGTCCTCTAACTTGTCTTCCTACTAGTTTTAAGTCCAAAGTTAACTCAAAAAACTTATAAGTTGACACTTTTAATCCTTTAAGTCCAATCTATTATTCTTTTAAGGCCCTATGAGTCTAATGAGGCAGTTAATGGTCATGAAGATGATAAAAGTGACGAGATAAGATGGTCGATGTGCAAAAATATCTCCCCCTCAAAATATGATCAATGTTTGAAATATCATATTTGAAAGATTGAAATCATATTTTGATGAAAATTTACTTTTGCACACCTAATTTTTTTTTTTTTTTTTTTTTTTTTTAATAATTATGTACAAGATAGTGTGAGAGCTTGACTTGATTAGTTGTTCTTGAGGAAGTTCGTCAATTCTTGAGGAGTCAAACATCTCATTCCAATTTGGTGAACCAGTTTCACAAAACGATCATGAGGTAAGGCTTTCGTGAAAAGATCCGCCAATTGGTGTTCCGTTCCCACGAAATACAACTCAACGGTACCCTGCTCCACATGCTCCTTGATGAAGTGATATCTGAGAGCGATGTGTTTGGACTTTGAATGTTGCACTGTGTTGCACGAGATAGCGATAGCACTTTTGGAGTCACAGTACATCGGGATTTGTTGAATATGTAACCATAATCCATCAGTTGTGATCGCATCCAAATGATTTGAGCACAACAGGCAGACATGGCTACATATTCTGATTCCGTGGATGATAGAGACGTACAATCTTGCTTCTTTGACTGCCAGGACACCAGCTTATCACCTAGGAATTGAACACCACCGGATGTGCTCTTTCTTGTATCAATACATCCCGCATGATCCGCATCTGAAAAAGCAGTTAGTGCAAAACCAGAATCCTTTGGATACCAGATCCCCAAATGAATGGTTCCCTTGATGTATCTAAGGATTCTTTTAACAGCAGATAAATGTCTTTCTGTTGGGTTAGACTGATAGCGTGAACATAGGTATGTGGCAAATACAACATCCGGTCTGCTAGCGGTGAGATACATGAGAGACCCAATTATACTACGATAATTTGTAGGATCAGTGGGTTTCCCATGTATGTCAGCATCTAGCTTCGGGGATGAGGAGGACATAGGGGTGTTATAGGTGTCACTAGATGTCTTTACCATGCTTTTTTAATATTTCTTGTGCATATTTAGACTGACTCAAGAATATACCACGGGGTGATTGGTGAACTTGTAATCCTAGGAAAAAGTTTAGTTCACCGATCATGGACATCTCAAAGTTTTGTTTCATAAGTTTTGCAAAAGCATTTGAGTACTTTTTATGGGTAGACCCAAAAATGATGTCATCCACATAAATTTGTACGATGAGAATGTCCTCCCCGTGTTTTTGTATAAACAAAGTCGGGTCTACAGATCCTTTAGTGAAATGATTAGCAATAAGGAATGCTGAAAGTTTGTCGTACCAGGCCCTCGGGGCTTGTTTAAGGCCGTAGAGGGCTTTCTTAAGCCTGTATACGTGATTAGGATGTTCTGGATCGACGAAGCCCTCTGGTTGTGAAACATACACCTCTTCACGAAGTTGTCCGTTCAGGAATGCTGTCTTCACGTCCATTTGGTAAACTGTGATGTTCTTATGAGCCGCGTACGCCAGGAACATTCTCACTGCCTCAAGCCTAGCCACTGGAGCAAAGGATTCCTCGAAGTCAATTCCTTCTTCTTGGCTATACCCTTTAGCAACCAACCGTGACTTGTTACGAATAACCGTGCCTTCTGCATCCAGCTTATTTTTCCAAATCCATTTTAAGCCCACAACATAAACTCCATCTGGTTTTTCAACGAGTTCCCAGACTTCCAATCTTTTGAACTGATCCAACTCCTCTTGCATTGATTCAATCCAATTGTCATAAGTCATGGCCTCTTTAATATTTTTCGGTTCAGCTTGACAAACGGTGAGAGCGTATATGCAGGTTTCACCGTCTGTGTGGAGTTTCTGTCGTGTCATAACTGGGTTATCTGGATTGCCAATCACATTAACTAACGGATGATCCCTTGTCCATTTATGAGTAGATGGATAGTGTTGAATGTTGTGATTCAGATTTGACGATTCCATGTTGCTCGAGGAAGATTCTCCTGGTTCGGGAATGGTTGGGGGTGGAGCAAATGGATTGAAAAAGGCATTTTCGTCAAAATCTGGTGGTGTTAGAACTTGGTTAGAAATGGGGGAAGAATCTTCAACTGCTGGTTGAGGTGTTTTATCCATTGATGATGATGGTTCAGGTTGTGGTGCATCGTCAGCAACTACTGTAGAGGTAGATGCTGATGGATCAGGTGCTTGATTTGGGAGTTGTTGAGCAGCGGAACTTGTGGAAGCCTCTGACGCACTGTTAACCAAACTGTCATTAAACATAGGAGCAAACAGATCTTCCAGATCTTTCCTTTTGAAAGGTAATGGTTCAGCTGAAGATTCTGGGAAGTTCAAACGGTTGTGTGCGGGTTCCAAGCGGTCTTGCTCAGAAGCCATTTCTGTGAGTTCATCGAAATTAACGTGTATCGTCTCTTGAATGTCTCTGGTCTGACGATTCCAAATTCTGTATCCCTTGGAGTTCTCACAATAACCAACAAATATCCCTATATCTGCTTTTGCCTTCAATTTACCAAGATCATCTTTATCATTCTTTGGGTAACATAATGCTCCAAAGACATGAAAATAGTTGATATTGGGTTTTCTGCCTTGTATTAGCTCATATGGAGTTTTGTTATGTCTTTTGGTGATCATGCCGCGGTTCTGAGTGTAGCAAGCAGTGTTAACAGCTTCAGCCCAAAGATAATCTGGCAATTGGGCATTGATCAACATAGTTCTAGCTGCTTCCACGAGTGTACGGTTTCGTCGTTCAACTACGCCATTCTGTTCAGGAGTGCGAGCTATAGAATATTGGTGACAATCCCATGTTTCTCTGTAAATTCCCGAAGGATTTGGTTTTTGAATTCAGTGCCATTGTCTGTACGAATGATTCTGACGGTGTTGCGAACTTGCACTTGAATCTTTGTGAGAAACGTGATAACTATAGACGGAACTTGATCTTTTGTGCGGAGAAAGTAAACCCATGTCCATCTTGAGTAGTCATCCACTATTACCAGAATATATCTTTTCCCATTTACAGACTGAACCCGCATTGGACCACACAAATCCATATGAAGCAGTTGTAGGACGTGGTCTGTGCTATGTTCTGTTTTTGGTGGAAAGTGAGCTCGGTGACTTTTTCCCTGTTCGCATGCAGAACACAGATGATCCTTGGCATATCGGAATTTTGGTAAACCATCTACCAATTTATTCCTTGCCAGGTCAGTCATGGTTTTGAAATTGAGATGAGACAACCGTTTATGCCATAACCATGCTTTCGTGGGATGAGCCTTGGAGAGTAAACATATAGGAGTCGAAGCTGTCATTCCTTCAAAGGAGATGGTGTAAAGACTAGTTTCCCGTTTTCCTTTCATCAGATCATTTCCCTGAAGATCACGAATAAAGCAGGTTTTCTCCCTAAATGCTACTTCTAAGTCTCCATCGCAGAATTGACCAACCGAGAATAAATTGTGACCTAGACCTTCAACATAGTACACACGACTTATTTCGATGTTCCCGTTTACATAGTCGCCATAACCCATGATTGCGGCGAAGTGGTCATTCCCGAACCTGACCGTTCCTATAAACTTTGCAATGAAGTTTTTGAGAAGCTTGAGATTGCCGGTCATGTGTCGGGAACAGCCACTATCAACAATCCATAGAACGATTTGAACCACCTGCATCACAATTAGTAGAAACAGATGGAGTAACGGTTGGACCCGTTGGGTTAGAAACACATGATTTAAGTATCTTAGGTACCCATTTAAAGTTTGCTGTGTTCTCTAGCCAACATTGTTATTTCCTACTACTTTCTGCTTTCTTCCTAAGGAATGTGCTAGGTGTTTTGTTCTTTTTGGGATTTGCTATAGGTGCAACTATGGTCTTCTTTGAAACTTCTAATGGTAGATTCCCTAGAATTGATTTGGCAACTGTTTTAGACTTAGGGAGGCCACTAGTTCGTTTTGCTTTTCTCTTCAGCAAAGTTTTAGCAACACATTTTTGATGATTACCAGATAAGATACTAGTATGACAACACACACAAGAAGCATTAACATCATTCATAACTATTAAAGATTCAACATTCATTACATCTTTTGTAGAATTACACTTAACCAAGCTAGATTCTATTTTGGACATAACATGCTTCTTATTCTCACTAGATGCATTAACTTCTACTTCTCCACTCTTAGATGTTCCACTCTTAGGTAGCCAGATACTAGTCTTCTTTGGTCTCTTTGTGGTCTTTGATCTTCTACCCTTAGATGTGTCAACTAATCCTGTGGAAGGTGAAGTAAGAGCATTAGTGTTTGTCTTTGATGATGCATTCTTAGGTGCGCTGTCTACTTTTTGCATCCTTGGTACAATCTTATGAACTTTGGTTTTGCCTGTTTCTAAAACTTTGAGTTTCTTACTCAAATCAACAATGATGTGTCGTAACTCTTGATTTTGTGAATCCAAACGTCTGTTGAGGTAAACTGTTTCGTTTCTGTTTTGAATAATCTCATCGATTTCTTTTTCGTACTCAAACATTTTATGTCGTAAAACATCGATTTCACTCAAGTCTTGACCTTTTGAGTCATGACTGTTTGAAAAGACGAAGACATTTTTGATTTTGGAGTTCAATTTGAAATTTGGCACTTTGGCTTTGACACCAGTCAAGCCTTTTCTAAAGTTTGAAAACTTTAGTTTCCACATCATTGTTAATTTGAGAGAGATTCTCATTCTCTTTCACTAGATTCTCAATTTCTATTTGCAACATCGCTTTATCAACAACATGATTTTTCATAAGACACTCATTACCAGATTCATAAAGTGCATTCATCAACACAGAAACAACGTCACAACTAAGAACATTTTGCAAGAGTCGATCAACTTCATTTTTCAAATATTGTTTGTGAAGATTTTGTTTATGAATAATGACGTCTTTTGCTTTGAAAATGTCCTTCATAGATACCATTTCTGTCTGTAAATCCTCTTCCCATTGAGTTGCACATTTTTTCAGATGATTGACGTGAGGTAAAATTTTGTTTTGAAGAACATCTCACTTTTCTTTCTCCATAGGAGAGAAAAAAGCGGAGACGGTGATTTTTGAGTTAAACTCAATTTCATTTTCTAAAAATTTGATGTCCTCCATAAATGTCTCAAAATATTTAAGAGTTTTAAAAGCTGTAGGCATTTCTGGATTAACATCTTCCTTTGTCAAAGAATCTGTAATTTGTGCATCTGTTTGGGACACAAAATTTACTGAAGAAGAGGTATTCATGTAGGTTTTTAACAACGTTTGTTCTGGTTTATCTTTTGGTGGCACAAATGATTTGTTTATATGAGGTCTTGCGTTGTAATCATAATCCTGTTTTGAAAAATCTCTTGCTTTTGAAGGATCTCCGATTGAAAGATTTCTTTTTGATCGACTCTCAAACTTGTTTGGACGTTCAAGATCATCAATTTCCTCATCATTACCATATATAACAACACGTTCAAAGGTATCATCAAACAATAGTTCTGCATTGTATATCTTGGGATGGTTACTGAGTGCTTTTGAGAGACTACGTGGGTAATCGCTACCAAGGGCAAATCCGTGTCCTTTCGAATTTGGTTTTACCGTTAGTTGTTGGATTTGAGTGATGGATTCACCATTTTTATACACAATTTTTTGAAATTCTTTAATTTGTGCTTCCAAGGTGACGATATCCTCAAGATATGAATCAACACGTTTGCTGCTGGCTTGCTTTTCCTCAAGAAGTTGATTTTGAGAAGTTGAAAGCTCAGATTGAGTTTTTAACAGCTCAGAATTTAAGGAATCAATTTGTTTTTTGAATTCAAATTGATCCTTTTCTTTTTGAGAGAGAAGCTCAGCCTTAGAATCGGTTAATTCACGTACTTGGTTTTGCAAATCTTGAACTTTGACATATTCTTTTTGGAAAGCGATTTCAAAACATTGTTCACGTTTTTCTTGTTTTTGGTATCCAGAAAGTTGTTGTTTATAGCACTCATTGTCCCGAGATAGTACTGCAATTTTGGCTTTTAAGGTCTGATTAAGTTCATTGCACTTCTCTATTCGTGATTGGGTGGACATTACCAAGGCCTGAAGCTCCGAATCTTGATTAGTCAAATGCTCATTTTGTTCAATCTGATTATGATTGTCATCTTCTATTAGATCATCAAATGAGACAACTGTTCTATCATCATCAAATGATATATCAGTGTAGATTTGATTATCTAAAGAAGATGAGAATGGTAAATCATTTTGAACAGAATTTTCACTTGAGGATGAAGATGCGGAAGGTGAAGCAATCTTATGTAGTAAACGTTGTGGATCATGTACCTGAGAAAGACCGTCAGTATCGTAGACCGGGCCTGTCTCGGACATATTCATTTCCTGCATATATGCCATGAGCATTACAGCTGCGTTTGCCTCAAGATCTTCCATATCATCATCTGAATCTGCATTTGCCATGAAGCTTTTTTCTTTCACATTCATTAAGCTTGCTTTCTCATCCTTAAGTGCCATCAAAAGAGCTTCTTTGTGATACGCACTGCCCATAGTACGAGGCTTTGGACATGCAGTAGCCATATGACCATTCGCTCCACAGTTGTAGCATGTGATTGAAGTATTTGCAATGCCTTTTGATTCCCTTCCATTCAATTGATTCCTATTCTGATCTGCCCCCATATAATTCCTATTACCCCCAGACTGAAACCTTTGTTCTCCAGCTTGAAACCTTTGTGACCCATATCCTCCTCTGTTCCCTGAACCAAACCTTCCTGATGATCTGTTCTGAATTTCTACCCGACCATCATTAACAACTGCCTGATTCCTTGTGTTTGAAGATGAGCGAAGGCGGTTGTTTGATTTGTTTGTGAATTTTCCAAATGCTTTAGCAATCAACCCAAATGCTTCATTGAGGGAATTGAAAGCATCTTCTTCTTCATCATATTCACTGTTTGTGTAAAAGTTGGAGTCAGTGTTGTTATAGGTTACCATTTGGTTGCCTGATTGTTGAGATGGTGCTTCATATGGGACAAGTTGGTTTTGAGGTTGAAAGCTTGGTTGATAAGATGAGTTTCCAAATTCCTGAGAAGGTAGAGAGAAGTTTGGTTGAGCCATTAGTGCAAGCGAGTTAGGTTGTGGTCCTGGTATGAAACCTCCTCTTGCTGCTACGTCTTTGTCCACCTCTGATTGATGTTGTTTGAGAAAATCATAAATCAATCCATATTTGATCTCACCAATCTTCTTTGATTGCCTAACAAATGTTGCATATTTCTGCCATTCAGGACCTAGGCATCCCAGAAATTTGAAGTTGATTGCAATCCTTGGAAACTTCATGTCATGACGATCAAGATCATTAACAACATTGGTGAAGCGGTGGTAGTATGATTCGATTGTTTCTCCTGGTTCCATAACAAAATTGTTGAATTCCATGTACAATTTAGATTCAAGGTCTTCCTGATTGAGCTCTGTTCCTTCCATCAAAAGATGCACATGCTCCCACATGTCCTTTGCATTCTTCTGAGCATCAACACTTTGATAGATGGGATTTGGAATTCCCTGAAGGATAAATGCCATTGCCATTCCATTTGCTTCTTGTTGTAAGGCTTGTTCGGTTGTATAGCTAGAAACAGCAACGGGAGTGGATGTTTCTTCTCTTTCAGGAGTTGCTGGAACAACAATTACTGGTTCGGGAAAGGGCCCCACAGTGATGACATGCTTCAAATACGGTCCATGGGGTTTGCGGAGTTCAATGAATCGAAGAAACCTACTTGCCCACTGCACATAGTTTCCAGGTGTTAACATGGGTGGAGTATCTTGATTTCCAGCCTCATGACGAGATTGCTGACTGCTTATAGCTTAACACATCTTATGAAACCAGTGAGGTTCCCTGGACACTGAAGGATTGTTCTGAAGGTAATTTTGTTGCATTATTTGTTGTGGGGATAGTTGTGGTGGAGGAACAAATTGATGTTGTTGCACATATGCATGGTGTTGTTGATATTGGTGAGGAAATTGTTGTTGTTGTTGAGAGTATTGCTGTTGTTGAGGATACTGTTGTAGTTGGTAGTAGTAATTAAAGTGTGGTGGTTGAGACATCGTGTAGTAGCTTGTGACGGTTAAGGATCTTTAAAGGATAAAGACGGTTGTTGTTGAAAGATTAGAAACTCGATTAGTCACGTAAGAAATCCAAGAAAAACTCAGTTTCGATTAGGTAAGTGTTCCTTCGATAAAACTTACTTCCTTCGATAAGCCTCCTTCCTTCGATCAGCCTATTCCTTCGATAGAAAGTTCCTTCGACAGACAATGTCCTTCGATCAGGTAAGTCCTTCGATAAGATGAGTCCTTCGATCAACAATAGGTCCTTCGATCAAAAGAAGTCCTTCGATCAAAGTAAGTCGTTCGATCAAGTAAGTCGTTCGATCAAGTTTTGATTGTTCGATCAAAGTTGTTCGTTCGATCAGATTTGATTGTTCGATCAAATGTGATGGTTCGATCAATTTTGTTCGTTCGATCAAAAATGGTCGTTCGATCAACTTGTTCGTTCGATCAATTGGAAGAGTAAGTCTAACTCGACTACCCTTTTGCTCGTTCGGTTGAATGCTCCTTCGATCACTTTGCTCGTTCGACTGAATTGCTTGTTCGATCACCCACTCGTTCGATAGAAACACTCGTTCGACTGAAACCCACGTTCGACTGACTTGTTTGTTCGACTGATGAATAGTAGTATCTCGGATGAACAGTAGTTTCTCTAATAATACGGATTTCCTAAATTTTTCTTAGATCTAACCTTCTAACAACCTAGATTACCCCGTGGCTCTGATACCACTTGATGTTTTATACTTTTATGAATTAAGCTACTACTAATTAACCACTAATTACCTACTAGATCTAGAGAGAGAAAGCTAGAGAGAGAAAGAGAGGATGGGAGATGATAAACACACTAATAACAATATAATTAGAACTTCATCAACCAACCCCTCTCCCTAAGGTGGGAGGGGGTATTTATAGTTTTACATGCACTTGGGCTTGTAGCCCTAATTACTCTAATAATACATAAATAAACATGATAAAACAAATAAACGACACAGCCCATGGGCCTTCTACACGGGCTGGGCCTAAAAACAAACCTAAAGGCCTAAGCAACCTTAATACAATATGATCAATACTTGGATAATACAAAACGTGTTCCCAAAAATCATCTACATAACTCTGTTTTTTTAGTATATAATCTAACATATGTGGTTCATGGTCAAAAAATATAATATCCAACCATCCTCCAAAACAGGTAGTCCTAAATAAAATCCTTCGCTTTTCATTCAGCTTATCTCTAATTAATGAAAAGTATTTCAATTTACTCCTAACGGTGACTTTGGCTTCATATTCCTTTAAGAAAAAAAATAAAAAAATAAAGCCAGCTTAGGAAAAAAAATAAAAATAAAGCCATGAATAACAAATGCTTACACTTGCGGCAACAAAATATGCAAATGTTGAGCATAGAATAGAGTCTGAGTAACAGGACTCGTCTTGACGGCGATAATGAAGGAGTGTGGATTGTCATCAATCATACACACTATATCATTATCACAATCAAAACGTCTCAATTATAAGGGCAGATCAATCTAACGTTGTAGATGGGTTCCACTGCTTTTTTTTTTTGGAAACCGTCTTATTACCGGTTGTGTCTTTGATCTTGATAACAAGCTTCGGCCCACAAGTACAATTGTGTTCACCCTAAAAAAATTTTTAGGGTGAACACACCTGCAACTGAGGGCCAAAACTGGTTATCAAGATCAAACACGCAACCAGTTTAAGACGGCTTCCAAATTAAGCAATGGAACCAATCTATAACGTTAGATAGATCTTCCCCTATAATTGAGGTTGCGCAATCAGAATTTCTTAAATCTAGCTCTATGTTTGATATTGCTCACTTGTATGTAGCGAATATACATATTAATTATGTATATTCTACAACGCTAAAGAGAGCATGGTGACACTTACGCACAATTAAAGGTTTAGTGTACTACAATTATAGACGAAGATGTGTCGCCAACGAAAGCCAACCACAATGGAACATGATAGACCTGAAGAAATCTATCAACTTTGTGAAATTCGGATGGTAAATAGAATTACGGTTTATTCAAATTTCAACTACAATGGAAGTTCACAAAATTTTGAAATAAGATAATGCATACTGACATCACTATAAATAAGCCAAATAAAAACAAATAATCAATCCACAAAGACCAATAAGCACTGAGATCAGCCAATAAGCAATATAAGGTCTGCTGATATGCTATGCTGCAGGGGAAAAATTAAACCAATCTTTTACAAGTCACTTAAGATACTATCTATCGAACGATTTATATAAGTTCAAATGCTTAATTTGACTGAGTTCCCCAAAACTATTGGTATGTTTGATATACAAACAGTTTTAGGGAACTCAGTCAATTTAAGCAATGGAACCCAGATATACTGTTACCCTTTCTAAGCCCCTTTACAACTATTAGTGGAAATTTAAAGTTCACAAAATTTTTCCAAAGTATTCACAAGATTGCGTGTACCGCCGATGCACTAAGTCTTCGCGAGAGAACAAGCTGTCAAAACAGTTGCCCGTGTAGTTTGAACCTGATCGGGAGTACAGACTACATCCGCCGTGTCTTAATCACAAGCAGGATGAATAATCTGAGGCCCGATATCTGAGCCCACCTCTACAGGGTTAAGTAAACGACTAACTATGGTTCAAGGTCGCCCGGAATCACCAGTCCATCCGTTTACCCTAGTTGTTTCCCATAGAATAGCCGATTACCACCGGTCTGATACAACACTTAGATCAATCGCAATGACAAAAGCAAAGGTTTCCAACGCTCGCACTTGAAAATAGTTTGGTAAAATTGTGTGAACTTTGATTTTGCCAAAAACACATTGGTCACAATAAATACAGACAGATTTAAGATAACCTAAATCTAGGCCTTGAAATAAGCTAATGCATACTGACAGGACTATAAATAAGCCAAATGAAAACAAATAGGCAATCCACAAAGACCATTAAGAACTGAGTTTAACAGTTACTGCAACTATAAGCTAATGCATACTCACAATTAAAAAATTACATAAAACCTAACACTAACAATTAAATAATCCTCGAATAACCCTAATTAAAGCTAACAATTAAAAAATTACATAAAACCTAACACTAACAATTAAATAATCCTCGAATAACTAACACTAACAATAAAATAATCGGATAAATTTTATAAAAAAAAAAGTACAACAAACCCTAACCCTAAATCAAAAAGATAATCACTTATCCTAGCCCAAACCATTTTTACTTTCGTTAGTTAGATCGAATACTATACCATAACCCTAAATTAGAATAAACATAAACCAAGACAATCTGTTGCTTCAGATCTGTGGGTGTAATTGATAGAGAGGAGTATAATCGATCTGTAGAAGTAATCGATAAAGAGGAGTATAATTGACAGAGAGGAGTATAATCGATCTGTAGAAGTAATTCATAGAGGAGTATAATCGATCGTGAGGAGTATAATCGATCTGTAGAAGTAATTCATAGAGGAGTATAATCGATCGTGAGGAGTATAATCGATCTGTAGAAGAGTAAAGGTAGTGAGAGTAAAGTTAGTGAGAGTAAATCCTTTGAAAATAAACGATCCAAGAGTAAATTGTTAATAATACAGTTGGTATAAAAATTTTAAAAGTATAATCTTGTATAAAAAGTAGAAAACTATTAAAAATACCCTCTACCTAACAAGTCGCCCAAGTATAAGGAATAGTGGGACCCATTCGCCCAAGACTTTTGTACTATTATATAATAAAATAAGAGAATACTTTTTTACAAAAAGACAAAAAATCCAAAGTCGCCCAAGTTATGTAGGTCCCAGTCGCCCAAGAAGTACATACTGCAAGAAGTACATCTTAGTACTTTAGTGGGGACATACATAGGGACACATGTCACCATTATATGCGATCCGCCCAAGTTTTGTTGAGCGACCTGATCCCCTGGGGTATTTAGAGAAAAAAAAATTTTTTTTTGGGCATCTAGGGTAAAGACCCTTGTACCTTTGGGGCATTTAAAGAATTTACCCTTGATATTATTATGGACAAAACAATTTTGATTTATATCTCAATCTTAACAATTTTGTTTGTTCTTTCTTTTATCCAATATTTTAAGATCGTATGCAGTTGATTCTAGGTAGAGCTGGCATATCGTGTCAGACACGACCTGTTAAGACATGAACCTGTTAAGATACGAACCTGTTAAGGTCGAACACGAACACGACACGATAACAAATCGTGTCACTTTTTTCCAACACGAACACGACACGAAAATTAACAGGTTACACGATAAGGAACCTGTTAAGGGACCTGTTAGCCTAGCTTATCGAAACCAACTACCAGACTTCATGTCGTTGAGATACACCCTTAATCAGTCCATATTAGTCTCAACAAAAAGAAAAAGTCACAAGCTCAGTTATGTTTGAGATAAAGTCACAAGCTCAGTTATGTTTGACCGTACAACCTTAAATCCTTAATCAGTTATGTTTGACCATACAACCTTAAAACAACACTTGAATATCCAGTATCCCAACTCAGTCAAATCTCATATCCAAATAACTCCACTTGAATATAAATGATAAAAGAAAAAGAAAAATAAGATCTCAGGTTTGTAATTACAAGTTACACGATCTTATAGATCCACAATGAAACCCATCACTGATCTTTACAAACAAATGAAAAGCAAAACCTACCCGAGACCTCCTTCGAGAGATCTTGCTGCGAGTTATAAGGTTGGATTAATGGTGTTTTTGCTGCGATTTCAGGAGGTATAAGGATGATTTGATTCTATGTAGTTCATGAAGCGTTTGTGTTTAAGTGATTCGGTTATGATGATGATGATGAATCTGAGATGAGATGATCGGTTTTGATAGATGAAGATGAGATTAGATCCGTGTTTGGAGAGAGTGTTTAGGAAGGGGGCGGATTTATCAGGTTTAGGGTTTGTTAAAATAAGGATAACATGTTATATTTTTTAGATGTTGGGCTTTGGATTAGCATTTGATGTTGGGCTGATGTTAGGCTGGTGTTTGGTTGTTAAATTCGTGTCTTAACAGGTGTCTTAACAGGTCGGACCTGTTAAGACACGAAACCTGTTAATTTTATTCGTGTCTTAACAGGTCCGGACCTGTTAAGACACGAAACCTGTTAAGACATGACACGAAACCTGTTAAGAACAGGTCGTTTCGTGTCGTGTTAACAGGTCTGTGTCAGAAATTGCCAGCTCTAATTCTAGGCATGCTTTTCTTCTTTTTGAAAATCAGTTTTAGCTATAAAATTACTTGTGCGTCCGACTTTATTAATTATTATTACGATTAAACGCCGCCTAATTATATATATATATTAAAAAGCGAATATATATATATATATATATATATATATATATATATATATATATATATATATATATATATATATATATCTTAAAAAGCGACGGTCACGACGTCGTTTTGCGTCGTTTTCCATTGTAGCTCTGGAACAGTAGCTGGCGAATTTGGCGAAAAAAAGCGATGGGCCTGCGTCAGCCCACAATCAGCCGGCCTGTTTGGGTAAGTTGGCCCGTATTTGTCAAGATAGTACTCTCCTACCTAACTACACCATCGTACGGTGGACATTGTATTCGAAGTGCAGCAAAACATACACGTGCACTTTCCCTGCCATTTTTTCGTACGTCGGTCCGTATTTGTGTCTTTATACAAAGTAGTGCTATGTCGTATTGGTTACATAGTACTTTCCCACCTAACTATAGCATCGTATGGTGGAGATTGTGTATTCTCTACTCTCTGAGGGTTCTTTTGTGGTTGTTATTAAGCCATTTGTTATAGGTACAGTGTCGCTTTCATTATACCCACATCTTTGGATTTGATCTTATCTAGATTTCGCAATTTATAAGCTTGTCTTATACACATCGCACTTCTATATTGTAGGTTTGATTTTTTCATTATAATTTTTTTTCAGCTAACTTTTTCGCTATTCATGATTCTTTAGTTTTAGATTTAGGGTTTTGTCCCTATAGTTGCTGCTGTTGGTTGATTTACGGTTGTATACTTCTCTTAATTGGTAATTTTTTTACTTTAGATTTAGGGTATTGTTGTTGTTGTATAGACTTTATATCTATTCATGATTCTTTAGTTTTAGATTTAGGGTTTTGTCCCTGTAGTTGCTGCTATTGGTTGATTTATGGTTGTATACTTCTCTTAATTGGTAATTTTTTTACTTTAGATTTAGGGTTTTGTTGTTGTTGTATAGACTTTAGATCTAGGGTTATGCTATGAGGTTTTGGATTTTTTTGCTGCTGTTAGTCGATTTAGGTCTGTGTGTTTTTGCTTGATTGATCATTTTTGGACTTTATACTTAGGGTTTTGTTGTTGTTATTATTTGACTTCACAGTTATTGCTTTATGGTGTATATACTTATAATTTTTTGCGCTTTATTTATCATTCCACTAGATCAGTTGGTTGATTGTGTTTCATTGCCTTTATTTTTAGCTTCTTATAATTGATATTTTTTTTCTTCAAACAAATGGAACACTTTATGTCAAAGGTATTTTTGCTTTTGGCAATCAGATATGATAACTATTGTTTTATAATCATTTGATGGGGGCGCGATTGGGTTACGTTATTTTGTTTTCTGATCACCGAATTGTCATGTGTTTATTCTATGTGGTTTGTAAAAGTTGTTAACTGTTTATCATGTTTCTTTTGTAGGTTTATCTTATGTTGGAACAACAACTTTTGACAAACCTTCTCATTGCGTTGTCAATGGGTTTGATGGTATAACATCAATGATTGTTTTTACAAAGGTGTATACACCTTATTGCATTTTGCCAGTCTACAAGATATGAGGATTAAAGTTTAGTTGGTCCATATCTTGGCGGGGCAAGTCACTAGATTTGCAACTATGCTGGCCATATCCTCTTTTTACTATTCTTAGAAGGCTTATTTGTTGTGGGTGCATCCTTTGTTGCTCCGCGTATGCTGGGGCTATGATGATTACCACCTGTTTTCTGATACAAATGAAACGGGGTGTCAAATATTGTCTCCATAACTTGGCAGGGCAAGTACCGGATGTCATTACTATGCAACCGCGTTTCTTTGCAGCCATGGTGGAGTCAAAAACCTTTTGCACCGTATTTGGTTTAGAAATCTGAGCCTAAGAACTACTACATACATAGTTGATGTGTCTGTATGTTTAAAGCTCGATTTATTTATAACTGTTATGTCTTCTATTGTTGGCAGCATAACAATTATATATATATCTTATAGAGCGATGGCTACGACGTCGTTTTCCGTCGGTTTTCACTGTTGCGCTGCCACGGTTGGCGATTTGCCACACAAACCGGCAATGGGCACGCATCAGCCCAAACTCAGCCGGCCTGTTTGGCTAACTTGGCCCATATTTCTGACTCTTGGATGCATTTAACCCGTTTGTGCATTTTTAAACTGGGTATGTAAAAACACTTTCGTTTGCTTCACATACAGCAGGGCTATGATGATTACTACCTAATTTCTGACACAAATGAAGTGGGTTGTTAAATATTATCTCTATAACTTGGGAGGGTAAGAACCGGGTGGCAGTATTATGCAACCGTGTTTCCTTGCAACCATGATGAACCCTGTAATTGTTTGCGCTACTTTTGATTTAAAAATCTGAGCCTAAAAACTGCTGCACACATACCTGTTGAACCCATACTTTTAAAAATCGATTTACTTATAATTGTTGTGACTGACGATGTGACAAAACGTCGTCGGAGTCGTCGCTCTATAAGATATACTTCTGCTATGCTATGTCACACTGTTATAAGTCATGTTGGTTACATTCGTTGATTACAACGAAAATTGTGCTTATAACTAATGGAGATATTGCATGCTTGCGAATATTGACGTACGATGCTCATCATAGTTGCCTATGATAATTGGTACCTAATTTCTGACACAAATGAACTGGGTTGTCAAATATTGTCTCCATAACTTGGCAGGGCAAGTGCCGGATGGCATTAGCATGCAACCGCGCCGCTTTGCAGCCATGGTGGAGTCTAGAACATTTTCTGACACATATAAACTGGGTAGAATGTATATCAGTGTCTGATATGACAATGTATCTAAAGCTCTGATATGCAAAAGCTTCTAATGGCAGGGAAAGTGCACGTGTATCTTTTGTTGTACTTGAAACACAATCTCAACTATAGGATGATATAGTTAGGTGGGAAAGTACAATGTAAGCAATACGACGTACCACGGCTATGTATTAAGCCGATGAAAAATGGGCCAAAGTAGCCTAACAGACCGGTGTATTTTCGGCCGAGGCAGGCCCACGACTGTCCATTGCGCAAAATCGCAAAATTGTGCCAGAGCAACAGTGAAAACGACGCAAAACGACGTTGTACCCGTCACTTTATAGTTTTGTTGTACTTGAAATACATTCTCCACCATACGATGGAATAGTTAGGTGGGAAAGTATTGTCTAAGCAATATGACATAGCGCGACTTTGTATAACGACAAAAAAAATGGGCCGACTTAGCCAAACAGGCCAGTGGATTTTGCGCTGATATAGGGCCTTTTTTTTTGGGTGGCAAAACGCATTGTCAATCGACGTCGCGCCCGACGCTTTATAAGATAGTATATAGACCTTATTGCACTCCATGAGTCTGCAGAATAAGAGGTTGCGTACTAATGTCGGACATGTATGTTGGCTGGCCAACCATCGGCTACCATTATTATGTACCCGTGTTTCTTTGCATCCACTGCTTCGTCTGAAACATTCTTTGTTGCTTCATGTATAGTAGGGCTATGATGATTACCACCTGTTTTCTGATACAAATGAAGTGAGGTGTCAAATATTGTCTCCATAACTTGGCAGGGCAAGTACCGGATGGCATTACTATGCAACCGCGATTCTTTGCAGCCATGGTGGAGTCAAAAACCTTTTGCACCGTATTTGGTTTAGAAATCTAAGCCTAAGAACTGCTACATATATAGTTCTTGAATCTGTAAAAAAATGCCTTGCTCCAGGCCAAAATCCGTCGACCTGTTTACGTTCGCTGACCCATATCTCTGATTTTGAAATGCATTTAACCTGTTTGTCCTTTCTTAAATCGGGTATCTCAAAACACTTTTGTTTGCTTCACATATAGCAGGGCTATGATGATTAGTACTTAATTTCTGACATAAATGAAGTGGGTTGTCAAATATTGTCTCCATAACTTGGGAGGCCAAGGACCGGATGGCAGTATTATGCAACCGTGTTTCTTTGCACCCATGGTGGAGCCTACAACTGTTTGCGCCGCTTTTGGTTTAAAAATCTGAGCCTAAAAACTGCTGCGTACATACCTGTTTAACCCATACCTTTAAAACTCGGTTTACTTATAATTGGTGTGCCTGTTGTTATTGGCAACATACCAATTGTTTTTGAATTTGAATATTTCAAAAGTGGGCAACGGTCGGGCGACTGTCACATTTGTTGGTTACAACAAAAGTTGTGCCTATAACTAATGGAAATATTACATGTTTAAGGTATGCGTTGCTTCAGTTGTTTATACACGATGCAAAACACAAATGTAATATCTAACATCGTTTGCCAATATTGGCAAATAAAGAACGTGGTACACTTTAAAGTGAAAATTTTCCAGCCAACAACCATTTTTTTTTCTTCCTTTAGATTTAAAATTTCAAAGGAAACAGACCTGTTTGTCAGCCTTGTTCTTTCTGCTTTAAAGCCTATCACGTTATTCATTTGCAAATATTGCCATGCAATGTTCATCATAGTTACCCATTCTGAGATCCCATATAGTTCCTTTTGGTATTTCAACAATCTAGCAGATCGCTTGGTGCAGGCCTTTGCATAAAGGGAGTTGAAACGCCAAAGGGAACTGTAAGGGACCTCAGAAGGGTTAACTATGCTGCTTTATACCTGTGATGCCCAATGTACCTGCCTGCTCTTACCTTTCTTCTGCAGCTCCTTTTCTTACTTCAGTCGGCTACCAGTGTTTTTGATCCAGGCCATTGTGCAAAGTTTTACTGAAGTAACAAAAGGAGATGGAGAGGGACGTAAGAACTTCCAGCTATGTTAGCATAACAATTGTTTCTGAAATTTCATATGTCAAAACTGGTCAACGGTAGCAATGTACGATCATCATCCAATCACAATTCACCACGATTCATTTAATACGTTTGTTTCTATACCCTGCTGTATTCATGATACAACTAATAAGCTGGTGTTTTAGCTTGGTTATTCTCACTCACCTATTTTTCAGCCTACCTAGTTTTTGCTAGACGACCATCTTTTATGCATCTTGGCAGGTTCAGTGGTACAAAGGCCTTTTATAGTCGGTCCTGTGTATTTGACCATATGAGGAAATACAGATGTTCTACATCGTGTGCCACTATTAGAAAATGAAAACCATCTGGTATTTTTTATTTGCTGATACTAACAGTTAATGTTATGTGCCTGTGATGGTTATTTTTTTTTTGCATATTCATAACTGCAGTTCCACGAAAGCCCCTGATCAATAATAGGGTACAATTCTTAAAGAAAGATGCGAAACAGAAGAGAATGTTGTGACAAGTGATTTGGTGCAAATTACTTCTTCGTAACGTCCTCTTCCGTTTCCTATCTTTCTTTCATAATTGTGCCATATTGTTGATCAGGACCTTTTGTGGAACTGCAGTTGCGAATGTGCGGGAAAAAATTAACTCTCACGGGCACAAAACATTAGCTTTTAGTATCGCCAAAGAAATAAAACTAAATGCTCTTCATTTCCTAATATTGCCAACCGATGTACATCATCTGTGGTTCCTGTCATGGTTAGATACGTACGACGACTGACCAGAACCTTTTGTACAGCTGAACTTGCCAAGATGCATAAAACACAATTGTCTTTGCCATTAATCATATGCTTAAACTTTATAAGAAGTTGCCGATTTTTTAACCGACTCAAGGCAGTTTTATAAAATGTTTAATGACACCCTTTTTACATACTTAATCGATTATACCATATGAATCCACTTATATATATTTTTATTTTTTTCCCCTGCTAACAGGTTTTGTATATTCAATAGGATAATTGTATTCTATGGAAACAAAGTAAATATCAAAAAATTGACGAAATATCGATGTTGGATGTACGGAGACCAACCTAGCCTATTAGTGTATTCACATGGTCTGTACATCCATTGTTGATACTTTGTCAATATTTTTACACGCGTCAGCTTTTCGCACTGACCTACGTCGACAAATTATGCTTCAACTCAGATCAAGATCGGTTGTTGCTCAGATTACACTACTTACTCTCTTTGGAACTCAAACCTTTTTATTTTGCAGTGGCTCGCTTCATTTGGCATGTCGCTATATAACTAAAATAAACAAAAGATAAGTATTCATAGAATTTACATACTTAATCGATTATGCTACATGAATCCACATATATATATTTTAATTTTCTTTTTCCCTTGCTAACAGCTTTTGTATATTCAACAGGATAATTGCATTCTATGGAAACAAAGTAAATATCAAAAATTGACGGAATATCAACAATGGATGTAAGGAAACCAAGCCAACCTATTATACTATTGAGGCAAACTAAACATCAAAAATAAACAAAATATCAGTGATGGATGTACCGAGACCAAGCTGACCTATTATTGTATTGACATGGTCTGTGCATCCATCATTGATATTTTGTCAATATTTTTGAATAGCTGCATGGATCTCATCGAAAATATTTGATGCTTCTTTGGGCTTCTTTTGCGATCGTGAAGCCAACAGATTCGATATATATACTTCGTATGTATGCTTTTCAAAGGTATAAAAGTTAATTTTAATGAATTTAAATTTGAAAATTAGCGATTGCGTAACCATAAACTTAGATATTAATATGTGTTTAGGGGATTCAATTTATAGTCTCTTATTGCCATGGCAAACGTCTATCATATAAAAAACTGACTTTGTAAAACTTGCTTAAAGATTATAATTGTCGATTCTATAAAAGTGTTTCAAAGAGAAGCTGAGAATAACAAGTTATGTATCAGATGACCACATTACTTTGTGGATGAATGGTTTAGTTTAATAAATGAGCCTGGAATTTCAACATAGTTACTTATTCTAAGTTCCCATACAGTTCCTTTTGCTATTTTAACAATCTAGCAAATCGCCTGGTGCAGGCCTTTGCACAAAGGGAGTTGAAACATCAAAAGGAACTGTAGGGGACCTTAGAAGGGTTAACTATGTTGCTTTTTAAATTCCATTCTTTTTTATGACTTAAAACCATCTTTCTACAAAATAATGTGCGCATACACAGCTTCCTATATTCGAATTCACATTGAAAACTTCAATTATTAGGGCACATCTATCTAACAATGTAGCTGGGTTCCATTGGTTAAATTGGCCGAGTTTCCTAAAACTATTTATCTATCAAGCACATCAATAGTTTTAGAGAACTCGGTCAAATTAACCAATGGAACCCATATACATCGTTTGATAGATGGGCTCTAATAATTGAGGCGTGTTGATTGTGATAATGATATAGTGTGTGTTGTTCATGACAAGTCATACTCCTTCATTATCCCATTTAAAACGCATCCTAATACTCACATATTTTTCTAGAATCCGCATATTTTTCTTCAACACACCTTGGTACTTTGAGCTTCCCCTAGAAAAGCCATTCCTATGTAACTGTCATTGCAATAGGTTTGGCACAAACCTTTATACATATTTCATTGACATGGGAATGAGATTTCGAGTGGAACCTCAAAGTACGAAAGTGTGTCGTGGTATGAACAACGATCACATGATTACAGCCAAGGTGGTTGGTCTGACCTTCTCCTCGAATTCCTTTTGGTATTTAAATGGCCTATCAATATGTCTGGTGCAGACCATTGTTTAAAGACCGTTTAAATAACAGAAGGGATTTGAGCAGGAGGTCAGAGTTTCCACCATGCATTCAATTATTCCATTCAACTTCATATTCTGGTAACGAGATATGAAAACACCTTATTTTATATATTTTCATCATTCAAAGATGGTGCAGGAGATGACAAAAATCCTAAGGCGTTCGTTAAAAAAATGATTTTTTACCATAAGAGCAATAAAGACTACATGGGATTTTTCTATTTGCCGATACTAACAGTTAATGTTCTGCGCCTGTTATATTTAACTTTTTTTTCATATTCATAACTGCACTTCCATAAAAGACCCTGATCAGCAAAAGGGTACAATTACTAAAGAAAGATGAGAAACCGAAGAGAATGTTGTACCAAGTGATTTGAAGCAAATTACTTCCTCGCAGTGTCCTCTTCCGTTTCCCATCTTTCCTCCATAATTGAACTATACTGTTGATCAGTGCCTTTTATATAACTGCAGTTGCGAATATGCAAAAACAAATTAGCTCTTACAGGTACAGAACATAAACTTTTAATATTGGCGAATAAAAAAATTGCAGCTAATCTTCGGCGACTCTTAGGATCCAACATTTTTTTTATCGCGCGTCTTAGGCTTTTTGTTATCTCCTCTGCCATCTTTGAATGATGAAAATTTTATATGATCATCTCTGTTTCAGGTATTCGGAGAATCCTCTTTATTTCAGAACATTGATATTGCCCAATTAAGGTACTGTTAAATGTGCCATTATTGTGTAATTGTTAATCCCACTTTCCTTTTGCATGGTTACTTACACACTATTATTTTTGCTAAAGAGCTCTAAATTATTCACCTTAGATAACAAACAGCAGCTTTGCAACGCAGGAAACCTGTGCCTACTCAAAATCAGTTGCTTTGGTCAACAAAGTAGGTGCCAAGAAGCATTGATTTGTCGCGATTCCACTTCCACAAGAAGCACTGATCAACAACATCTTTAATAAGTTGGCTATGGTGTTACACGACCTATGCGAAATACATTTCTATTTAAATTTTGACTGCATACTATGGAGACAAGTTAAATATCAAAAATAGACAAAATATCAATGATGGATGTACTGACACCGAGCACAGCTACTACTAATTTCGCATGGTGTGTGCATCCATCATTGATACTTTGTCAATATTTTGTACCCTTCAAATTTTCACGCTGACCTGCTTCAATACATTCCGCTGGCTGCCAGTTCATTTGCCATGTTGCCACATAACTAGAGCGAAGAAAAGATAAGTATTGTTCCAATTTTTTTATACGATGCTTCAACATTTATATTCTTTTATTTTTTCTCTACTAACAGATTTTATATATCCAACAGCCTATATCAAAAATAGATAAAATATCAGTGATGGACCTACGGATGCCGCCATCAACTATTACTCTATTCACATGGTATGTGCATTCAACATTCATGGTTTGCCAATATTTTAAACTTGCTCTTTAATACACAGGCACACATAAAAAAAACTGCTTACATTTATTTGCCAATCCTAAAACACACATGTATTTAACATCGATCATACAGAACAAAACTATAGGTTTCTGACAGTATGTTATTTTTTCCGTATATTCGTAATTCCAATTCGTCAACAGACCTTGATCAGCAGTAGGATACAATTCTAAAAGATTAGTGCGAAATGGAAGAGGATCGTGTGACAAGTAATTTGGTGCAAATGACTTCTTCGCACTATCCTATTTCATTTCCCACTGATCTTCCAGGATTCAATCATATTGTTAACCACGACTTTTATATAGAAGTGCGGTTACGAATACCAGGTAATCTTCGCCACTATTAAAGACATAAATTTTGTTACCGTTTATAGGCAATTCGTTGTTTGCTTATACTTTTACCAATTTATTACAGAAATTGTTATTACGGCGACATCGTTCATACAAGATGTCCGAGAACTTAAAAGAAAGAGAAGAAACCACTGCAATTGAAAAACCCCCACAGAGTAAAGACCGATAAAGCAGGTATCGATAATTGTCTTTGCACCATTTTTTTTAACATTAGCCCTGCAATCTCTATTTAATCATGTTCTGCCTGTTTTGGCAGCCCTGCAAATCCGAATCACTAAACCGATCTACATATGCACCAGCCGGTCTGTTTGGATTGGAATTGTACAAATAGCTGAAAGGATATTGCAAAAGAGGTCAGATACATAACTTCCAGGATATTAGATATATTCGCCCGCATAAACCACGCACGAAGATTCTTGGTTTCACTATACATAGCAGAGATGCACCTGTTCAGATACTTGCAATGTACCTCCAGAAAATGCAGGTACGACGTTAACTGAATGGTTCAGATACAACACGTTACGTTAAATAACAATAGGATACAATTTACAGAACACCTGCTAACTGGATGGTTCAGAAGCAAAACAACGTTAACTGTTGTATCTGAACCATTCAATAGGGTTCAGATACAACACATTTTCCACAAGAAGCCTTGATCAACAATAGGACAAAATTCTGAAGAATTGATGCGAAACGAAATAGGATAGTGTTACAAGTAATTCAGTGCAGATTACTTCTTCGCACTATCCTATTTCATTACCCACTAATCTTGTAGAACTCAATTTTTTTGTTGATCAGTTTCGTAACTTTAATTCCATAGGAGCCTGATGAGTGTGTAAATACTCATCATTTTATACCCATTTTAGACCATAAAAATACTGAAAATAACCAAATATACCAAATTATACTGCAGATATCCTTGGTTTGTGTTTTTATGTGTTTCAGGTACAAAAGGATTGAAACCAGAGCAAAAACGAGCACGAGATTGAAATATCATCAAAAGCCGATGCCGGGAAAGGAATTTATGAGTTTGGATCGGGATATTGCTTAAATTATCAAAGTCAACCCTCAAGAATGTCAACTTGTCAAGATTGGCCCTTGGAAGTAATTTTGCAAAAATGACAAATTTGGTCCTTAGAATTTCAGAAATGGCAGTTTAGTCCCTTAACTTAAAAACCAATTCACTAAATCCTAACTCAATACACCACAACCCATTTCCAGTCCAATCCTTAACCCAACCCACACTTAATCCCAGCCCAAGCCCAAATAAGATAAAAACCCAAACCAATTAAACCCGATCCAACCCACTCCCATTTTAGCTAAACCCAGACTTTGACCCTCAGTCAAACCTTTCTCCTTCCCCACTTGCCCGCCAAAACCATGTTCTCTGCAAAACCACCATCACCTCACCCCTCCTCCTACTACACTCCACCTAACAAGCCAAAAGCAATTAATGCTTCTTCCCCATTTCAAGTTATCAGAGATAGTGGATTTTTCCACTATCTCCATTTTGGCGCCAAAATCTGTTTCAACGGCTGAGATCATGAGAATCCAATCCAAAGGTCTAGAAATGTTCAGAGAAGAAGATATGATCAATCCCACCTTAGTTGTAGTATAAATAGGCATCAATTGTAAGCCTTTAAGGCATCTAGTTAATTATCAGTAGTCGTTTTTATTACTTAGTCATTTTATTTTGTAATTTCCAATTCTCAGTTGTTAATTCAAGTTAATTTCAGTCAAAGTAATCTAAATTCAAGCAACTTTGTATTAAATTTCAGTTATAATAAATTTCAAGTTTTTGTTCAAATCGAATTAAGCTCAAGTATTGTTAAGAATCACTCACAAGCCTCAAACACCCTTGCTATAAGCTTATACAAGCTTATCATAGCTTGTTGTAAGCTTATATTAGTTACAAATAGTATCATTCCAAGATATCCAAGAAAGTCAACAAAAAGTCAAAGAAGCTCAAATAAGCAGTTCTGGATGATAAGCTGCTCATGGAAGAGCTTATGGGGTTTTCTAGCTTGTTTTTGACAAGCTAGATGTGTTTCTGATCTAGTTCTACTGTTTTATAGGCCAAATCAGTTGTAAGTATAATTCCAAATTCCATTCTACTGTACAACTGCTGATTTGTGTGCTTATTTGAGTTTTTCTGAGCTTATTTGTTCTCTGAGTGATTATTGGAGTAGATTTGTTAGGTCTTTATCGCCTATCTCTTTATTAGCTTAAAATCTCTATAAAAGCCAAATGGCTTATTTGTAGGAAAGCTTATTAAACTGCTTAATTCCCATTCATAAGTTCTAGTTAATACTTATTTTACTTAGTTGTCAACCTATAATTCCAAATCCAAGCTCAAATAACTCTGGTCTAGTTTAGAAACCAAATCAGCCCTTGTTAAGGGGTGTTTGGTTTAAGCTCATTTGAAGGGAAAAGAAACTGATCAATGTTCATTGACCATTTAGCCAACTCTGATCTTGATTAAAATAGTGTAATTAAGCTGTTTTTAAGTTCCCTAAAGCCCATTAGATAGAAATCATGTTTGTGCATGGTTTGTGGAAATCATAGGGTATGTACTGATCCAATAAGCTAATTTGAGCAATAAGCTCATTTGGACCTTATCTTTGGCATTTCTGTGATCTTTTAAGTGCATTTAGTTTAATTTCAAGAGTTGGTCAAGTCTCATTTGGGTTGTGCCATTTTGTGCAAGTCTGCACATATAGAATCCAGATCAGCAGACTGCATCAGATTTGTGACCCCATTCATGTACTTATTTGTGTTAATCAGACCTTAAATCTTTGGCTTATCAATAGTTTGCTAGTTGTTCTTAGCTTATTTCATGTTGGGAATTATGATACGATTCAAGAGAAGACAACTTAGGTCTCGTAATATATCAGAGTTAGGTTTATCTTTGTAATTAGGTCTGGTAATGCAAAGTTAAGTCTGGTAGTCTGTTTAAGTCTGGTTGACTTATAATGTTAAGTCTGGTCGTGAAGATAGGAAAGTCTGTTAGAGATAAGTTAGGAAAAGATACAAAACGTGTAAGTATCTTTATAGAAGTTAGGAAAAGTACATACTGATTTATCAGTATGTACTTGTCTTGATTGCCCTATTTTGCAGCCTATTTATAAGCTCTTAACAAGCTTACTAAGTCCTGATTTTTGGTTTCTGAGTTCCTCACTAGGTCAACTTTAAGCATTATCAGTCTTTGTGGAATTAGTTGTCACCTAAGTGCTTAAAAATTAGCCCAAAGTTGCCTAGAATCTACTGATATGCCCTGTGCATAGCAGTCCTCTTGTGCTTATTTGCTATTGATCAGTGCTTATTTCTGAGTATTTGTGGCTTTTTCTTTTTCAATTTAGCTTATTGTTGATTGTGTAGCTTATTTCAGTTTGGCTTTAGCTTAATATTAGCTTAAATAGCTTATTTTGACCAAGCCTTGGGCCATTCATCTTAATAGCCAACTGATCAGATAAGCAGGGCTTATTTCTAGGCTTATTATAAGTTTTCAAAAATAGTTCTAGTTTTACGAGTTGCTTATTACCTTGTGCTTAATTAGTTTTTAAAATAAAAATCAAAAAAATAAGTAGTTAGCAAAAAGGACCAAAACCAGGTTCGAACCCTGGTCTCCTAACTCACAAAGCTACACACTCACCATCTGCCCTAGGGACTTTCCTGGTTAACCTTTGCAAAGTTTTATATTTAAACTAAGTTTTTTCCTTTAGCCTATTTTCTCAGTTTGCTTATTAACTGCTTATTCAGAAAAGCAGTTAGCCCACTTTTATTTTTTACAGATTCTGTTATTCATTAAGTAGTTTCTTGGAATTTTTCAGATTTTTCCATTTTAATTTAGTATTTTTAATTAATTTTCCTTTTAAATTCAGTTTTTAATTCATAATAAAAAATATAAAAGTCAGAAAAATATAAATCTTTTCTAAAAAAATTTCTTTTAATAATTAGAATTTAAGAAAAATAGATTTGGACCCGTAGAGTTTAAATTTCTAAGATTTGACGTTTTAGGCTCGGGTTTTCCCAGTTTAAACACGTTTTTAGATTTTTCTTTACGTTTTTGGTCTTTAGTGTTTTAAATTTGCCTTAGTTAATTAAACTGTTGCTTAGATTACAATTTCATAATTTTAGTTTATAAATCCAAATATCTCTTTTATATCCATTCACTACACGATTCACAATCCCGATCTCACTAATTCCATTCATCCTTCATCGGGGATAACGACTCGGGTTTACATATTTCCTTTGTAAATCTTGGAGAAATATAAGTGTTGATTTTAACGAATCAAATTTTGGCGCCGCTGCCGGGGAAGGCTGAAGCGAATTTTTAATTTCGCGATTCGTGTTTTGAAAACCCTTCCTTGTGAAGTTTTCAGTATCTTTGTGAATATTTTCAAAAAACCAAAAAAATCAAAAAAAAAAAAATTAAAAAACACCATTAACACTTTTCCTAAAGTGTTTACAATACCATAATAAATATCCAACAAAACAAATCGTAAGTTTATCATTTTCGGATTATCTTGAAATTACAACCTATACAGGTGGTTTAAGGACGGTTTGACATTAAATTGACGAACCGAAAGAGGCGGGTTTTTAATCAGCTTTCGAGCGGACCTTTGCTTCTCCGCCACTCTGCGAGTAGTTTTGAGAGAAACGAACTTCGATTGACGTATCGATTCCAAAAAAATAAAAAAAATAAAATAAAAATCCAAAAATATTTTCATTTTCAAATTTTGTTTTCTTTTTAAATTTTTGTTTCTTTGTGGTGTATGAACACCCGTTCTTCTACACCCGATCTTATTTCACCAGTTTCCAATCCCGAACGAATTATTCATCGAGGTCAACGTCTTGATTTTCAAGACGAAGGAGAGATGGATACTGATACAAACAATGATGAGGCAGCTCCTGATCTCCGAACGATGGAGGAGTTGTGCCAACCGACTATGGACGGACGGGGTGGCCCGATTGCCCCCGTTAATATCCAAGCCGCGAATTTTGGACTCAAACATCACATGATCCAACAAGTCCAAACTTCTTGCCAATTTCACGGATTGCCGGGTGAAGATGCAAACAAGCATATTGATAAATTCCTTACCATCACCCAGTGCATGAAACAAAATGGGGTCACCGATGACGCCCTTCGTCTATATCTCTTCCCTTATTCTTTGACGCATCATGCCACTGCATGGTTTGATCGTCTTCCCAAGAATTCAATTCATAGTTTCGATGAAATGACTTCAAAATTCTTGGCAAAATATTTTCCACCATCGATGGTGACAAAGTTGAGAAATGACATAAGCAACTTCCGTCTGCTTCCCGATGAATCATTATTTGAGGCATGGGAACGCTATAAGCTTTCGATTGATCGGTGTCCAAACCATAACATGTTATTGGTCACCATAATAGACATGTTCTATAATGGCTTAACATTGAGACACCGTGACACGATTAATGCTGCAGCTGGTGGTACTTTTATGAAAAAACGACCACAAGAATGCTATGATCTAATCGAGAACATGTCCACCCATCATAATCATTGGGATTCCTCTGCCGAGAGGAATGAGTCAGCCAAATCCACCACTACTTCTTCTTCTTCTACCTCCGAGATGGCGTCACTCACTAAAAGAATGGATGATTTGTCCACTGCTGTCTTGAGAATACACCAATCTCAGATACCAAACAACAACAATCATCAATTAAATGTTGTTAATCAAAGTTGTGAAACATGTGGTGGTCCTCACCCATATTCCGAGTGCCCAGCCACCAGTGGCAACACTCAAGAGAGCGTTTATGCTGCTTCGGGATCCTATAATCAGGGTGGTAACGGTTACCAACCCCAAGGAGACCGTAATCTTCTCAGCTACCGTTCTAACAATTTTATTAGACCACCTGGTTTCAATCCTCAAAATCAAAATGGACAAAACCGAAATGCCCCATTTAACCAAAATCAAAGTCGGATAAACCAAGGTTTCCAAAATCAAGGTAGTCACCAAGGTTTTCAAAACCAAGGGAATTTCAACCAAAACCAAGGTTTTCAAAACCGAGGTCAAAATCAGGGGAATGTTCAAAACCGAGGGCAAAATTTCAATCAAAACCAAGGTTTTAACCAAAATCAGACGTCCTCGGATGAATTTAAGCAATTCATGAAATCCCAAGAAGAACTCAATCGGTTGATGGTTAGCCAAATGGCTGAGATCAAGAAATCTTTAAATGATCGACCCTCGGGCTCAGGAACTCTTCCTAGCAACACGATCGCTAATCCGAGGGGCGATGTGAAGGCGATCACAACAAGAAGTGGTAAGAAAGTTAATGGACCCCCGATTCCTACTCCCTCTCCGGTGAGGGAAATGAAACGAGAGACTGAGGTAACTAAGGACAAGGAACAAACTGCTAGCCCACAAGCTACAGCACCAGTCCCACTTCCAATCCCACCAACTCCAATTCCGGAATCTGAAGTTCCGAAGACAAATCCTAAGCCTTCAATTCCATATCCTTCAAGGCTTAATAATCAAAGGCTCCATGAGAAAACTAACACCCAAATGATGAAATTTCTAGAAATTTTCCAGAAATTACACTTCGATATTAGTTTTGCTGATGCCTTGCTGTATATGCCGAAATTCGCTTCTCAATTCAAGAGTCTTTTAAGCAACAAGGAGAAATTATTTGAATTGACAAAAACCCCGTTAAATGAGAATTGCTCAGCTGTGCTCCTTAAGAAACTTCCAGAAAAATTAGGAGACCCTGGTAAATTTCTCATCCCTTGTGATTTCCAGGGAATGGTTGAATGCTACGCCTTGGCCGATCTCGGTGCTAGCATCAATTTAATGCCTCTTTCCGTCTGGAAAAAGCTTTCACTCCCGGAACTTACTCCCACAAGGATGACTCTTGAATTGGCGGACCGCACTGTTAGTATTCCTAAATGCGTTGCTGAAGACGTTTTTGTCAAAGTAGGAAAGTTTCATTTCCCCGCCGATTTTGTAGTTGTGGATTTCGAATGCGATCCCCGAGTACCTCTCATTCTCGGGAGATCCTTTTTAAGGACCGGGCGTGCTTTGATTGATGTTTATGGCGAAGAAATAACACTTCGGGTTGATAATGAGGCTGTGACCTTCAATCTTGATCGAACTTTCAAATACTCCTCCAACCATGACGCTAATGCAGTTAATCGAATTGACTTTATTGACATTGCTTCGGAGGAGTATTCTCAAGAAGTTCTTGGATTCTCCAATAATTCTTCGAGTGGTGATCCCACTCCTTCTTCTCAACCTATTCTTTCCGACTCTTCCCCTTCTCTCACTCCGTTTGAGGGAGGTGATTTCTTCTTGGAAGAGGTCGAGGACTTTCTTGCTATTGAAACACCAACTTCACCGGAAGTTGATGATTCTTATCTTGATCCGGAGGGAGATATTCTTTTGCTTGAAAAATTGTTGAATGAAGATCCGTCACCTTCTCTCCCTCCGAAGGAACTTAAACATGAAGAAATCAAAGAGATTAAGCCGTCTAATCCTCCGGAGCTCGAGCTCAAGGATTTACCTCCTCATCTGGAATACGCTTTCTTAAAAGATAACGACAAATTTCCTGTCATTATTTCTAAAGATCTTAAAGATGAGGAGAAGACCCAACTTCTTGATGTGCTCAAAAAGCACAAGAGTGCCATCGCTTGGCAGCTCTCTGACATAAAGGGTATTGACCCTAGATTCTGTACTCATAAGATCTTAATGGAGGATGATTTCAAACCCACCGTGCAACAACAAAGGAGGGTAAATCCAAAAATTCACGAGGTTATCAAGAATGAAGTTCTTAAACTTCTTGATGCCGGGATGATTTACCCTATCTCCGATAGCCCGTGGGTTAGTCCCGTCCATTGTGTTCCCAAAAAGGGGGGTATGACCGTCATTGAAAACGAAGAAAATGAGTTGATTCCCACACGTCTCGTCACTGGATGGAGAGTGTGCATTGACTATCGAAAACTCAATGATGCTACCCGAAAAGACCATTTTCCGCTTCCTTTTATGGATCAAATGCTTGAACGTTTAGCGGGAAATGAGTTCTATTGTTTTCTCGATGGCTTTTCCGGGTATTTCCAAATCCCGATTGATCCACAAGATCAGGAAAAGACCACATTCACTTGCCCTTATGGTACGTTTGCCTACCGACGTATGCCTTTCGGTTTATGCAACGCTCCGGGCACGTTCCAAAGGTGCATGATAGCCATCTTCCATGACATGATCGAGAAAACAATGGAAGTGTTTATGGATGATTTTTCGGTTTATGGAAATTCTTTCTCATCATGCCTCTCCCATTTAGACAAAATGTTAAAACGGTGTGAAGACACCAATCTTGTTCTAAATTGGGAGAAGTGCCACTTCATGGTCAAAGAGGGCATTGTCCTCGGCCATAAGATTTCCAGTGCCGGGATTGAGGTAGATCAAGCTAAAGTCGATGTTATCGCTAAGCTACCTCATCCCACCACCGTCAAAGGAATTCGAAGTTTCCTTGGTCATGCCGGGTTCTACCGTCGATTTATTCAAGATTTTTCTAAAATCGCCCGGCCTCTGACCCATCTTCTTGAAAAAGATGCTCCATTCTTCTTCTCTCCCGAATGCATTGAAGCATTCGGAATTCTTAAAAAGAAGCTAACTGAAGCACCGATCTTAGTTGCCCCCGATTGGGACTTGCCATTCGAGCTCATGTGCGATGCGAGTGATTATGCTATTGGGGCAGTCCTGGGGCAACGGAAATCTAAGTACTTTCAGCCGATACACTATGCTAGCAAGACGATGACCGATGCTCAATCTCATTACACCACTACTGAGAAAGAGTTGTTGGCTGTTGTCTATGCTTTTGAGAAATTTAGACCATATCTTGTCTTATCAAAGACCATAGTGTATACGGATCATTCGGCTCTAAAGTATCTCCTTGCTAAGCAAGATGCTAAGCCGAGATTGCTTCGGTGGGTTCTCCTGCTCCAAGAATTTGATGTTATAATTCGTGATAAAAAAGGAGCAGAGAATCTCGCCGCCGATCATTTGTCCAGATTAGAGAACCCTCATCAAGGTGTTCTCGAGAAAAAGGAAATTACTGAAACATTTCCTCTCGAGACACTTGGGATGGTTTCATTAAAGGATGATCCTAGTACCCCATGGTTTGCCGACTTTGCAAATTACCATGCGGGGAATTTTGTTGTGAAAGGGATGTCGTCCCAACAAAAGAAGAAATTCTTCAAAGATGTTAAGCATTACTTTTGGGACGACCCCTACTTGTTTAAAGTTTGTGCGGATCAAGTCATCCGGCGGTGTGTTCACGGCCAAGAAGTCATTGATATTCTTAAGGCTTGCCACAATGGACCCACCGGGGGACATCATGGCCAGAACTACACCGCCAAAAAAGTCTTTGATTCCGGTTTCTTTTGGCCAACTATCTACCGTGATGCCCACGATTTGGTAAAGTCATGTGACTCTTGCCAACGTCAAGGAAAAACCTCGCAAAAAGACGAAATGCCACAAAATGCAATTCAAGTCTGCGAGATCTTTGACGTATAGGGCATCGATTTTATGGGGCCATTCCCGTCTTCGCGAGGGAACAAACATATCCTCGTGGCCGTCGATTACTTGTCTAAATGGGTTGAAGCGAAAGCACTCCCCACCAACGACGCCCGAGTAGTTTGTAAATTTTTGAAATCTATCTTTGCTCGGTTTGGAACTCCCCGTGCTATCATTAGTGATCGCGGTACGCACTTTTGCAATGACCAATTTGCAAAGGTCATGCTTAAGTACGGTATCACTCACCGTCTTTCTACCGCGTATCACCCGCAAACAAGCGGTCAAGTTGAGGTTTCCAATCATGGATTGAAGCGTATCTTGGAGAGAACTGTTGGTGAAAATCGGGCCTCATGGGCCGATAAATTAGATGATGCTTTATGGGCTTTCCGTGCAGCATACAAAACATCCATTGGGTGTACTCCTTACAAACTAGTGTACGAAAAAGCATGCCATCTGCCCATTGAGCTCGAACATAAGGCCTATTGGGCCTTAAAACATGCAAATTTTGACCTCAAAACCGCGGGTGATCACCGAAAGCTTCAAATGAATGAATTAAACGAGCTTAGGGATCAAGCCTACGAGAACTCTTTAATCTACAAAGAGAAGACGAAGAGGATTCATGACTCCAAAATCAAAAACCGCGTTTTCAACGTTGGTGATCGAGTCCTCCTCTTCAATTCTCGATTAAAGAATTTCTCGGGCAAGTTAAAAACCCGTTGGTCTGGACCATTCACCGTTGCTCAAGTTTTTCCTTATGGCACCATCGAGTTATCTCAAACCGATGGACCAAACTTCAAGGTGAACGATCATAGGTTGAAGCATTACTTTGGAGGGGACATACCACCTATGGTTGTCCCGGATCTCCAAACTTTCCCCATGGACCAATGAATTCGGGGTCGAGTCAAGCTAGTGACTCGGTTAACAAAAACATTAGCATTGCATGGGTAAACGCCCATGTTTCTGACTTCTTTCTATTTTCTGACACTAAGTGTGGGGGAATCCCACTGTGCTGTGCATTTTTGTGTGTTGTTTGCTCTTGTTTTCAGGTTTCCCTTGGATTGTGATGATTGCTGCGCCTGTTTTCAATCCAGCCGCCCAATATCCTATCCTTTTGCTAACGATTATCTAGGGATATCTTTTTAATCTTGTTTATGAAAAATGAGATTTCTTTCACACACTTGGCTATTAGTATTACCTTTTTACGTTCTAAGTCTCGGCGTAATAGCCGGTACTTTGAATATTGAGGGCAATATTCAATTCTAAGTGTGGGGGGGAATTCTCGCGATTTTTGTCACATATGTACCTTCTAGTGCCCTAGTACCCCCGTTTTGGCAAAAATTTTAAAATTTTTTTCGTTTTTGAATAAGAAATTACATGAAAAAGATGTGCTTTGCACCAAAAATAGAAATAAAAAAAATAGAAATGTTTAGTCTTGATTAGGTTAGAACAAAGGGAATCCCGACTTTGCCAGAGTATTGATCTGGCTGCTTCCTTAACGATTAGACTAAGGTTTTACGATATGTGCAAATGAAAATGCTAAGCGTAGAATAGTTGGTTTTCTTTAGAGCTTATACAAGTAATCTATGGCTTTTCCTCCCAGGAGATAACTAATCTGACTTAATTAGTGCTTATTTTTCAAACTTTTGAACACACAAAATCATTTTTCTTTACGATTTTGAAAAATACTAGTTCAAAGCTTTATTTAAACTTCGGAACAAGCATATGTCATAATAATGCAAAATGAAAGTGAGACATTGCTTGAAAGTTGCAAAAAGTTAAGTAATAAATAAATGTGCTAAAAAGCTAAGGTTCAAGATCGGCCCTTGGATCCTTATTTCCGGAAGGCGTTTAGGTCTTGGCTACCCTCTTACACCGGCCCTTGGACCCTTAATTCTGAAAGGCGTTAAGGTCTTGGAACTCTCCGTTGTAACGGCCCTTGTATCCTTTATTCCAGGAAGGTGTAAGGTCTTGGTTCCCGTGAAACTCCGTTAGTTTATGTTGCACAAGTAAAAAAAAAAATGAAAAAAGAAAAAAAATGAAAAAATGAGAGAAAATGATGAAAAAAATGAAAAGAAAAAAATATAATAAAATGGAATGATATTGCAAAATGCAATAAATTTTGAAGCTTGCTTGTTGTGAATTTTAAATCTATCTTTCAGCTAGTATTAGTCAAAGTTTTATAAAAACGTCGATTTTTGTTATCAAAATTTTGAAAATCAAGCACAGTCACCTAAACTTGAATATATGCGGGAGTGAAAAGTTAAGTTTCGGCTTACATAGATTATTAGTATAAGTAGTGTTAGCATTTTACAAAAGCATTTGCACATTGAGTTTAAGCTTAGTTGGGAGTATTAAAAAGAGGATGACGGTTTCAATTCCCTGGAGACACCCAGTTTGTGTGAATCCTGTTCCGTGATACCATTTTTGGAAATCAAGCATGTTATATATTTTGTTTTAATTTAAATTTCTTGCATTTAATAAAAAGTCAAAACGGGGTATGCTTGGTATTCTTTTGATCCTTTCATTACTTTATATGATCGGATTGCTAGAGACTATACATAGTAGAGATGCACCTGTTCAGATACATGCAATGTACCTCCAGAAAATGAAGGTACGACGTTAACTGAATGGTTCAGATACAACACGTTAGGTTAAATAACAATAGGATACAATTTACAGAACACCTGCAAACTGGATGGTTCAGAAGCAAAACAACGTTAACTGTTGTATCTGAACCATTCAATAGGGTTCAGATACAACACATTTTCCACAAGAAGCCTTGATCAACAATAGGACAAAATTCTGAAGAATTGATGCGAAACGAAATAGGATAGTGTTACAAGTAATTCAGTGCAGATTACTTCTTCGCACTATCCTATTTCATTACCCACTAATCTTGTAGAACTCAATTGTTTTGTTGATCAGTTTCGTAACTCTAATTCCATAGGAGCCTGATGAGTGTGTAAATACTCATCATTTTATACCCATTTTAGACCATAAAAATACTGAAAATAACCAAATATACCAAATTAGACTGCAGATATCCTTGGTTTGTGTTTTTATGTGTTTCAGGTACAAAAGGATTGAAACCAGGGCAAAAACGAGCAAAAACGAGCACGAGATTGAAATATCATCAAAAGCCGATGCCGGGAAAGGAATTTATGAGTTTGGACCGGGATATTGCTTAAATTATCAAAGTCAACCCTCAAGAATGTCAACTTGTCAAGATTGGCCCTTGGAAGTAATTTTGCAAAAATGACAAATTTGGTCCTTAGAATTTCAGAAATGGCAGTTTAGTCCCTTAACTTAAAAACCAATTCACTAAATCCTAACTCAATACACCACAACCCATTTCCAGTCCAATCCTTAACCCAACCCACACTTAATCCCAGCCCAAGCCCAAATAAGATAAAAACCCAAACCAATTAAACCCGATCCAACCCACTCCTATTTTAGCTAAACCCAGACTTTGACCCTCAGTCAAACCTTTCTCCTTCCCCACTTGCCCGCCAAAACCATGTTCTCTGCAAAACCACCATCACCTCACCCCCCTCCTACTACACTCCACCTAACAAGCCAAAAGCAATTAATGCTTCTTCCCCATTTCAAGTTATCAGAGATAGTGGATAATTCCACTATCTCCATTTTGGCACCAAAATCTGTTTCAACGGCTGAGATCATGAGAATCCAATCCAAAGGTCTAGAAATGTTCAGAGAAGAAGATATGATCAATCCCACCTTAGTTGTAGTATAAATAGGCATCAATTGTAAGCCTTTAAGGCATCTAGTTAATTATCAGTAGTCGTTTTTATTACTTAGTCATTTTATTTTGTAATTTCCAATTCTCAGTTGTTAATTCAAGTTAATTTCAGTCAAAGTATTCTAAATTCAAGAAACTTTGTATTAAATTTCAGTTATAATAAATTTCAAGTTTTTGTTCAAATCGAATTAAGCTCAAGTATTGTTAAGAATCACTCACAAGTCTCAAACACCCTTGCTATAAGCTTATACAAGCTTATCATAGCTTGTTGTAAGCTTATATTAGTTACAAACAGTATCATTCCAAGATATCCAAGAAAGTCAACAAAAAGTCAAAGAAGCTCAAATAAGCAGTTCTGGATGATAAGCTGCTCATGGAAGAGCTTATGGGGTTTTCTAGCTTGTTTTTGACAAGCTAGATGTGTTTCTGATCTAGTTCTACTGTTCTATAGGCCAAATCAGTTGTAAGTATAATTCCAGATTCCATTCTACTATACAACTGCTGATTTGTGTGCTTATTTGAGTTTTTCTGAGCTTATTTGTTCTCTGATTGATTATTGGAGTAGATTTGTTAGGTCTTTATCGCTTATCTCTTTATTAGCTTAAAATCTCTATAAAAGCCAAATGGCTTATTTGTAGGAAAGCTTATTAAACTGCTTAATTCCCATTCATAAGTTCTAGTTAATACTTATTTTACTTAGTTGTCAACCTATAATTCCAAATCCAAGCTCAAATAACTCTGGTCTAGTTTAGAAACCAAATCAGCCCTTGTTAAGGGGTGTTTGGTTTAAGCTCATTTGAAGGGAAAAGAAACTGATCAATGTTCATTGACCATTTAGCCAACTTTGATCTTGATTAAAATAGTGTAATTAAGCTGTTTTTAAGTTCCCTAAAGCCCATTAGATAGAAATAATGTTTGTGCATGGTTTGTGGAAATCATAGGGTATGTACTGATCCAATAAGCTAATTTGAGCAATAAGCTCATTTGGACCTTATCTTTGGCATTTCTGTGATCTTTTAAGTGCATTTAGTTTAATTTCAAGAGTTGGTCAAGTATCATTTGGGTTGTGCCATTTTGTGCAAGTCTGCACATATAGAATCCAGATCAGCAGACTGCATCAGATTTGTGACCCCATTCATGTGCTTATTTGTGTTAATCAGACCTTAAATCTTTGGCTTATCAATAGTTTGCTAGTTGTTCTTAGCTTATTTCATGTTGGGAATTATGATACGATTCAAGAGAAGACAACTTAGGTCTGGTAATATATCAGAGTTAGGTCTGTCTTTGTAATTAGGTCTGGTAATGCAAAGTTAAGTCTGGTAGTCTGTTTAAGTCTGGTTGACTTATAATGTTAAGTCTGGTCGTGAAGATAGGAAAGTCTGTTAGAGATAAGTTAGGAAAAGATACAAAACGTGTAAGTATCTTTATAGAAGATTTGTGAATATCTTCTTAGTCGGTTAGCATTAGGGTTTCCTTGTGTTATAAAAGGATCCCTAAGATTGTTAGTTTCGTGTGTGAGTTGTACGAGTTTCACTATTGTGATTAAAAGTAATATACGAAGTTAGTGTTATCTCTGTGTGTTCTTCATTGTTCTTGTTAAGATTCCGCATTAACATTAACAATCGTCTAGGGTTTCTCACTTAGATTGGTTTGGATTTATCCCAACCATCTACTAGGTATTCAAGACTACTTAGAGATCCACATACAATTCGTGGACCAAAAAGTGGTATCAGAGCAAGGCGAGAGACTCTGAATTCGAAGAACACTTAATCTTAAAAACCTAATTCTCACTCAAATCACCCTACACAATGTCTGAATTCGATAAGCCTGTTAACACTGAAACTTTTTCAATCCATAACAGTGAGGATGAGAGATCAAACCATGAAGATGAAGGAAAAACTGAAACCAGTAACTCCCAAACACAACAACAACCCATCCCTTCCACAACCACAATCTCAAACATAAAACTTCCATTACTGAAAAGGAAGAATATGATATATGGGCCATGGAGATGGAACATTATCTGGAGTACATTGATAGTGATGTATGGAAGGTTATTCAAAAGGGAAATTCTAAGAAAAGAATTTCACAAGGGAATGATGGGCAGATAAGGATAATGCCACCAGTATCTGCTGAGGAGATTAGGGCTGTGGAGAAGGAAAAGAAGGCCAGAACCTTGCTTCTTATGGCTATTCCTAAGGAGCATCTACAAAGGTTTCATGGCATCCTTGATGCTATGGAGATGTGGGAGGCTATCAAGAAACGATTTGGAGGCAATGCAAACTCCAAAAAGATGCAAAAGGCTGTTCTTAAACAGCAATTTGAGACATTCAGTGTTTCAAAGACTGAAGGATTGGAGAAGGGCTATGACAGATTTCAACATCTGTTAACACAACTGGAAGTTCATGGTGCATCAGTTTCGAATGAGGATGCAAACCACAAGTTCCTTAGATCTTTACCATCAGAATGGGGCAATGTATCTGTGGCGATGAGGATAAAGGAGGAAGTAGATTCAATGACACCTGATGACCTATACAATAATCTCAGGATGTTTGAAAGGGACATCAGTAACAACACTCAGGCATCAACCAGTTCATCAAATGTTGCTTTTGTGTCACAAAACAAAAGCAGTACTTACAAGGTTAAACCTGGTAGTGTTAGGTCTGGTATCTATGAAACTCCTTCAAGTGAAAGGTCTGCTTCAAGTTTTACTGATGAGGTGATACATTCTTTCTTTGCCAACCAAACGGAAGATGAAAGCTTTATTAGTGAAGACTTAGAACAGATTAATGATGCTGAAGTTGAAGAGATGGACATAAAATGGCACATTGCCATGGTTGCTTTAAGGGTCAAACTATTTCAGAAGCAATATGGGAGGACCATCAACTTCAACAACAAATCACCAGTAGGATACACAAAAAGGACAGTTGAATGCTACAATTGTCACAAGCATGGACATTTTTCAAGAGATTGTCCAGAGAAGAAGCCTGCTGATGGGAAAAGAGATGAAGATGGGAAGATGGAAAAGAATCAGATGAGCTTACTGACAATGGAAGCTGGAGGAGTCAACTGGGGTGAGCATCCAAGAGTGAATGAGGAGTCTGATCATGCTCTCATGGCCATTGGTAATGAGGTATCATTATGCTCTAAATTATGCACTGATTCATATAATCATGTTAAGGCTTTGTGTGATGAGCAGTTAGAACAAATAGGTGACCTTGAAGTAAATCTTTTAGCACATAAAAATGCTGTAAAAACACTATAGGCACAAAAGGTCACCCTTCTAAACCAACATGCTGCTTTAAATGAAAAACTATACTTTCAAGCTAATAAAATATATGAACAAGATGAAAATCTTAAAAGGTATAGACAATTGGGCCTTAGAATTCAGAAGGAGTGGGATGAGTTGAGAAAAAGGGTAGATCAGTGGAACAATTCAAATAATAACCTGTTTAAGTGTTGGGATTCTCAAATTAAGTCAAATAAAAAATGTGGCCTAGGATATGAGGAAGATAAGAATAAGGCTATATTTAAGAATAAAGAAGAGGACTATGCTGATAAGCCTTTATATAATAGGTTTGTTAAGACTGGTGACTTTAAGGGAGTACCACCACCATTAAGTGATGACTATACTCCTCTTGAAAAAGAAGAGTTAGATGATTCACTTTTTGTGTATGGAAAGAAAGGTCCTCAAGTGCCTGAATCAACCACTTCAGAGGACAAAACTAGTAAGTATTCTTCTTGTCAATCCAATGACTCTGAAGGATCTATTGATGGTTCCTCTGATCACTTTAAGTCTGAGTCAAAAAGTGAGGTAAAATAGAATCCTGAACCTAAGGTTGTTAAGAAGTGTGAACCTGTTGTAACTGAACCTGTAGTGACTAAACCAAAGCCTGAGATAGTCAAACCTAGTTGTGTCAAACACATAAAAACTCCTAGGGAATCTGTCAAAATGAATGAGTCACCTAGAAGCAATAGTGTTCACAGAGAAAGTAGGAGTAGTTACACTTATGCTCCTAAAAGATGTTTTGTGTGTGGAAGTTTGAGTCATTTAATAAGAGATTGTGACTTCCATGAAGAGAATGAAGAGAGAGGCTGAGCAAAAGAGAATGAATGTTAATATGGGTCATGGTTCAAATAAACCAGTTTGGAATAATGCTAGTAGAATTAATCATGCCAACCAGTTTGTTCCCAGACCTGTCCAACTCAATAACTCTACCAGACCTAACTCTTATGTTAATTCTGGTAGACAAAATTTTAGGTCTGGCTACAGGAACTTTAATGTGAATAGGCAAAATGGTAATTTTATGAGGCCTAATGTGAATACTGGTTATGTTAATTCTGTGAGATCTAATGTGAACACTGGTTATGTGAGACCCAAACAACCATTTCAAAAGTCACAGGTGAATACAAATTTTCAAAGAAATAATTTTTACAAAACTCATTCACCTGTAAGGAGACAAACAAATTCAAATGGAGGTTCTGCTGATAATCTCTCTGATTGCTGGGCTTGGAATCCATTTAAAAATGAATTTACCTATAAGTCCAAACATGGTTTCACTGGAGCAAGTTCATACAAAACCTATAAGTATGTTGCTCCACAGAAAGAACTCAAGCCCACTCAGGCCTGGGTTGTTAAGAAAAACTGATTTCTCTTTCTTAACTTTGTATAGTTTGTATACTTGTTTGTTTTTAATCTTGCTATTCTACTTGGTTATTCTTATTTTCAGTAGTTAATTTGTTTTCAACTTTCCATAGTACATTTGTTTTTGGTATATTGTGCATAACTTTGTTTTGCAGTTTTTGATTTAAAGACTAAAGAACACTGAAAGTTTTATTCATTATAAACAAAGTTTCATACAAGGCAACCACCATCATAGCATATCAAAAGACAAAAGCCTAAAACCAAGCAAGCTAAACACCAACATCTACATCTTCTTCTTCCCTTTGCCTTTATCCTTCACATCAGGCATGGTCTTCTTGGTCCCCTTCTCACCCATAAGGTCTCTGACCTTTGGACTGAGGAGTCCTAGAACCTGCTTGTTTGGTGTTGGACGAGGCACAACCTTGATGCTCTTGGATGTCACAGTTTTGGAAGCCTCTGCTTCATAATCAATAGAAGAATCCTCTGAAGAAGTTATATCTTCTGTAGTCTCCTCTGTTTCATCCTCTGAAGAAGAGTCCTCTGGCTCTTTCTCAGTATGATCATATGCTGCTAACCATTGTTTCAGTATTGTCTCCCTGGCTGCTTTGTTTTTTGTTATTGAGGAGAAACCTGATGGAAAATAACCATCCCATCCTCCTGATGATGAATCAGAAGATGAGCCATTTGGATCCCAAGAAGAATCGGATGAAATCTCTATGATTTCTGTGTTGGAAGGATCCATTATGTTAATAAGGTTTTTCTTTTGGTTTGTGATGGTTTTTGTGATAATACAATGGGTGGTTTTATAGGGAAAATCAAGGTTTAATGCTATTAAATGCTTGGTTGGTATATGGGTTAATTCTTGCAGGCGAATAGTTATTAACTATAATTTATGGAAAGTTGTTCGTGTTTGTTATTTAATTTACATTTGTTTGTTAGCTTAAGTTTTTGTTAAAAAAAAAAAAAAAAAAAAAAAAAAAAAAAAAAAAAAAAAAAAAAAAGGAGGAGGAGAGGTTTACACTTAAGGGGAGGTAATGTACATTTAAGGGGAGGCAAATGTACAAGTTTAATCGGGTAATCTTAAGTGTTAAATCTGGTAGCTTGTGTGCTGACCTTTTCATGCAAATATTGGTTTCTGTCTCCCTTTCTTGTTGTTGAACTAATTTTTGCAGAAAAGATTGGAATGATGATGATGTAAAGCTTTGCATTCGCTTAAATCAGTGTGTAAGTCCACTCTTTTGGTTAGGTCTGGTAAGTTTATGATTCGGCCTGGTTGACTAATTTAAGTCGGGTAGTGTTAAATTTATGACCGTTAGATCTGGTCAGAGTAATAAAGATTTATCTAAAATATTACCGTTGCACTATTTTCGGTAAAAAGAGATATTTATGAAGTATATAAGACTAAAATTTGATATATTTTATCTCTTTTTATTCTTTATTTGCTTCCAAATTTAAATCATCTTTATTTTGAACTCACGACTCTGTTTATACGCAACTATTTTCAAACCCTACCCTTCCAATCAACCAGACCTAAATCATTAACTCATCCATGGCTAACCTCAAGTTTGTTGACAAGCATAATCAAGTCGGTTTCTTGAAGAAACCAGATCAAAGTGCAGGTTTTGAGGAGATTGTGGATTTCCTAAAAGGTTCTTACATTTGTTATTCATTAATTCATAATCCTACTATTTATCAGTCCCTTGTTAAGCAGTTCTGGAGGTCGGTTACCTCTGAGACTCTTGATGATGGGACACCATGTTTAAGGGCAATTATTGATAAAAATGGTTTTACCATTACTGAAGCCTCCATTAGAGGAAGTCTTCAATTGGATGATGCTTCAGGGGACTTTGATTTGCCTGGTGATGATATTTTGGAGGGATTGAATAACATTGGATACCCCACTGATGGAAGTTTTACCTTTTGGAAAAGTCATTTTACACCACAGTGGAGGTTTTTAGTACATCATTTACTTCAAAGCCTAAGTCCCAAGAGTGGTGGATGGGATCAATTTGGAAGCAGAATTGCTTCTGCATTGGTTTGTTTATCACTTGGAAGGAAATTTAATTTTTCAAAACTAATTTTTGAAGGAATGGTGAAAAATGCTAAAGACCCTAAATTTTTAATGTATCCACGATTTTTGCAAATGGTCTTGAACTATGTAACTAAGGATAAAGTGCCTTACATCTGTGTGGCCTTTACTCCAAAACTTTTTGCAAATATAAAAAGAGGTTTTCAAGGGACACATAGACCTTTACTTGCTGCTATGCTTGGTACTAACAATGCAGGTACATCTGGAGCTGCACAAGTGGTACCTGATGAAGAACAAGCCCAAGCATCATCTAGGTCTGCTACACCTACACCTACCCCAACTCTATCATCTCAACAAGGTCCCTCACCATCTGCTGAAAGAATACCTGCACCTATCCCACAACTTCACCTTCACAACCAAATGTTCCAAGTCCTGCAAGGGAGGAGGCACATGCACCCATAACTGTGGAAAATCTTCTCATTATAGTTCCTCAACTGCAAAAGAAGATAGCCACTTTGGAAAAGTCTAATGAGGCACTCAGAAAAGCTTATGTGACTTTGGTGCAAAAAGTAAAGAAAATGGGAGTGGCAATGAAGAAAAAGGGTGTTTCTTTTGATGCTGAGGAGGGAGAAGCTGAAAATTCTTCCAAACAGGGGAGGAATTTGGAGCAAGAACAGGAAAACATTCTTCAAACGCCAAATCAAGAACCTCCAATTCAAGAACCTGTCACCACCATCAGTCCAGAGACACTGGAAGTAGCAGAAACTTTGGCTCAATCCATGGGCAAGATTAAACAGGATAGGAAGAGAAGAAGGTTAATTTTGTCTGCTGAGGAAGAGATTGAAAAGTTTAGGACAATGTCTGATGAAAGGTCTGATAATGAAATTAATATTGGTGAAGGAAAGTCTGGTTCTTTAGAGTCTGGTAATGAACTTAGTTCTGGTAATGAAGAGCAACAATCTGCACAAAGAGAAGGAAAGCAGGTTGTGGATGAAACTTCAAAGCCAAAGAAGTCTAAGAGCAAAACAAGAGAAGAACTAGCATCTGAGGCTGAAATTGAGAGGATTAAGGCACAAGACATTGTTGATGAAGAGAGACAAAAGAGGCTAGATGCAGTTTATGCAAGACAATTGGCTGAAGAATCTGATGATTTTACAAAGCTGCTCAATGTTGATGATGAAGTGAGAGCAAAGTATGAGGAACTTCTAACTGTTGAAGGTTTAACTGTTGTTCCCGTTACACTTATAGAAATAACTAGAAAGTTATCCTAATTGTGTACTAAGACTGATACAATGTATGATTAATTTTACCAAATAAGTTAGAACGTAAATATAAAACAACAAAGGTTTTTCAACGTTTAAATTCTTATTAGAAATTAATCAAAGAATCTATTACCCAAAGTGTTTTGCGGAATAAACACTTTGGGATTGAATAGAAAAGGTATGGTGTTCTCCTCTTCTAAACTCAAGCTTTTCTTGAGTGACAACTAAAAGACCCTACTGAGCTATCTCAGTGAGTAGGTTGTTCTTTGGAGGAGAAAAGTGGGCTGTGAAAGTCTAAGCTTTTAGTGCACAACCTTAATTCACTTTTCTCCTCATCTATCTATTTATACACAAGTATAAAAGAAAACCTATAACTAAAGTACAAGTTGACCTACGCTGGTTTGACAAAAGTACAACAGTGTTTTGTCATTACCAATAATCTACATCGGGAATAGGCTAAAAGATCCTTTAGAGTGTCTGCCCAACCACTCTCTGACTTTAAGCCGTTTTAAGGAAAGTTCTTTTTCGGCGTGATAAGACTTGTCCTTATCCTTTTCAAACTTTCCCGCTCGATCCCGCCTTTACTTCAGGTCTTAGATTAATTCTAAGTCTTCAGTCTTTAGTCTTCAGTCTTTAAGTTGTTCAGGAGACTGAGGGGTTCAGTGAGCTCTTGTCAGTACTCACTGAACCCATCATCTTCTTCTTCGGCTTAAGTCTCACTCAGGAAGTACCGCCTTCCTGAGGAGTGAATCCTTCGCCTTGAATTCGCCTTAAGCATCCTGAAGATGACTCACTGAGTTACTGTTAACTCAGTGACTTGAATTGTTCTTGGTTGGTAAACACTTGGCTTAATTTGTGTTCAAATCCTGTTTTAGATAATTGGGTATTTATGGACCCAACAATCTCCCCCTATTTGGATATAAATTATGCCCAAGTGTTATTGATCAGTATGAGTGAGCTTATGGCTTCTTCTCATACTGAATATACAGAAGACAGTAAGGACTATGATTTAACATAAACATGGGACAACATTTTATTCATGTCATTACAAAGTCCTATCAGCTAAACAAAATACTTAAGGTTCCTGACGGATACCCATTAGTTCAAGCTTTGCCTTCTTCGACGCTAACACTTCTTTGTCAGGTCGTTCCTTCATCAACTGATCCATCAGCCTGACAAACTCCTCATTGTTAGAGCCCCTGATATTAAGTGCCATCAGTTTGTAGGCTAGGAGTGTTGTCGTTTCCACTTTGTCAATGTCAGAAACTCTCTGAAAGGCTTCCTGACCAAATTCATCCATGAAGAAGATGCCATACTCAGGTTCTTTAATGACAAGGTTAGGACGGAATTTTACTCCCTGAGGAGGAACTCTGTTGCAGTGAAGTGCAGCTATGTATTGTTCAGGCTCCATAGCTACAGCTTTCCTTTTCTTCCCAACCTTTTGAGTATATTCAGGGATTGTTAGTCCCTGAGAAGCAAGTGCCTCATCATGGTCAATGCCCAGACTCTTTGCCACTTTTGCGAGTTCCTCATACTTGGCACTCAGTGACTTGATGATGATTGGGGCATTCTTGCTTGAGGTTTTCTTCCTCAGGATAGGCATCATCATATCCCATTCTCTTATCCCATAGTCTGAAAATTTGACTTCAGGAAGATGTTCAGACTTTCTTGGACCTCTATGGACAGTTAGGCTCAGAGGTTTGGTGGGGTGAATGGTGATGTCAGTGATTTTGCCTTCACCTTTGGTTTTGGTCATGTGCCATACATACCTCTCATATGCCCTTTGCCTCTTTTCTTGCTTCAGTTTGGCTTCCTTGTTGTGTTTCTGAAGAAGTTGGGCTTGAAGCTTGATGAATTCTTCTTCCTGAATCTCTTTCTCAGACTCCTTTATTTCCTCCTTGGCAACCTCATAGATGGTAGATGTGGTGAGGTCATGGGCTTTCCTGCGATCTTCCTCATCTAAGATCTTAGCTAGTTCCTCCTGAGTCCCATAGACTCTTCTCCCATCTTCTAAGTCAACAAAAGACGGTACTTCAGGATCTGGTTGTCTTATGTTTGAAGCCTTGACTAAGTGTGGTTCAGGAGGAGAGGTTTCAGTCATAATCTCCTTCCCTTTGTTAGTGAGAGGAGGTTGACTCGTAGATTCCTCAGGATTTGGAACAGTTACCAAGGCAGAGGAAGGATCAGGGATGTCATCATTTTTCTCCCCCTCAGCAGGTTTAGGAACTTCAGTGGAAAGACCTGCTGACTGAGGAGGTGGTGGTACATGAGAGGCCTGAAGAATTGATAGGATATCAGAGACCATTGACTTTGTCTCAGAAGCATCATTCTTCACGGCACTGAGTTCGGTAGCCATTACTTGTTGGGTGGTGGAGAGTTCAGTGACACGGTTGGTAAAGTGGCTGATCAGCTCATTATGTGTTTGTGAGAGCTGATCCATGGCTGAGGAAAGGTTGGTGAGGTGCCCCTTGGATTCCATGGCAGCCTGAAGAATGGAATCCTGGTTTTCCCTGAGACCTTTGATATCTACCCCCTGAAAGAGCCTAAGAAGCTCAGTAAGGTTGGTGGAGGCAGTCGACTGAATGGCCATATGATCCTTCATTGATTGAATCATTTTGGGATCATCAGAAAGCTGATCCTGGACTGATTCAACGGCCTTGAGGAGGTTAGCAAGGTCCTGATGCTGACCAGTGGCTGTTTCATCAAAGGTTTTAGTCAGTTCCCCAAGTTGTTTGTCAGCGAGCCTTGTAGCCTGAAGAATTTTGTCCTAAGATTCTTCCACTGAGGCCCTGAAGTCGGCATAGGAGGCTGCCGCTTCAGTATGCTGATCCATGAGTTCATCAGTAAGAGCATTATACAGACCTTCGTTGGCATGGTGAAGGTATTTGGCCATACTTCTTTCAGTAGGCGGATGAACATTATCATACTTGGTTAACCATTCAGGGGGGCAGAGGCACCTAATGATGATGATGATGATGAAGATGATGGTGAACTGGGTTGTTGATCCTCAGGATGAGGAGAAGAGAGTTGTTGCTTAGATGGACCCTCCATTTCCTCCTCAACTTCAGGAAGTGGTTCATCATCACCAAAATCGAAATCCGTCTCCTCCTCTGACTCATCAGCCAACAAAATTTCATAGTCAGCCAGAGAAGGAGCCTTCAGGGAATCCAGCTCCCCCTCAAAAGAGGGCTCACTTTCGTTGTGGCCAGGTCCTGATCCTTTAGCCATAATAACTGGTGGGGTTGTACCAGCCTGACTAGTCATAATAACTAGGGGGGGTTTGCCCAGCCTGACTGTTAGGATCAGTTCCCAAGTGAATTGGACCGCCTGAGGGGGTGATGGGTTCCGTATCAGCGGGTGGTTTGTTTCCCCCTGAGTCTTTGTCCCCCTGAGCACCTTCATCTACTGATGGGTGTTTTCCAGTAGATTCACTAGGTACTATTGGTGAGTGTTGATGGCCTCCCTTCCCATCAGGATTGTACTGTCCTTTTGGGGATTTAGAGGCCTGAACTCCCTGAGACTCTAAGTGTGATTGCTTAGAGACGTTAGCGGGATGTGAGTGGGTGTGGGTCCCCATCTCAGTGGAGTAGTGCTGCCCCACTGAGGATATAGAACCCTGTACTCCCTCAGGCTCTGATTGTGATCTATCAGTGCCTTCACTGGGATGTGAGTGGGTGGATGCTCCTGACCCACCTGACTTGTTTTTGTCAGTAGGGACATTCGGAAAGGGTGTGCCCGAGGATACTGAGGATGATTGCCCAGTACCCTCCGTTGGCGGTTGTTTTGTGGCCAATGTGGTCTCTGTTATGGGAGTCGGAGAGGTCAAGGTCACAATAACATTTTTGGTGCCTGAGGCAACAGTCTCAGTGACGAGTGGCTTAGGTCTAACCACCTTACTGGATTGTCCCCCTTTCCCTTTCTTCTTCTTCACCTTGGTTGGTGAAGGAACTGGTGAGCATACATTTGCACCCTGAATCACCGTCAGCATGTAGGTGGTCAGGGCGACTGGATCTACCTCAGTAATGTCACTACTAAAGTTGGTCTTATGCAAGATGTCAGGCTTTGTACCTTCATCATCAGACCTTAAGTATTCAGAACCAAGGAGGTCCTGAAGCACACAGGAAATGAACCTAGGGTACGACATATGTCTTTGCCTATGTTTCCCTGAGAGCTTTGACACGAGGTCACGGAAGATTATTCCTCCGATATCTATTTTTCTACCCTCCAAGAGACTGAACATCATCAATTGTTGTGATGAGTTCAACTGCTCAGTGGAGGATTTGTTTCCTCCGAGTACCTGAATGACGAATGTCATCATAAGTCTCCAGACAGGGTGAAACCATGTCTTCACTATTGGAGCCTTAGCCAACAAGGCTTCAGGAGACTCGCCAGGACGCCTAACATCATGAGGCCCTAGGAAAAGCATTTCAGCTTTTATTTCCTGATCAGTAGGGTTAGCCTCAAAGTTCTCAACAAAGTTAAGACCAGTGGCTTTGATGAAGGTCTTGTAGTTCAGGGAGAGAGTCTTAGTCCCATTCATCACAGTGAAAGTGATGATCGACTCTTTGGTGTCCTTAGGGCTAGTAGCCGTTGCGGTACACCAAAACTCCCTGAGATAGTCATTGTAGATGACTTCTGGGGTGGTTGTAAAAGCTGTGGCAAGGAAGCAGTTTTGTAAATACTTAACTACATCCTTGTAACCCGCATGTTGTTGCGGGTAATGGAAATTTTCAACCACATTGTTTTTGGTCAAATCCACGCCCTCCATTGTGAAGCTCACATTTGGGGCGGTGGTAATAGCATTAGAGGAAGCCATTTTATGATCGGGTTTAGGTCGAAAATGGTCGGATATTTCTTAATGCTAAGAACACACACACAATTTGTTTGAGAAATAAAAAGGGCAGAGTTTGCTTATAAATTTCTAAAAACGTGTGTGTGTATTGTTTTGGATGGGTATTTATAGGGAAGTGGAAAGGTCTGGGGGTATTTAGGGCATAAAAGAATTAACTTCAAAAATTTTGAAAATTGTTTTATAAAATTTTGAAGTCCGCATTTAATGCCACGATTCCACTTCCCCATGTATTCGGCAACCATTATGGTGAACAGTTGAGCCGTCTGCAAAAAGTGTAATTTGCAGAGATGATTCATCACATTTCTCTAATGTGATTGGATAGGCATTTAATGCCTAGTGGGAAAGTGGGGGCCCAAGATGTGTATGCCAGAGAGACATATATTCCTATATTAAATAGGAGATCAGTCACCAACCTAGGACATTTACTAACAAAATACTTAGAGCATTTAAGTTAGCATTGAATGACATCTTGAGGACCCTGAATGACTTTTCATTCACTGAGGGTTTCAGGAAGGGGATTCAGTGATACTTGACACTGAGGGACACATTGATTCAGGGACCTGAGGTTCTAAGAATGTACACTTCAGTTGGATGGATTCAATCAGTGGACTGAGTCTCAATATCCAACATTCCTAACTCAGCTTTCAGTCTAGTGAGAGTTGGTTCATCCAAAGGTTTGGTGAAAATATCAGCTAACTGATATTCAGTAGGGATGAAGTGTAATTCGATGTCACCATTCATGACATGATCCCTGATGAAATGATATCTGATATCAATGTGTTTTGTTCTCTGATGAAGAACAGGGTTGTTGGAAATTGCAATTGCACTTGTGTTATCACAAAAGATGGGAACCATCTTATACTGAATGCCATAGTCACTGAGTTGACTTTTCATCCATAGTACATTTGCACAACAGCTGGCTGCTGCAACATATTCAGCTTCAGCTGAGGACATGGCAACTGATTGTTGCTTCTTAGCACTACAACAGACTAATTTTCCACCAAGAAATTGGCAGAAGCCTGAGGTGCTTTTCCTATCCATGTTGCATCCAGCATAGTCAGAGTCTGAGTATCCCTTGAGGTCAAACCCTGAGCACTTAGGATAATACAATCCAAGGCTTGGAGTACCTTTCAGGTACCTGAGGATCCTTTTTACAGCAGTGAGATGAGATTCTCTTGGGTCAGATTGATATCTGGCACACAAACATACTGAGAATTGGATGTCAGGCCTTGATGCAAGGAGATACATCAGTGACCCAATCATTCCTCTGAATAGAGTCTGATTGACTGATTTACCAGTGAGGTCATAACCAAGGTTATTTGGTGGGACCATGGGAGTCTTGACTGAGGCACAATCACTAAGATCATACTTCTTCAATATGCTTCTGACATACTTCTCTTGACTGATAAAGGTTCCTTTATCAGTCTGCTTAATTTGTAAGCCAAGAAAGTAAGTCAGTTCTCCCATCATGCTCATTTCAAATTTCTTTGCCATCAGTTTTTCAAACTGTTTGCAAAGTTTATAACTTGTTGAGCCGAAGATGATGTCATCAACATATACTTGAACAAGTATAACATCATCATTTGTCTTGTAGATAAACAAGGTGTTGTCTATCTTGCCTCTGACAAATTTATTTTGGATCAGGAAGGATGAGAGGGTTTCATACCATGCCTTGGGAGCTTGCTTCAGTCCATAAAGGGCTTTGTCAAGCTTACAGACATAGTCAGGAAACTCACTGCTCTCAAATCCAGGAGGCTGTTGGACATAAACTTCTTCTTTCAGTGAGCCATTTAAGAATGCACTTTTTACATCCATTTGGTACACTTTGAAGTTCATGTAGGTTGCAAATGCAAGGAAGATCCTGATGGCTTCCATCCTTGCAACTGGTGCAAATGTTTCCTCATAGTCAATGCCTTCTTGTTGGTTGAAGCCTTTGGCAACCAATATGGCCTTGTTTTTTATGACTATGCCATTCTCATCTGATTTGTTTTTGAATACCCATTTCATGCCAATGACTGTAACTCCATCAGGACACTTGACTAAGGTCATCACCTTATTTCTGTCAAATTGTTCCAATTCATCATGCATGGCCTGAACCCAACTAGGATGAGTAAGTGCTTCTTTGACACTTTTGGGTTCAATAGTGGAAATGAAATCCACAAATAGGCATTCATTTGCTAAGGCTGCGGATAGTTTAGCAGCCATGCTTCTGGTGAGCAAGCCTTCAGTAGGCTCTCCAATAATATTGACTAGTTTTATATCCTGAGACCTAGTCCATCTGTCCTGAGGTCTTGGGTACTGACTAGAACTTGTGGAGGCCATATTGGGTAAAGGTGAAGGGATTGGTTCAGACACTTGAGGGCTTTCAGGGTGATGGGTGTCTGAATGATTTGTTTGATCACTGAGATTATTTGGTTCCTGAGCACTTTGAACAGACTGATTGTTAGAGTCAGTGTTTGTTTGTACTTCAATAAACTCAGTGATGCTTGGGTGAGGAAGGTTATGAGGGAGGATGTGATAGGAGATATCAGCATCAGCTTGATACTGAGTGGAAGGATTGTTTTCAGGATCAAACTCATCAGGAGGATATCTTGATGAGTCATCGATTCCTATCTCTTCCACTGAGGAATTTGAGAACCTGATGACTTCAGTGCTCTCATCAAAGGTAACATGAAATGTTTCCTCAGTTTGTTGTCTCCTTGTGTTGAACACCCTGAAGGCTTTTGAGATAAGAGAATATCCTAGGAAGTATCCATCATCAGCCTTTGCATCAAATTTCCCTAGGTGGTCTTTGTGATTATGGATAAACACAGGACACCCAAAGACATGAAAGTAGCTGATGTCAGGGATTCTTCCCTTGAATAACTCATAAGGAGTCTTGCTATGTCTCTTGACAATGATGGATCTGTTTTGTGTGTAACAGGCAGTTTTGACTGCTTCAGTCCAGAAATGTTTTGAAAGGACTGATCCATTTAGCATTGTTCTAGCAGCTTCAATGAGTGTTCTGTTTTTCCTTTCAGCCACACCATTTTGTTCAGGTGTGTAAGGTGAGGAAAAGTTTTGATGGATGCCTTTCTCATCACAGAAACTTTCAAGTTCATGGTTTTTGAACTCAGTCCCATTGTCAGTCCTAATCTGTTTGACTTTGATGTCATTCTGATTTTCAATGTTCCTGACAAAGGACATGATAGTTCCTGCTGCCTGACTCTTTTTGGTCAGGAAGTAAACCCAAGTGTATCTTGAGTATTCATCCACTATGACCAGAGTGTACTTCTCATGATTAATAGATCTAGGACTGATGGGTCCAAAGAGATCCATATGAAGAAGATGTAGGCAGTTCCTGATGGAAAAGTTGGTTTTGGTTTTAAAGGATGCTCTCTTGTGTTTACCTTTTTCACAAGCTGAGCAGGGTTTATCCTTTGAAAACACAAGAGATGGTAAGCCAAGGACCTTATTTTGTTTCACAAGATGATTTATGTTTTTGAAGTTCAGATGGGAGAGTCTTTTATGCCAAAGCCAATTGAGAGTCTCAGTGGCCTTAGCAAAGAGACAAGTACCATTCTGAGTCAGACTAGTCATGTCTAACACATAAACATCTTGTCTTCTAGGTGCAATAAGGACAACTTCCTTGTTTGCATTGAAGATGGTTCCTTGCTTATCATCAAACTGAACTATGTATTTTGCATCACATAGTTGACTGACACTGATCAAATTACACTTAAGGCCATTTACATAAGCTATCCTAGTAAAGACTATACCATTGCAGTTTACTGAACCATAACCTTCAGTGGGACATGATGAGTTATCAGCAAATACCACCTTAGGTCCTGATTCTTCCACATATTTGTGCAGATACTGCTTCACACCAGTCATGCTCCTTGAACATCCACTATCTAGATGCCAAATTGGCTCCCTGGCATGTCTCTGCACAAATAGTAAACTGGGTCAGTTCTTTCTAGGACCCCTCTTCTTAGAGGGCTTGGCTTTAATAGCCTGCTTAAAAGTAGATAATGATTTATGGTCAGTGGTTGAGTGGACTGAGCTCCCACAAATTTTGCATTTTATTGCAAGGGAAGACTCAGCAGACTGAGAGGATGATTTGTTCTTTCCTCTCCTTGCCTGAATGACCTCATCATGTCCTGAGGTGTCATGAGTGGGATCACCACATAGGTCACAGCATGTGTCCATTAAGCAATCCTTAGGGAGGTGGTCATTGAATCCACAATGAGGGCAAGAGGGAAAAGGCTTTGCCTTTTTCATTCTCTGCTTAGCTTCAGATGGATACTTAAGTGCAACTGATTTAAAGTTTGCCATCTTAGCTGAGGCTGTGTATGACTGATGATCAGAGGTTCTGTGATCTTCCTTTTTGCATACCATGCAGTAAAGGATCCTGTAGCAATCATCAGCAACATGATTATTAAAGCCACACAGCTCACATATCAGCAGAGGTTTGGTGGGCTTGGTTTTGGGTTTGGAGGTTGAGGAAGCTGGTTTTGTTTCCTTAATTTTAGATTTAGGATTTTTCTCAGAAGATTCAATCTTCTCACTCAGCTTCCTGACCATCTCAGTCAACTGATCAATTCTTGAATCAGGACTTTGGGTTTTTACCTCAGAAGGGACTGAAGTAGATGAGTCATCAGTGTTTACTGAGACATTTGCTTCAGAAGGGACTGAAGTTGTTGAGTCATCAGTATTTACTGAGACTTCAGGGTTTAGCCTTTTCAGGATTGTATTTCCCGATCCTGATTTCTCCTTTGGAGAATGTTCAGAGTAGACTAATGGAGTGAGGTCTGAGCTTGGAGAAGCTCCTTGAAGGACTTTCAGTGGTGGAAGAGGTATAGTTGATTCTGATTCTGACTCAGTGATTAACTCAGTACTACTAGGTTCTTCAGTGAGTCCTAGCATGCTTTTCAAAGCCTGACTTTCAGGGAGCAAGATTTTCCCAGTCTCAAAGTTGGGTAACTTACTGACTGGGTTGTCCCTGACAATCCAGTCATTTGACTTGGGTTCCTTTTCTTGCTCAAAAGCATTGCCAGCTGGAATAAAGACTCTTTCTTTGTCAGTCTCACTGAGGGTGTCAGTGAGTGGGTTAATTCCTATGACTTTAAAGTTCTCACTAGGATTCATACTGACAGATTCATAGACTCTTGGGTTCTTTTTAGTCCAGCTTTTTATGACAGCTCTTTCTTTGTCAAGTTCATTTTGAAGGGCTTGGTTCTTTTTCAAAATCTCAGTGTTTTGAATTTGTAGTGTGACTACTTCTAACTTGGCATGTTTCAGTGCAAGCAATTCATCTCTACATTTGTTCAATTCTAACACAAGATTATTATATATTTGAAAGTAGGTTAAGCCTTTGTTCTTCTACAAACTTGAGATCAACAGAAATATAATTTAAATAGGACTGCCAATCAGAATCATCATCCATTGAAAGTAAAATGTTTACCTTCTTCATTGTGATGTTAACCCATTCTCCATCTCTAGCATGGCTCTTTCCAACTGCCAGCTGATCACCATCTGAAAGTGTCATCAGTGCACTCACATGAATTTCTTCATCATCAGAGACCTCTTCATCATCCCAGTCATAAGCTTCAGCCATAAGGACCTTGTTCTTGGACTGAACAGGTTTGGGAGCTGGAGCCTGAGAGACTGAGGGAGTGGCCTCAAGAAGAGCAAGCTTGGCTTTTGCCATCCTATACTTAGTTTCATAATCTTTTTGACCACTTTGAGAAGTTTGTGGAGACTGAAACATTTTAGGTTGAAATTTGCTAGCTCTTGAAGAAGAAATATTTCCAGAAAATTTGTAAGAGGGTTCTGAGGTTGTTTTTGAATAGCAGTCTTTTGCAAAATGGCCCTTTTTACCACATTTAAAACATTCAGTGGTCTCATTTGCTTTAGCTTTTGAAAAGTTTGACTGATTTCTTTTTATAAAACGTTTTGAGTTTGCAAGAAGTGCCCTTTCTTGGAATTCCAAGTGTAAGTCACTTAAGTACTCCTCACTGGTTCTATCATCAACCTCATCATCAGAATCCTCTTGAAAATCCTGCACAATACCATTAGAATAAAAGGCAGTTGATATGGGTGAGGAAGTCAGGGCCTTTTTGGTCTCAAGAGCTTTCTTTGAGTCTGGGTATCTTCTTGATATTAGGTTGTCTTCATAGACGAACTTCCCATAGATCTCAGCAAGCTCAAGGGTCTGAATGTGGTTTGCATTCCTAAGGCCCTGAGAGAAGTTTAGCCACTTCTCAGGGAGACTGTTGACAAAGCTAACATTGATCTCATGCTTAGACAAAACTACACCATCATTGGATAACTCATTTATCAGGGTCTTGTACCTAGTGTAGGTCTCAGAGAGACTTTCAGAGTCTTTGGCCCTGAAGGTATTATACTCAAGTTTAAGATCCATGATCCTATTTTCCTTGGTATCTGAGGGACCTTCGAAGCTATAAACCAAGTCAAGCCATGTTTGTTTGGCTGATGTACAGTTAATGACTGATTCCATTATATCGTCAGGGAGACAAGATATAATTATGCTTCTCAGGCGTTGGTCTTGGTTGACCACCCTTCTCTCATCTATAGTCCACTGAGCTTCAGGTTTGTTTAAACCTTCAACAGTTTTAGGGACATAGGGACCTTCATTGATACAAGTGATGTAGTATGGTTCCATACCAGTCAAGTAGCAAAGCATGCGCTTTTTCCACTTGCTAAATTTACCAGCTTCTAGTCTGGGAGCAACAGCTGAATAGCTACCTCCCTTTTTGTCGACTAGCTGGGGCACATTTATATCAGCCATAGTAGGATCTTGGTTTTAAAAACCTTGAGCACTCTTAGTTTTGGAAAGATTTTATAAACCAGAGGCTCTGATACCACTTGTTGTTCCTGTTACACTTATAGAAATAACTAGAAAGTTATCCTAATTGTGTACTAAGACTGATACAATGTATGATTAATTTTACCAAATAAGTTAGAACGTAAATATAAAACAACAAAGGTTTTTCAACGTTTAAATTCTTATTAGAAATTAATCAAAGAATCTATTACCCAAAGTGTTTTGCGGAATAAACACTTTGGGATTGAATAGACAAGGTATGGTGTTCTCTTCTTCTAAACTCAAGCTTTTCTTGAGTGACAACTAAAAGACCCTACTGAGCTATCTCAGTGAGTAGGTTGTTCTTTGGAGGAGAAAAGTGGGCTGTGAAAGTCTAAGCTTTTAGTGCACAACCTTAATTCACTTTTCTCCTCATCTATCTATTTATACACAAGTATAAAAGAAAACCTATAACTAAAGTACAAGTTGACCTAAACTGGTCTGACAAAAGTACAACAGTGTTTTGTCATTACCAATAATCTACATCGGGAATAGGCTAAAAGATCCTTTAGAGTGTCTGCCCAACCACTCTCTGACTTTAAGCCGTTTTAAGGAAAGTTCTCTTTCGGCGTGATAAGACTTGTCCTTATCCTTTTCAAACTTTCCCGCTCGATCCCGCCTTTACTTCAGGTCTTAGATTAATTCTAAGTCTTCAGTCTTTAGTCTTCAGTCTTTAAGTTGTTCAGGAGACTGAGGGGTTCAGTGAGCTCTTGTCAGTACTCACTGAACCCATCATCTTCTTCTTCGGCTTAAGTCTCACTCAGGAAGTACCGCCTTCCTGAGGAGTGAATCCTTCGCCTTGAATTCGCCTTAAGCATCCTGAAGATGACTCACTGAGTTACTGTTAACTCAGTGACTTGAATTGTTCTTGGTTGGTAAACACTTGGCTTAATTTGTGTTCAAATCCTGTTTTAGATAATTGGGTATTTATGGACCCAACATTAACTGCTGATGAACGAGCCAAACAGTTAGCTGACTTCATAAATGCAAGAGACAATGATGATACATTGGGTGGATTCTTAGAAAAGTTCAAGCTTAAGAAGAAATCAAAGATTCCCAAGAAGATGACTATTGCAGAAAAGAAACATGATATGAAGATGTATCTAAAGAATCAAATGCATCTATCTTTGGAACAGATGAAAGGGAAGTCATATGAGGAGATTCATATTGCATATCTCAAAGCATTTGAGAGAGATCAAGGTTATAAAGCTGTTGATTATGATGATGTGCAGAAATATTGTTTTCAGGGTAGAAAGGCTAAAGAAACTAAACTTGTAATTGAACCTGATAAAATGGTTGAATTACAACCTGAAGTTGAGAAGTCATCAGGAGAAGTGCAAACTGAAGCAGTAAAGCCAATTGTGTTTCAAAGAAGAAAAGGTTTGGAAAGAAAAAGTAAATACAAGAAAGTGATTGATGAAGAGGAATCTGAGGAAGAACCTTCATCTGAAGGAGCTACTATGGGAACAATTGAGAGCTCAAAGAAACCAGCTAAGATAGTTAACTATAAAATTGTTATGGCTGGAGAAAGAGCTTCATATATGATTATTAGGGAAGATTATTCTAATATTATGTATATGAATTTTGCTGCTATTTTACATGATATAAGCAGGGAGGATTTAAAGGAACTATACAAGGTGGTGAACATCAAATTCGGAGATAATCCACCTGAAGATGATGTTACAAGAGTCTTTTGGGGAAACTTGAAAGTAATGTTTGAGCCACCAACTGAGTCAAATATAGTGTGGAAACTCCCTGAACAGCAAAAGATCACCAACTGGACCTACTTCTATAACTGCAAGGTACATTGTTTATCTGTTAAAGATGGTGATATTTATATGCTTGCAGAAGTGGAATATCCTCTATCATCAAGTGTTTGCAAATATATGTTAAACAAAAGGTTATCTGCTGTGAAGAAGGATGATGTATATGAGCAGATATTGGACTTAATAAAATTGCAGTCATTAAGAGATGTAGCTTGAGGATGTTTGAAAGAATTTTCACAAGTTGTTAAGTGAGACTATTGGAACTTCTCACTTGGTGGAGGTGCTTTGCACTAACACAACAAAAGGTTATCAGTCCACCATGTCTCATCAACACAAGGACTGGCTAATCCTGAGCAAACGGCTAACAGGTAAAGATTGCTCAAATTCGTTTATGGCTGGCAATTTGCCAAAAATTGTATGGTATTCAACTCACCATATCTAAGATAAGTGAAGAGTTGGCTAGCCCACAAGGTTATGGCTTGTGGTAAAGGCTGTGGAAAACCATAAATGGTAATCAATTCACCATGATGAGGTGCTTTTCCATCAAAGAATTGGCTAGTCCAGAAGCAAACGGCTTTTGGTAAAGACTTAACAAATCCGTTGATAAGCTGATGATTTGCTAAAAATCATATGGTTATTAATGTACCATGGTCTGACACACCAAAACATTGGCTACTCCAGTGGTAATGGCTATTGGTAAAGAGATTTCAAATCCATTACATTTTCAATGATTCACCTCTCACAGATGGTAACACATTTGGAAGTGATGAGAATAGTCTGGAACTTAAATGAATTTGATGTACATATAGTCAATGTTGCTGCAAAGACCATATTAGAAGAGCTTATCAAGATTCAAGCTGCTAGAAAGGTACAAGACCTAAATACAATTCAAAGTGTTCAAGATTCAATCCTCAGAAAGCTTAATCAGAAGAACTTGAAGTTCATGGAGCATGAAGATCAAGTTAGGGGAGGATTGTTGGGAATTATGATACGATTCAAGAGAAGACAACTTAGGTCTGGTAATATATCGGAGTTAGGTCTGTCTTTGTAATTAGGTCTGGTAATGCAAAGTTAAGTCTGGTAGTCTGTTTAAGTCTGGTTGACTTAAAATGTTAAGTCTGGTCGTGAAGATAGGAAAGTCTGTTAGAGATAAGTTAGGAAAAGATACAAAACGTGTAAGTATCTTTATAGAAGATTTGTGAATATCTTCTTAGTCGGTTAGCATTAGGGTTTCCTTGTGTTATAAAAGGATCCCTAAGATTGTTAGTTTCGTGTGTGAGTTGTACGAGTTTCACTATTGTGATTAAAAGTAATATACGAAGTTAGTGTTATCTCTGTGTGTTCTTCATTGTTCTTGTTAAGATTCCGCATTAACATTAACAATCGTCTAGGGTTTCTCACTTAGATTGGTTTGGATTTATCCCAACCATCTGCTAGGTATTCAAGACTACTTAGAGATCCACATACAATTCGTGGACCAACATTTCACATTTTCAGATCTTACTTAAGCTTTTTCAAGCCTAAAAATAAGCTCAAAAGACTGTCTTATTAGACCAGTACATACTGATTTATCAGTATGTACTTGTCTTGATTGCCCTATTTTGCAGCCTATTTATAAGCTCTTAACAAGCTTACTAAGTCCTGATTTTTGGTTTCTGAGTTCCTCACTAGGTCAACTTTAAGCATTATCAGTCTTTGTGGAATTAGTTGTCACCTAAGTGCTTAAAAATTAGCCCAAAGTTGCCTAGAATCTACTGATATGCCCTGTGCATAGCAGTCCTCTTGTGCTTATTTGTTATTGATCAGTGCTTATTTCTGAGTATTTGTGGCTTTTTCTTTTTCAATTTAGCTTATTGTTGATTGTGTAGCTTATTTCAGTTTGGCTTTAGCTTAATATTAGCTTAAATAGCTTATTTTGACCAAGCCTTGGGCCATTCTTCTTAATAGCCAACTAATCAGATAAGCAGGGCTTATTTTTGGGCTTATTATAAGTTTTCAAAAATAGTTCTAGTTTTAAGAGTTGCTTATTACCTTGTGCTTAATTAGTTTTTAAAATAAAAATCAAAAAAATAAGTAGTTAGCAAAAAGGACCAAAACCAGGTTCGAACCCTGGTCTCCTGACTCACAAAGCTACACACTCACCATCTGCCCTAGGGACTTTCCTGGTTAACCTTTGCAAAGTTTTATATTTAAACTAAGTTTTTTCCTTTAGCCTATTTTCTCAGTTTTCTTATTAACTGCTTATTCAGAAAAGCAGTTAGCCCACTTTTATTTTTCATAGTTTCTGTTATTCATTAAGTAGTTTCCTGGAATTTTTTAGATTTTTCCATTTTAATTTAGTATTTTTAATTAATTTTCCTTTTAAATTCAGTTTTTAATTCATAATAAAAAATATAAAAGTCAGAAAAATATAAATCTTTTTTTAAAAATTTTCTTTTAATAATTAGAATTTAAGAAAAATAGATTTGGACCCGTAGAGTTTAAATTTCTAAGATTTGACGTTTTAGGCTCGGGTTTTTCCAGTTTAAACACGTTTTTAGATTTTTCTTTACGTTTTTGGTCTTTAGTGTTTTAAATTTGCCTTAGTTAATTAAACTGTTGCTTAGATTACAATTTCATAATTTTAGTTTATAAATCCAAATATCTCTTTTATATCCATTCACTACACGATTCACAATCCCGATCTCACTAATTCCATTCATCCTTCATCGGGGATAACGACTCGGGTTTACATATTTCCTTTGTAAATCTTGGAGAAATATAAGTGTTGATTTTAAAGAATCGGAGCCCTTGATCAACAGTAGGGTACAGTTCTGGTAGACTGGTGCGAAACGAAATAGGATGGTATGACATGTAATTTGGTACACATTACTTCTTTGCACTATCCTATTTCGTTTCCCACCGATCTCTCAGAATTCAATCGTATTGTTGACCACGACTTTTTCTCAAAGGAGCATACGACGTTCAATGTAACTTGCTGGTCTTACCTTTCTTCTCCAATTCCTTTTAACAAAATTAACTGGAAAGAAAAGTCACAACTCCGAACTTGAAAACATTGTACGCCATATGCCATACGAAATTGCATATGAATATAAAAACACAAAAAAATCTCCTGCTTACAGCTTTCGGTAATAACTCATTTTTTTATCATAATATATAAAGCTCAAAAAACATAATACCAACATTTGGACACATTTATGCAACCTACAATAATAACATGTGATCTTATTCTTATTTCACGAGTTTTTTTGTGCAGAAACAAATAACCCACGCTTATAAAATGGTGTTTATCATTCCGCTTAAAAGAAAGAGCAGAAAGAACTGCAATTGAAAAGCCACCGGAGAGTCAAAACCGATGTAACAGGTATCGATTCTTTTATTTGCAACATTTTTTTAACATTAACCCTGCAATTTCTATTTAATCATGTTCTTCCTGTTTTGGCAGGCCCGCAAATACGAACCACCAAACCAATCTACATGCGCACCAGTCGGTGTCTTTGGAGTAGAATTGCACAGGTTGCCGAAACCATATTGCAAAAGAGGTGAGATACATAACATCCAGGATGCTAGATATATTGGCCCGCATAAACCATACTGAAGGATTCTTGGTTTCACTATACATAGCAAAGATCCACCCGTTCAGCTACTTGCAGTGCACCTTCAGAAAATGCAGCGTGTTATACCTAAACATTCAGTTAATGTTGTTCTTTTGTCGTCACAACCATCTGTATTACGACGCTAACTGAATGGTTCAGATACAACCCGTTGCATTCATCATCCTGAAGACGAAACAATGTTTTAGACATACTTACTGATGCAATAAAGATCACACATGAAAATCTTGAAAATTCTTTGGCAAATCTTCATTTCGGCTTGCTTCTTCCAGTCATCAGGTACAACAGCGAGGCAACATCTGATTCGAAGACAGAACTGCTATATAGCAAATAATGAACCATCACATGCAGCCTTGCATTTGACTTGGAAATGAAAGAAGTAGACGAAAAACTAGATGTGAGAAAACCGAGCCCAGAAAGAGAACGAGAGGAAGGAAACTACGGGCGAAGGACTAACCCAACACCAACCCAATAGAGCTAGCCAGCAAGCTCACGGTAAAGGAAAGCTTGCCTTAATTGAAGTAGGGGCTACAAAGGCGTATAAACTTGCGAAGGCGTGTAAACTTGCTTGATTATCAGCTGGACCAGCACACATTTTTTTCTCCATTCAAATATTGACTATTACGAAAGTAGGTTTGATGATATACTTTTTTCAGATGGATTCTCCATTCGAATATTGACTATTGTTTGTCACCCTAAAAACAGTAATACACCCTCGATTTTTCGACCAGCAATAGTCAATATTCGAATGGAGAGTTCATCTGGAAAAAGTATATTACCAAACCTACTTATGTACATGTAGCCAATAAACATATACAATGTCTTTTATATATAGACTAGCTTTTTGTACGAATTGCATACCATTTTCTGTTGTTAGTTATACCAATTCATATGTTTAAATATATACATACATCCGAGCCATAGAAACAAATACAGCGCAAAAAAAATCCCGCGAAGCCGCAACGCGGCAGGCCGCCGCTTTGCTTGTTACCATATATTACTATTACCCCCATGAAACGTCGTTGTTTCATTAAAGTAATAGTAATAGCCCAGTAGCCCAACCGAAAGGTTTGTTTCGTTTAATAAAAGAATTATTTACAAAACAGCCCTCCAAACTTTGCAACAAGTTATGAAATCTATCAAGAACATTCTACTATTTACGATTTTTTTTATATAACAAACTTCATTTATCAAATATCCAACAAATATCTAGCCATTTATTTAATAAAAATTACCTGATGAAAAGGCATATGTATTACGAACAAAACGAGCCCAATATTGATATGCTTTTGACGCACGCACGATTTTATAAAAGAATGTTGAAGTTTAATATATGGTTAAAAAAAATAAAAAATAAAAATAAAATCCCTCTTAACCTACCAAATAATTTTAAAAACTACCATAAAATTCATTTAAAAATAGATTTTAAATGAAAATTACGACAACCACTCTGTACTTTTAGTTATTTACGATTTTTCTAAATAACAAACTTTATTTATCACATATCTAATGAATGACTACTGATTTCCTTTTCAAATTGCGAATAAAATGAACAAGATGTTGCAATGCTTTTGTCTTACGTATAATTTTATATATAATACTGAACTAAAAAAAATTATATAAAAAGACAATTCTGCAACCCAAAAAATACATACATCGACAACAAATTAACCACGCCACAACGCGCGGGTGTCTATCCACTCGTCATGACTCAGATCTAAATAATATGGAGTAGATAATATAATTAGGTCTGGTGTTCATGGATCGGGTAATATCCGCAGTAACCGAAAACCGAAACCGAACCGAACCGAAAATAACCGAACCGAATTTTTAACCGAACCGAATTGGTAAAAACCGAACCGAACCGAACATTTTATTCGGTTTATGGTTCGGTTATGGGTTTAGGATATTGACAACCGAACCGAACCGAAAACCGAATTATAATTAATATTTAATATTTTTTATATATTAATTAAAAAAATATAACTTGACTAACCCTAGGTCCTATGATGTTAGGGTATTTTGTGTTCAATAAATGTTAAAACTTGTCTAGGTATGTCGTTTTGCATATATTTTGGCATACCGTCATGGGGTCATGTGCTATGATTAGTTATTTTTTAGGAAAATTTCGGTTTTCGGTTTTGACCCATAACCGAACCGAACTTCGGTTCGGTTCTCGGTTCGGTTCGGTCACAAATATTTTCGGTTCGGTTCGGTTTTCGGTTATGACCCAAAAAAAATTTTTAACCGAACAACCCGAACCGAATAAACCGAATAACCGAGAACCGAACCGATGAACACCCCTAAATATAATAGGTCTGGTGGACCGTGGATGGTAGTCATAGGCTCATAGCCCTTAACCCAATAGGGTTCACTACTTCACTTGCGAAACAATATTAAACACCCTATAGTATATAAGTTTTGGGCCTGTATCGTTTGCGTAAAGTGTGATCTTATTTAGGCCCATTGTGCCTGTTTTATTCACCGACCGTATACGTAGTTATGTAACCTTAATTTTTTTTACAGTATCGAACTTTTCGTTTCATTAGAATCACGTGAATCATGAGTTTCAACTTAAGGACAAGAAGATCAAGTTCCAATATTATGAAATTAAAACGTATACATTACAACGTGTGACTAAATTTTCTTTTTTGTATTGCAGTGTCACTTGTAATTCTATATGATTGCTTGCATTTACCCAAGAGTACAAATATGTTTATTCTCTTTACTAAAAAAAGTGTGTACGAGTTAAAAAAGTAAAAAACGTATTAGTTCATGTATTTGTATCTGCAGGGTAATATCAAATATCTACATAACAAAGAATTTGGTGGCCTTTTCTATTAGATGGTGAATACTGATACTATGTGCTATTCAAATGTAAACGATTGCAGATATTGACAACCCGTATTACTTTTCCACCGTATAAATTTAGTTGATCAATTAACGAAAGTTTTGAAATATATGTCATAAGTTTAATAACAACTTCGGACTAAGACTATCCACAGTAAAGGGAAAATGAATCGATCGATCAATCGATCGCACTCGATCGTCCTTGCTGTGGAGTGAAATGAGGAATCGATCGATTGCTATGTTTTTGTGAATGAAGGTCGTCTAAGCGACCACCAATCGATTGGTATTTTGCATTTTTTTTTACCGTTTAGGATTTGAACGTTGGGACTAAAAAAAAAATAACTTTTAAACTTATACTTTCACACTATAAATAACATACTCATTTCACTATTTTTTTTCACACATTCTCTCAAATAACACATTTATTTCACGATTTTTTTTCTTCACACTTTCACACTATGAATTCTTACGAGCTTAAAAGCCGATTTGGTGGAAGACATTTGGCATCGTCAAAATCAAAACTAGTTTAGTCGTTTTATTATCGTAATGTTTGAAAGTTATTTGAATTTTATTGTAATGTTTGAATTTTATTTGAATTATTAATGAAATTTAAGTTTGTTGTTAAAAATGTATTTTTTTAATAAAAATTAAAAAAAAAATAAAAAATAAAAAATGATGAAGGTCGCTTGAGAGAAAAAGTTGACATGACAGAAAAAATGAAAGGGATTGACCATCCTTACTGTGTGCAGCCTAAAGTTCACTCGAACATGTGATGAGCGAGGCTCGTTCATTTACGTATTTTAAGTAAAATTCTAAGCATGCCAACAAATTGTGGTTCATATATTTTTGGTTAAATTCTTCTACAGTATTATTTTAGATTGACATTAAATGTCATAACCTGAGAAAGTGATAGAAATATATGAGAAGAGAAAGAGACGTATGGAAGTTGTTGGTTTCTTGGATTTTGGGAGTTCATGTTTTTTGTGAGAGTCATGGTGCTACATCACTCCATGTGATTGTTACATGTCAAGTTGTACCACATATTATTTTTTTATTCTATTCATTCTCAACTTTCCAAATAAGTAGTAGATCATCTTCAAAGCTGTGTATTGCTAGATGATATTTGAATGTTAACGTGTTGTAAATAATAACCAAAGTTCTATAAGAAAAAAGATGGACTAAGAATGAACTATATTCCATAAAAGGTGTAGATTGACGGGAATACCCTGACCCCGGTTGCCTTTTGGCACCAGTTATTATCCATTCCATAAAGAATAGCTTCGGCAACTTTCCGAGTCCAGAGTAGCACCACCTGGAGTGAGACGAGCCGAGACTCCACCCCCGAAAGAACTATATAGAGAGTTGCAAAAAGGTATTTGTCAACTAAAACATCAATATATCTTGATTTTTTGTTTTTAATCATAATAACTTTTGCTTTGCAAAAGCGAAGGAATAATTAAGTTACTATTATGTACGTCAAACACAATCGTCATATATGCAAAATTTTAAATAGAGAAATATTATAAGACTTAAAATATATGTCTGATTTAAGTTTGAACGTACATATCAACATTTTGATGGTTGCAACAATTTCTTTTATATTATATCAATAAAACAATAACACACATGTTTAGTCACGAAGCTAATCATATTATTTGGCTTCCTAAGTTTTTACTTTTTAAATATATTACCCTCCTAATATTAAATTAAGTTAGGCGTGTTCGTGTAATTTATATATGGCCATAAGACCTTAGGCTGCTCGTTATGCGACCCTTGTAAGGGGCGGTCTACGAACGAAGGAAGTGGCCCCCCATGACGGAGACCTTAGAGGACGCTTCCCCTCCATTTTTTGTGTGTGATTCGATCGCCTAGGTGACCTCACTTGTGCGTTTAATTTGAGTGTGTTTGTTTTTTTATTAATTTTTGTGAGGTATGCTTTTGGTGTCCACTGGAGTCCCCTTACTACGGGTTTATGGTCATGTATTTGGTTTAGGAAAAAAAAAAAATTGATGCGGTGCTGAGTTGGCTGAGTTTTTTGGTGTCTCTTAAGTCACCATAACTACTAGTCTTACAATATCTACTTTCACATTCAATAAGTTTATTTATTTAATTGTAGTCTACTCTTATATTTTGGTTTATAACTCTTTGGTCTCAAAATGATAATAAATTAATAAGCGAGAAAATGTTGCTTACGAAATGTAAGAAGAAATTATAAGCTCTTAACTCTATATATAAGTTTAAACAAACACCGTTTAAACCACTTGTGATGGGAAAGCCTAATCAGTAAATCACGGTGAAAGCTTGTCACTAATGTGCGTGGCTAAGCCAAAAAAAAAATGGAGCAATCGGATTTGTTTTGTGCGAGTGTTTTTGGTACCAGTTTAATGGGGTATAGTTAAATGATGAAATTAAATGATTGTTACATGTGCAAAGATGATAAGAAGATATGAAAGATGAGAGATTATAGATAACGATGAACACTACCATATGCGGTCTTAGAGCTTTAGGTGTGGTCTCGTTGTGAGCTCGCCACTCCAACGTGGCCCTTTTGTTGAAACTCGCCACCACACCGTGGTGGTTCGACATTGCTCGCCAAACACGAGCTGCTCACCTACACGACGAACCAAATGACTGACAACGTGACCGTTTGATGGGCCAGTGAGGTATAAAAACGGTAATATTACCGTTTCACTTAAAAAAAAAAAAAAAAAAAAAAAAAAAAAACAAAACCTTAAAACACTTTAATTTTCACTCTATAAATACCATCAATTTACACATTATTTTTCAAATACAATTCAACCAAATAACTTTACTCTCTATATCTAAATTAAAAAAAAAAAAAAAATCTCAAAATCCAAACGAAGTCTATTTCACGAATCTCCTCACCTTAAACCCACAACAATACGGGGGTTCGTCAAACCCGTCGACCCCCTCGTCACAAAATCTAATTCGTCGTCGTCACAAATTCCTACATATGATACGTAATTCAATCCCGAGGCAATTTACCTTAATCAACAATATACGTTTCAACAGGGATTCGCGAATCACCACCAACAACGATTTCCGGCACCACGATTTTTTAACCTGTCACAACCTTCAATATTTCCTCAATCTCAACCACAACAACACTTTTAATCACAACCATCAGGTTCACAATTCAAAGTAAAATATATAAGATTGTATTACTCTAGAAAGTGTAAAGATATAGTACAATTCCAATCAATAACTCCATCATAGATTCATATCCCATACCCACAGAGACGCACACAAAACCACTAACCACAGCTTTTAATGTTAGGTAGTTTCGTTGGATTATCTAGTTCGATGCCATATCTATATTTTTATTTATTTATTTAGAGTTAACTACATTTTTGGTCCTCGTGGTTTATCGGGTATAACGATTTTGGTCCAATAGTTTCATTTGTAACGGATCTTGTCCTATTTTCGCTGACCCGTAACGGGTTTGGTCCATTTTTCGTATCACCGTTAGTCAAACTTAGTTTGACCGTTAAAACAAAAGGTATTTTGGTCATTTCACTCAAAATCATATAATTTTGGGGGCAGTAAGTCAAGGTACCTATTTGTAAAGTTTGTGTGTTCTTTGTTACATAATACAAGGACCAAAACAAAAGAATCATACATAAAAACAAAAAAAAATCCCTAACAATTTTCAGATCAAATCAATCCATTTCATCACCATCAAGGCATCAATGGTTTCCAACCAACACTTTCCGGCACCGACCAATCCCAAACCCAAACCCAAACCCTAATCCCAACCAACACCCACAACAACCAAACCCAGTTATCTTTATTCCACGTGTCATTCAACCAAGACAACGGCTGTTTCGCTTGCGGCATCAACCAAGGTTTGGGATTAAAAGGGTTGATATGGATTTTTGCGGCTGTTTCGCTTGTGGTAAATGATGTTGTTATAACATTGGGTGTTGAATGGGTTTGATTCTAGAGTTGTGTTTGGGAGTAAAAGTGGACTGGTGAGTGGTGGTGATGATATGAAGAAGTGAGTTAGTTTGTATACATATTAACTGATCAAGATCCATCATTAACTGATCAAAGAACCATCACCATAAAAGCTTATTAAGCTTTTGACCTCAGGCGTTGACTTTTCACAAGTCAAGGTTGGTTTAAAATATGATTATTGATGATGAAGATGTTGGTTGTGTTTTAATTTGGGTTTTTGAATGGGTTGGCTGGTTTTGGTTTTGGTTTTGATTTTGGTTTTGATTTTTTGATTTGGTAATTATTCTGGCTTTGTTGAGAATATGAAAAAAATGATGTTAAATCCTCATGAATTCAAGATATATAAACGAATCTTAAGACATATAATATTCGAACAAGGTAGGTGGTCATGGGTTTCATAATGATTTTGATTTGTTCTTGTAATTTTGTTTCTTGGATTTAACTCAAAGATTGATGTAGGGTTTGTCTTTGTAGATTTTATAAAGATCTTTTGAATAAAATTTCAAAACCCTGAGATCTTGTTCTTGTCTATTTTCGGTTTTTGTTGTTCTTGCTTCTTGTTGTTAAAGACATAGATCAATGATGAGTTTAGTTTCAAACTTCTAAGATCTTTTAAAGATTTGGTATGAAATTGAACAACCTGAGATCTTGAATTTATTATGTTCCGAATATATGTTATTGTTCTTTCTCATTTGTAACAGTAGCATAATGTGATAAAGAATAATGAAGAAAGGGGCATTTGAGTCATTGTACATCATCATCCGAGGGTATTTTAGTCATTTTACGTTTTTTTTAACCAGTCAAACTAACAGTCAACAAAAATTCGACCAAACCCGTTATAGGTCAGCGAAAATAGGACAAGATCCGTTACAAATGAAACTATTGGACCAAAATCGTTATACCCGGTAAACCACGAGGACCAAAAATGTAGTTAACTCATTTATTTATTATCATCTAAAGTTTTGTTGGTCTCCAAGCTATGGTAAATGATGTCTTTTGCAACAAATTCATCAACATAGTACAAAGCAGCCAAATCCCAAAATATCCCTGAGAGCACCTGGTGTGGGCTCGTTGTGGCTTCGCTGTGGGTGACATGACAGCTCGCCGTGGCTCGCCATGACAACGGCCCAACTCGCCGTAACTCGCCATCAACTCCTTACTCGTCTGCACGGCGAGGTTGAAAAGTGTACGGTGTGTCAGTTTTTAAACGTTACCAAACGTTTAAAATATAAATTCGACCTTTTTTTTTTTTTTTTTTTAAACATAACTTCACACACTATAAATACTACTACCTCCGTCTCCTAATAAGTGTTCAGTTTGACTTTTTACGGTATAATTTGTTCAGCTTTGACCTCAAATACTTTTATGTGTGTTATATAATAATTGATCCAAAATATATGAATAAATTATATTTTTTAAATGTATTTTCATTGATATAATTTTTATCAAGTATTACATAACACAAATAAAAATATTTAAGATTAAAGTTGAATAAGAAAGATCAAAAAAAGTCAAACTGTACACTTTTTATGGGACGGAGGGAGTACCATATTTTTATAAATTCTACACAACCTTTCACACTAAACTCTATAAAATAATAACCAATAAACATGAGTGCATCATCTTATTCCGGCGAAAGTGATTTTGAAGAGATATCGGAGCTCAAGATGATTCTTCAAGAATATGAGTATGAGCAATTGTTACAGCAACATGAAGCCGGAAGTTCACAACAACGTAGATACATCCCACGTGAACGTATGTATTTCTTAAGTTGTGTATGTTTTTTTAACGTCTTTTTTTTTTTTTTTTTTTTTTTTTTTTTTTTTTTTTTTCGTATCTTTAGTTTATGTTTCGTATGTGTTTTAATATGCTGTACTGTATTTTATTTTAATGAATGAATTTTATTTTATTTGAAGATGTGAAAAAAAAAGAAAAGGAAGTGGTGAGACCCAAATAAGTAAGTTGTGGTTATGTTATGATAAGGGGGTTGTAAAGGGAGGTTTGTCATGGTGACGTGACACCCCGTGGGACCCAAATGAGTAATTTTTTCTACTCACCACAATCCAGCGTCGGGACCGACGGGGCTTGAACCCGCAGCTTCCGCCTTGACAAGGCCTTGCTCTGACCGATTGAACTACAATCCTAGGTGCTCTAAGAGCACAAGGTGTGGTGAGTAGAAAAAACTACTCATTTGGGTCACACGGGGTGTCACGTCACCGTGACAAACCCCCTTCTACAACTCCCTTATCACAACTAACTACAACTTACTCATTTGGGTTCCACCACTTCTTATTTTATTTTATTTATTCAATTTTCTAAATAACATACAATTCATTCAAATAATACAAATAACATTTTTTATAAAGCAAAAAAAGTTATATTAAAAAAAAAAAAAAAAAAAAAAAAAAAAAAAAAAAAAAAAAAAAAAAACACTCAATTTATAACCGTACCCGCACATACCCAAACTAAACCCTAGTCATTTCCATCTTTTATCGGCCGCTATCTTCATCTTTTTGGTTACCCTTTTCTATCTTCATCTTTTTGCTGCTGATAAATCATTCATTTTGTTAAAAAAAAAAAATCAAACGGATATATTTAACAAAATATAAACCATTTATATTCACTTTGGCCCCACTCCAACAGTAAGAATGTCAGGCATTTGGGTTCGTTGTGTGCACGACGAGGTGCTATTTGGCGAAGGATGGCGAGTTTGTCCGGTGTCGTGGCGGGCCCTAACGAAAATGCCAGGTCAGACTGGCGAGGGGTGGCGAGCCCCATCCCTAGCGCTCTAATTAAAATGTTAAATGTTTGGTGGTCAAGAGTACAAGAGATAAAAGAAATTATAGTTTCAATTATGAAAGTTGGTGCTTCTCATAATATGAGTTACCATTAATATTCAAATACTCCATAAAGGCATCCCCTTGAACTTTAGGCTAGATTATATTTGACTATTTGTTTTTTTATCATCCAATTCAATGGTGTAAAGGCTATTTTGACATTATATTGTGTAAATCAATTGATTATTGTATAATGTTATGTGACATGATTTGTTTACACAGTGAGATATCGAAAGGGGTGAGTTATTCAAGCCCCCCTATAGGGGGGGTGTTGACTTTTCATGTGCTGCCGCCGCTTGTACGGTGTGCTTTAAAATTTGTACATGTTGACCAGAATAAGCGGAGTCCACATAGTAAGGGGGGCTTGTATAGTATAACCCGTGAGATATCGAAAGGGCTGAGTTATTCAAGCCCCTATAGGGGGTGTTGACTTATGTAAAAGTTTAGGCAAAAACCATACATGTCAGTAACACTAACGTTAGTCAAACTAAGATGTCTTATCATCACAAGTTTTTTAAGTACACTTTATATCATTTACATATAAAGTTGAGGTATACGAAAATGTCTAAAATTATTGGTCTAAGGATTATTGGAGTTATATGAAACTTTAACACCAACCCTCTTTTTTTCCTCTTTTTGCGTCTTTAATAGCCGATCTACGGATTATTGGATACCATATCTATCAATAAGTCTAACGTTGAGTCAAACGAAAATGTCTTATCGTCACGAGTTGTTTTACTTTAAATCATTTATGTATGAAAATCAAGTTTTTCAAGATCGGGATCTTGAATGATCGTTTTTGTCCTTGCAAAATGACGATCGTTAGATCAGATTGGGATCTTAATATCTTATTATAATGTCATTTTCTTAAGGGTTTTGCTAAACAACGCCCACTGGGCAATGCTTAAAACGCATTAAACAATTTGTTCTTTCTATATTTAAAGTAATTATGCATTTAATGCACAATAAATGAACATAAAAATTAACTTAAATATATGTCATTTTTTATTTAACAAAGTCTAAGTTTCTTTTTATATTTACATTAAACATTGCTCATTGGGCATTGTTTAGCAAAACCCTTTTCTTAATAGTTGTTTAAAATTATGCAAATCTACAAATTGTTATATATCAAACACAAAATTATATGAATGTTTCATAAAATGTTAGCCTAAATTACGATAATAAAAAGTTTAAAAGGGTTAACCTCTTGTTTTTTTAATTCTATAGAACTTAATCTATAAATTTACAGATATTATCTTGTGGTTTGAGCAAAATAAGATACAATAGGATCAGGATCTTAATATCACGATCAAGATCGTAAATTTGTTAAGATCCTACATAAGATCATGATCGTTTTTTTGATTTGCAGTATTATAAAATCGTAAAATAATAAGATAAAAATCGAGATATTATCAACCATGATAGCAAGAGTTGAAAATTGACATGAATAGAATGAAGCAAAAAGGACATAGAAAGACAAAATACGAGTAGTTGTTGATGAAAGATCCCATCAATCTTACACCTCCATGCCTACTTTTGTCCACACAGCATTTCTTCCCTTTCTAAAACTAGAAAACAATATTGCTATTCGTACGTGGAATTATTAGACAATTTTCTTTTTGAAGACTTTATATCACAAAAAATTTATAAAGGGGTAACATTTTGAGTAATTAGTTTACTTTGCATGAACAGTTTGTAGATAAACAATCACCATGACATGAAATGAGTGTACGTGCTTTAACTAAAATAACTCCTCTTAGTTTATCATAATGACATGAATGAAATCGTTAAGTTAAATAAAGAAAGACCAACTGAAACATATCTCAAATACCACAAAGAGGCAAATTTGCATAACAAAAAGTGAAACTGAAACATGCATACACTGATCAGTATTGTATAAACTTCATTTTTTTCGTTCTCAACCATTATAACCACTTCTCTCGTACATTATTTTTTCAAACATGCATATCACTACAAGAATCAGGAGAACAGGCGACGAACACGGTCCCAACGACACTTGTCGTCGGCATTTAGCACTAAAGGACAAAAAAATCATTTGACCGAAACAAGCGAGCGTTGAATTTTTTTGTTGTTAAAATCCCGACGACCTGTCGTCAGGACAATGTTAACTTACACCCCCACAAACATGGTACCGACGACATATCGTCGGTACCATATAAATTGAAACTAATTACCGTGATTAGCGTTTAATTAACGTTAATCGTAATCATTAGTGTTATTGTCCCGACGACATGTCGTCGGGACGAAATGAGGCCAAATTTGGTCTCCCCAGCTTGTAAATAATAGCGAATAATTGGGCGGGATTTTATCCAGCCAATTTGGTCCCGACGACATGTCGTAGGGATTTATTTTCCCGCCTCATTGCAACTTTATCCCGTCAATTTTTTACTTATATATAACCAATCATCCTCAACTTGGCAAAACGCACATAACCCAATCGTTAATTCTCACAAAACACACATAACAATGGCTGGTTACACGCCGGAAGAGGAATGATCAAAGGTTTTATCGTCGCTTTATCTCTTTAATGAAGTTCTTAATACATATGGCTGGGAAATTTATGATGAATATGGTTCTTATAAGAACATTAGCTCGTGGATAAGAGACCAGATTCTGGAATGGTTGAGGAAAAAGCCATACTACAGAGAGATGTTGGACGCTCAAGCTGATGATGTTGGAGGAGAAAGCACGTTGGAAACCAAAATTGATGATCTGGGAAATAGGATAACAAATCTTGAAGCTACGTTTGAACATTTCATCAAGCAAAGGAAAGCAATGAAGGGAAAAGATGGTGCAGGTTCTAGCAAAGTGGGAAGTAGCAGCAAAAAAAAAAAAAAAAAATGAATGGGCGATGTTTATTATGGTCTACGTCGTGTGTTTCGTTTGCTTGTCGAGTTGTTTCGTTTGCTTGTCCAGTTGTTTCGTTTGAGTTGTTTCGTTTACTTGTCAAGTTGTTTTGTTTGAGTTGTTTGGTTTGCTTGTCGAGTTTTTTTAATTTCACTCACTCTTTGCATTTACTGCAAATCTTCCATAATTTACTCAACTCCATTTGGATGGATTGACCTTGATGATGTGACAATCTCATTTACTTGCTCCAAATCATTAGGAACCAACATTCCTCATTGGATTCACATCAAATCCAAACACAAAGATCAACACACCTTCTGTCTATAAATTAGGAAGATTAGGATCATCACAACTCACACCTTTACCATCACTACTAACTATCATTCCTGTACTTTAGAGCAACTCTTCTCACATTTCAACAATGCCAAAATCAAATAACTCATCTACAAACAGACCCGCAAGAAGGACAGCTCGTATGAGTGTCCGTCCTTGTTGCTTCGTGAACTTAGCCAATTCATCATCAGAGGAGTCATCTCCACTAAACATCTCCTCACCAATAGCCAATGAGAATTTTCTCAACCTAACAACTCCAACACTACCTCACACCATCATCAACACACCACCACCAACAATCACTCATGTTGCTACCACACCACCACCCGCTCCATCACAACCTACTAGATCACCTTCACCACCACATTCACCACAACTTCAGCCCCTAGAGTTGTTTAGAACTCCACCTTCATCACCTCATCCATATTTGGATGATTTGGAAGACCTTCCACCAAGGTCCACCAATCCTCCTCCCATGACCTTTGAAGGTCAAGTACCTATGCTCTTTCATCCCATTTATCGGGATATCCATGGTCCTCTCTACCATGATCCTCCACCAACACAACCACAACCTCAACCCCTCTCACCCACATCCACACTCATTACCATTGATGAGGCAATGTGGATCAATGAACCACAAAAGTAATGAAGAGATCAATGAGGAATTCACCCGCCTCTATGCTCTCTCCAATATGGTGGATTCCCGCCTTGGTGAAGCCATGGATCTTCAATCCATCTTGCTCAACTCCATCACCCCTCCATCATCAAACAACCAACCACCACCTCTATCATCAAATAACCAACCACCACCAGCACCTTCAAACAACCAACCACCACCACAAAACAATGAGCCCACTCTTCCTTCCAACTTTCCAAGGCATGATTGCTCCATGTGCGAAAGAACGGCTCATTTGGCTCAAAGGACCAACATCTTGGTCCATGAGCTTCAAAATGAGATGAGGTTCATTTTGAACCATATTCTCGAACGCCTTAATGCGATCTCCCATCCTCCGCAATAGGCAACTTTTAGTTTCTTCCTTTTATAGGAACTTTTAGATTTTTTAGGATGTGTTTAGGTTGTTTTTATGTTGTAACATCACTATTTGGCATAATATCTTGGTTTGTTTGATTTACTAACATTATTGTATGGTTGGTTTGAATTCTCATAATGATTTGAACACTTACATTTAGGTGCATTTTTTGATCAGACACGTATTTTTGACTTTTTAAAGTCAAATGGGTTGAACTATCATGTTTGGTTGACCTATACATATGCATTATGCTACTTGGTTGGATTGATTCACAACTAACCTTTGTTTTGTAGCTTTTCTCAACCTTGAATCATATACGTTGGTACCCTAGCAACGGGGAGTATAGATTGAGGGGGAGTATATCATGTACTAACTCATTATTTTGTAGCATTTCTCATCCTTGAAACGTATACGTTGGTACCCTAGCAATGGGGAGTATACATCGAGGGGGAGCATATCATATTCTAACCATTTGTTTTGTAGAATCATGCATCATAACCTTGGCACTCCAATTAGGGGGAGTATGTCACACCCCCAAATTTCGTGACTTGCAGCGGAATAAGTCATTCAGGGGCATGACTGGTCATAGCACCAAAGTTGTAATTATATTGAACGACCTAAAGTGTCGTTTAGAAAATACATCGTTTGATTATTTAAAAACATTCAGAGTTATAAAGCTAGGTCCCAAAAGGTGAAACAAGTTTTCAGAAAACAAGTTCATACAATTCAAACGATGGATAAGTGCATAAAATATAAAGTGAGACGCGTCGACTCCGCGACTCCATGATGTCCATATGCAAGCCAACATGCGATGCCTTAATTACCTGAAAATACATTGCTAAAAATGGTCAACAAAAATGTTGGTGAGATCATAGGTTTATGTAAATGAATGATTGTACGGAAACCACAAGTATAAAGTGTATGACAAATTCATGCCACATAAAAATGATACATTAGCTCTAAGCTCATGACCCCGAAGCTAGACTGAATGAAGTGCCCCAACCGAGTGTTTGCCAATCACTCAAATATGACAGAAATGAAATGTGTTCGTTTGACCAGTTGGTACTACCAACCCGAACGGAGGAGTCATCCTCAATAGATCTATCCACTCACTCTCCCTTACTAACAATTAACGGTTCATGATAATATAAGGGGACTTTAATCTGGGCAATGATGTAACTTAAGCAATGTAATGAGTTTGTATACTTTGGTCCGCATATAAAAATGGTGCAACGTATTCTCCCACGAGAGTTTAGAAATCAAAAAACAATTTAAAACGGGGCTATGAAAACTCACCTGATATGATAAAGCAACAATGATCACAATGGATATGATGAAACAATGCTCGGTTCCTAACCGCGTCCTATCATGAATGATATGATCTAAGGTAAGCAAATGAAATGATGTTACTCATGCAATCACGTATGTTATCGATACCACTCGAAAGTTTTGAAAACAATGTTTATCGTCAAAAAATACTTTTTGACGTCTTGTTAAGTTATAAACCACATTTCGCGTAAATATGTTAAAACTACACTCCATGATCCTTGTTTGGTATTCTATTGGCAAATATAATGTTTTCGTCGCAAAACAATACTTTTCATACTTGTGAAAATATATCCAAAATGGCCTCGCAAAACTAGTCGCGAATTAGTGCACGTGAAGTGTTGTGAATGAATTTGACGTCCTTGAAAGTAAAACGTTGTTACAAGTCTTTCGTGTTGTGTTATTGGACTTTTGATCATACGCGTCTTGAATAGATAGAAAACCGGCTATCAATGTAATGGCTTGTAAAAATGTTAACGTATATACTTAGAAAAATACTTTCTATTAGGGCTGAAAAATATAATAGAGTTCGTCGGCTTTGAACGTGAATAACTCGGCCGTTATAAGCTCGTTTTCTACGTTCTTTATATCCACGGATTCGTCATAACATGAACTAACATAATATCAATGGGTCGGGTCATCTAGATCACGTCTAACGCCTCGTTTGGTCCTTTAAAGTTCGGCTAACAGCACACTTATTTTCAGAAAATTAGTTTTCGTCGTCTAACTTCGAACGATCATATCTCCTTCGTTATAAGTCGGATTTTAGTGATTCTTGCGGCCACGGTTTCATTTTTGAAAGAAATTTCTGAATATGAAGGCCAAAATATGCCAAAAATTAATGAGTTTTCCAGTTTACACGATTTTGGACAGTAGGTATATATATGTTTTAAAAACTCATTTCTATGGTTCTAATCTTGATCATACAACCTCAAATCAACTCCACAAGTTCGCAAATCCTACCATACACCTTCTTAGGGTGTCATGGGGTCCTAAACATCACCAATTTTGGTGGATCTCATGTGGTTATTAGTGAAACTTATAGATCTAGTGTTTGTGATAGTTTATAAACAAAATGGTATCAGAACATAAGTAACTTGCAAAAGTAACTAGTATAATCTTGAAAATACTTGATCATATGAAGTAAATAAAAGAATGAAAAGATCAAAATGATGTTCTTGAAGTTTACTTACAATCTTGGAGTGATTTGATGAGAAAGGTGCAATAACTTGAGGTTTTGATCACAAGGCTTTAACTAGGAAGGTAAATGGAGTATGTTTATGCATTGTTCTTGAAAAATCTATGGATTTCTCTTCTTGTTCTTGATGTGGCCGAATGGGGTGATGAAGGAATGGGAGGTTTTGATCTTTATTTCACCTAAATGGTTATGTTGTATGTGTTTGTGCTAGTGGAATTCTAATTAAATCAAGGAAATGCAATTAATGCAATTTGGATGGATTAGCTAAATGGGATGGTAGGGGGGGGGGCGCACACATGGGGTAAAATGGAAGGGTTTGTTGTAATTGTGCCAAGTGTCCCACTTAGTGTAAGTATTTAGCTAATTTGTGTATACATTGAGTGTTATCGGGTACCGAGTTAACTAGAAATAACTCGTGACGAGGTGAAATGAGATACGACGAAGTTGTAAAAATTGTAAAATCATGTTCCTTGCAAGAATCGGGTGTTAGAATGATAATCGGATTGAAATTTCGTAAACCGATGGAGTTATAAGCGTCAAATGAAAAATGTAACGATTGGTTTAAAAACACCGGGTAAAGTAATAATATAATCTCTATATCATTATTATTAACTTGAAAATGTATTAGGATCATTGTCTGGAGTATTTGATTTACTGTTGGTAGAAATGACTGAGTGGTAACGTTAATTAAACAATTAAGCATACGTTAATGAAAATCACACAGACACATGCATGAACTGATATGGTACTGATATTACTGATGATGTGCAGACTACTCTAGTCTGTATGATGTGTCCTTACTGATGATGCATGAATACGCAGCTAAACCTAACTGGTTACGCGCATTTGAATCCTCGTAAACCTAGTTTACGACATGATGAATGATACACTATTAATGGGCATGAACAGTGATTTTCCTCCGGGAATGAATAGTGTCATGTGAATAGTAAAATTTTTGACGACTTCTCAAAGTCTCAAACTGGATTCAAAAATGATGAATAGTGAAATGATGAATAGTGATCGGTGAATAGTGTTTTATGAATAGTAACTCAAGAATAGTAAATTGTCGAGGTATGGAAAATGACCTGAAATTACGAGTTGTGACAGTCGACCACCCTAAAAGGAATTCAGTCCCTGAATTCAGCTGATGTTGTTCTCTGGAGTGGTCTCGGTGAAAAGATGTGGGTATTTGAGTCGCATCTGGTCTTCCCGTTCCCAAGTAAATTCAGGACCTCTGCGAGAATTCCAGCGAACTTTGACGATCGGAATTCGACTTTGCTTCAACTGTTTGACCTCCCGGTCCATGATTTCTGCTGGTTCTTCCACAAAGTTAAGCTTATCATCGATCTGAATTTCTTCCAATGAAATTACGAGTGTTTCGTCTGAAAGACATTTCTTGAGGTTTGAGACATGAAACGTGTTATGTACATTGCTGAGCTCTAACGGAAGCTCAAGCCTGTATGCTACCGGACCAACCTTTTCCAGAATCTCGAATGGTCCTATGTATCTCGGGTTCAACTTACCGCGTTTCCCGAATCGTATCACGCCCTTCCAAGGCGAGACTTTCAACATGACTTTGTCTCCAACTTGAAATTCTAATGGTTTGCGTCGAACATCGGTGTAACTTTTCTGTCGACTTCTGGCTGTTTGGAGTCTTTCTCGAATTTTAATTATCTTTTATGTTGTCTCCCTGACCAACTCTGGACCTGTTAGCTGTACATCACCAACTTCGGCCCAACAAACTGGGGACCTGCACTTACGACCGTAGAGTGCCTTGAATGGTGCAGCTTTTATGCTCGTATGATAACTGTTATTGTAAGAGAACTCGATCAATGGCAAATAGTTAGCCCAACCATTTCCAAAGTCAATGACACATGCCCTGAGCATGTCTTCCAATGTCTGAATCGTTCTCTCGCTCTGACCATCGGTCTGAGGATGATAGGCGGTACTCATGTCTAACTTAGATCCAAATGAGACAAGCAATGATTCCCAAAAATTTGAAGTAAAGCGACTATCTCTGTAGGAAATGATGGAAATTGGTGCACCGTGCCTTGAGACAATTTCCTTGACGTAAAGTCTGGCTAGCTAATCCATAGTGTAAGTCTCTTTGATTAGAATGAAATGAGCTGACTTGGTGAGACGATCAACTATTACCCAAATAGCATCGAAACCTCCTGATGTTTTGGGAAGTTTAGTGACAAAGTCCATTGTAATGCGTTCTCACTTCCACTGGGGAATCTTTGGTTGTTGAAGTAATCCTGATGGCTTCTAGTACTCGGCTTTCACTTTAGCACAAGTAAGGCATTTACTGACATACGTAGCTATCTCTGCTTTCATATTGGGCCACCAATAAAGCTTCTTGAGATCCTGATACATCTTATCAGAACCTGGATGAATAGAGTACTTCGACTTATGTGATTCATGCATGATCAACTCTCGTATTCCACCATAGAGAGGTATCCAACTTCTATCCTTGAAGCATAATGTTCCATCTGATCTCCTTACTAAACCGTTTACATTATCTTGCATTCCTTTGAGTGTTTCACTTGGTAGGTTTTCTTCCTTGAGTGCTTCTACCTGAGCCTCTAGGATTTTTGATGGTAGTGGTGAAATAATTGTCATTCCCAATGATCTGACTCTCAAAGGTTTGAGTCTTTCTTTCCGACTGAGTGCATCTGCCACAACGTTGGCTTTTCCTGGATGATATCTGATTTCGCAGTCATAATCACTAAGTAGTTCCAACCAACGACGTTGCCTCATGTTAAGTTCCTTCTGATCAAGAATGTACTGTAGGCTTTTGTGGTCTGTAAATACTACACACTTTGTTCCATAAAGATAATGCCTCCAAATCTTGAGTGCGAAAACCACGGCACCCAACTCTAAGTCGTGAGTAGTGTAGTTCTTCTCATGCTTCTTAAGTTGACGAGATGCATAAGCTATCACCTTCTCGTTTTGCATTAACACTGCCCCAAGTCCTTTGTGTGAAGCATCGCAATATACCACAAAGTTTTCAATCCCTTCTGGCAATGACAAAATTGGCGTGTTACAAAGTTTCTGTTTCAACAACTGAAAAGCGGCCTCTTGCTTTTCTCCCCAATCGTACTTCTGATTCTTTTGTGTCAACTTGGTCAGTGGCTTAGCTATTTTGGAAAACCCTTCAATGAACCTTCTGTAATATCCGGCAAGTCCTAAGAATTGACGAATTTCTGTGGGAGTTTTTGGCGTTGCCCAATCTTTAACTGCCTCAATCTTTGCTGGATCAACCTGTAGTCCTTGACTATCAATGACGTGACCAAGAAATTGTACTCTTCTGATCCAAAAATCACACTTTGAAAATTTGGCATACAGTTTCTCTTTCTTGAGCAGTTCTAAGATTGTTCTGAGGTGTTCTCGGTGCTCTTCTTCGCTCTTTGAGTAGATCAAGATATCGTCAATGAATACGATCACAAACTTGTCTAGATACGGCTTGCACACCCTGTTCGTGAGATCCATGAACACAGCTGGTGCGTTGGTTAATCCGAACGGCATTACCTGAAATTCATAATGACCATAGCGTGTTCTGAACGCTGTCTTCGGGATATCCTCCTCCCGAACCTAAAGCTGATGGTAACCTGATCTCAAATCAAACTTGGAGTAATAACTGGAACCTTGCAACTGATCAAATAAATCGTCGATCCTGGGAAGTGGATAACGATTCTTCACCGTTAATTTGTTTAGCTCTCGATAATCGATGCACATTCTGAAAGATCCATCTTTCTTCTTTACAAACAAAACAAGTGCTCCCCAAGGCGATGAACTCGGCCTAATGAATCCTTTATCCAAGAGCTCTTGCAATTGGTTCGACAACTCTTGCATTTCTGAAGGTGCAAGTCGATAAGGTGCTCGCGCAATTGGTGCGGCTCCCGGTACTAATTCAATCTGAAATTCGACTTGGCGAGTAGGTGGCAGTCCTGGTAAGTCTTCTGGAAAAACTTCTGGAAAATCTTTAACTGTTGGCACATCCTCAAGTCGCTTCTCCTCCGACTTCTTTTCTGTGATATGAGCCAAGAATGCATAACAACCCTTCTTTATGTATTTCTCTGTTTTAATGCACGAGATGATGCTGAGTCTAGTCCCACTGCGTTCTCCGCATAAGGAAGATGAACAACTTTTTCATCACAGATGATTCTGGCATGATGTTGAGATAACCAATCCATACCGATGACAATGTCGAAACTTCCAAGTTCTACTGGCATGAGGTCTATATTGAATGGGTGATTGAGAAAATTAAGAGTGCAACCACGAATGATCGTGTCGGTGCCAACTAAACTACCGTTAGCTAGTTCAATGTGATATGGAGTGTCTAATGCGGTTGGTTCAATGTTGAGTAATGGTGCAAATGCAGTAGAAACAAAACTTCTATCGGCTCCTGAATCAAATAGTATGGATGCATAACGATTATTAATGAGGAACGTACCCGTAACGACACTCGGGTCCTCCCTGACATCTTTTCCTCCAAGGACATAAGCTCTTCCCCTAGCTGTTCCTCCTTGGTTATTGTTTCTCTGATTCTTTCCTTTCGGACATTCCTTCTTGAAGTGTCCAACTTCTCCGCATCCAAAGCATGTTACTGGGGGCTTCTGATTATCAACCACAATCGGAGCTTTGCAATCCCTGGTTGAATGACCAACTTTCTTATAGTTTCCACACGGATTCGGACAATTTCCAGGATTATGATGGGTTTGGCATTTGTTGCACTTAGGTAAAGTACCACTGTAACCTCGTTTCTCAGTTTGGCCTGCAACATAAGCCTTTGCAGTTTCCTGTCTCTTGGGTGGTGGTTGAGTAACATTGTTACTCTGGTTGTTGTCCCGATTTCTCTTGTTATTGTTGTTATTGGAATTCTTTCGATTGCTGTTATAGTTGTTGTTTCGGTAGTTGTTGTCGGAGTTACGGTTGTTGTAGTTACGGTTATTGTTGGTGTTGTTGTTGTCTGAAGCAGTTCCTTTCTTCACTATCTGAGCCATGAGTTTCTGAGACATCCTGATTGCTTCATCCAATGTTTGTGGGTCAAAAGAAATCACATCACCACGGATGTTGTGAGGTAATCCTCCAATAAAATTCTCCAACAGCTTCTCAGTATCCGGAACCATCGTCGGACATAATGCTGCCAATTCCTAGAATCTCCTGATATAAGCCTCAATATCATTACCTGCTGTCACTAGCTCATAAAACTCTGTTTCCATCTTTTTCACTTCTGTTCGTGGGCAAAACTTCTTTGTCAGTAGCTTCTTGAATTCATCCCATGTAAGCTTGTGAGCATTCTCCATTCCCATGGGCTTTGCATACGAATTCCACCATGACATAGCTTCCCCAACGAGTGTACTAGTAGCAAACTTAACCTTGCTGTCTTCCGGACAGTTGCATAAAAGGAATACTGGTTCTGTCTTTTCAAACCATCGGATCATGGCAGTGGCTCCTTCAGTGCCTTTGAATTTTTATGGATCACCACTCTTGAAATCTTTGTACGTACATTTACGGCCATTTGTTCCATTAGTATCTGTTCCTGCGGCTTCCGCGGTTTCTGCCCGCGAAGCGGCTTCAGCAGCAGCTGCAGCTACGGCAGCTCTTTCAGTTACCAATGCTGCCTCAATACTGTCGGCAACAAGTCTCTTGATCTGGGCGGGTGTCATAGCAGGAGTAGCTCTTTTGGGTGGCATGATTCTTCACAATCACAAAAGAATACAACAATGAGAACTCACAATGGAATCGATCATCATACACAATATACACAACCACAACATGTATAAATACAATGAAACCACAACGAAACATCATAAGTATAATCACATCGCACATGAATATAATACATGAAAATTTCGGTTACGCAGACCGATATCATAAAATAGCACAACGAAAATCCTGCATAGTAGAGTCACACTTGATATATTTGTTTGTACTACAAGCAAAAGACAACAAGTACTAACTATGTCCCACACCCCGGGACTAGGATAATAATGTACAAGCTATATGATAACAGTCTAACACTAGGCACCTCCTCCGGGTGCTCCATCTAACCTGCGGAAAATCCTCTGAATATCCCTAGACATCGCAACAACGATCTCCTCTAGGTGCTGAACTCGAGTCTGAAGATCAGTCTCTCTGGTCTCTGATGCAGACAACCTAGCCTGAACTGAAGATAACTCATCGACCAGGCCGTGATGCTCATCCTGGAACCTCTGTGCTCTGTCAACTAACCCCGGCACCTCCTGTCTAAGCTGAGTGATATGCTCTGAACTCTCCAACTGACGAGCCTCTAAACCCTGGTGTGAAACATCAATGGCAACCCTGCCCTGAATCAATCCCTCGACCTCCTCCTCAATGGCCTCAATACGGCTCACTGGAGTCTCGTCTAGATGAGACAATGCCCTCTCAATCTCTGCCTGAAGCTGATCTAGTCGTGAGTCATATGTAGTAGCAGCAGTCAATCTGTCAGCAGCAACCCTCGAGCTCTCACCAACCTCGAATCTGCGGGGTGGTGCTGTCTCTGTGGCATCTGAAGTATCTGGAGATGAAATATCAAGACGAGCCCGCTTTTTGAGCGGTAGGTCTGACGTAGGAGTAGAATCTCTGATGTGGACTGGTGCTGATAGGGATGGCAATGGTGGAGACAATGATGATAAGGATAGTAAAGGTGATAATGATGGTGGTGTACTGAATGTCACACTCCTCCTCGCTGTCAAGCGGCGACGGAGTGGCTGAGATGAAGTAAGTGATGATGGTGGTGGTAAAGATACAAATGCAGCTGGTGACCTCACAGTCAGGCGATGAACTCGCTTAGCAGCAGTACGCTTCATGCGCGGCCCACCTGGATATGTATGGTAAACTCGACCATAGGGTATCTGCTGCCCCGGCTGAATGACCGGAACAACTCTGGGACCACGACGGATCACAAGTGAAACTGGTGGTGTAGGCACAACTTCCCCCTCCTCAAAGGGTTCTGTCTCGGCCTCTGACATAACTGGTGAAGACTGTGGAGTAGGCTCCACTGATGATAAAATGATAGTGGGTAGTGATGGTGATGAAACTGACTCTAGTATGATAAAGGGTAGTTGATGCGTGGTTTTGCGACCTTACAACTGGTTTTACCTCTCGAGGGATCTCAAGAGGCTTACAACCCCACCAGGCAGTGTACCTGACCGATGTAGTATAGTGTAGTGGTAAGTACGGGGGATTGATCGTTCTCCACAGGGAATAGTGTCGTTAGGATTGAAAAACTACTCTAATAGGTCTAAGGGTGAGGGAAGATTCTTTTTGTATTTTTATATTTTTATGAAAGCAAGTAAAATCTCGGGTTTTGAAAGAGTGGGCGGAATTAGTTGCTAGTAAACTAACCCAAATAACTACAAATGCAAATAAAATAAAATAACTGAAAATGAAAAGGTTGTGAAACTTATGTGGAGAGAAATGTGTTTACTTAGATTTCCTTACTCCCTAACTATCTTTTACCGGTTGATTAGTGTGTATTAATTGCGTGGATGACGGGTGTATTCCTTAATACCAATCGTGGGGTGGCGTACGTACTTCCCCAACTCTACAAGCTCCTACTTCACTCCTATGTCGAGCCGGCTAGGAAGCTCCTAACATGGGATCACTAGAATTCGCTCATGCATTAAATACAACCATAAAAACCTTAGTACGCATTGGTTCATGTTTCTTAAGACGTTCAAGCAAATTACCGTATAGGAGGTTAGCCAGTTTTCTTAAGCCTAACATCGATAAACAATCATCCAATACAATTAATAACACACTAACAACTAATAATCAATAGTTAGGTTTCATTAGATCTAAGCAAACACAAGATAGATCTAGCCTAGCATGTTAATTAAAAGACAAGAACGAGATATAATCAAACAACACATAGACATATTGATTGATTAAATGATTACTTATCTTCAATTAAACATGGGAGATCCAAGGGTATGAAAACCCTTAAAAATGGCAGAAATTCGTCTTAGGGTTTCTCCTCACAAAGTTGCACACTAATGACAAAAAATTGCAAAACTATATATAGAGTTTAAGGGCTGACGGCGTCACGTTGTAGGTCTTGACGCCGTCACCTCGCCGTGTCTAGGGTTCCCGGATGGCCTTCTTGACGCCGTCCCTCTTTAGTGCTCCAAAATCCGCTCTGGCTTATCAAACGTTGACGCCGTCAGAAATGGGCTTGACGCCGTCTCTCTTTAACTTAAACCGTGATGGCCTTGATCACCTTAAAGGGTGACGCCGTCAGACTTCCTTTGTAAAACTCCCTGGCTTATCATGTGTATTTTTCATATCCACCTTTTTTGCCAAGCCATGACGCCGTCTGGAACAATCCCTGACACCGTCAAAGGTACTTTTCCAGCCGATTTTGAGACTTTGTCGTTTTCTTCACTTTTATGCTCCAAAAACGTCCAAAATGCTTCCTTTTTCAGATTTCTTCTCCAAAGTACCTAAAATGACAAAAGGAACGATTTATGGCAATATTTGATCAAATAAATACGATTTAGAGCTTAAATGACCCCCTAAAAGCGGTACACTTTTCGCTTCATCAAATACCCTTACACTTGAGATTTGCTTGTCCTCAAGCAAATGCGCTTTTATTCTAATCAAAATACAAGTTAGGGGTCATTTAATGCTAATATAAAAGTAATTACAACAAATAGTCGTTCCACTTTAATCATAATAAGCACGGAGATTACAAACTAGCACCTCACAAGTAGTGTTTAGATACTCACATCTCTCAGGTGTCATCAAAATAAATCTCATAAATGAAAATGGATAATATCTCTCACTACCTGTCATAGCAAATAGATTACCATAGGCTTGGGAAAGGATCAAAAACCTCCTCCACTAGGCGTAAGCACCTAAGATAAACTATCAAATAGGGCTTTTACATTGGTTATAACGTGAGGTGTAGGGATATGATAAATGCGGTTTTGTTGGATAAGGGATATTTTACTGGTGGCGAGTTAAAGATCTTGATTAATTACATGTACAATATGGCGTTGCTAAGCCAAGACTAGACTCGACTTAAGCTAAAAACAAAATAACAAAAACATAAACATAAAATGAAACGGGATGGTAGTCCGTATGTTTTTTCTACTTTTCTTTTTCTCATTTTTTTGTATTTTTCTTGATTTTTTCGATTTTTTTTTTTTTCATACACTTTTGCCCTACCATCCAAAATAATACATCATAGGGGCGTTGCATCCCCTTACACTTGAACTTTTACATAACTTTACAAATAATTATTCTAATGACTCGAATTAAGATAATCGAAACACTTGGAGTACTTTTAAAATATTTAGCACATATGGGGGTAATAATGTTGTTCTTCCCCATTACTCCATTACACTAGTACTTTACCCATGAGTCCCAATCGTCCCAAAACAATATGTACAAGGATATGACTCGACTTAGCAACCATGTAATCAATTAGATAATTAACTTGGGTTTAAACAAATGTTGTAACAATAATGCACTAAAGATGAGTGCATATAAGGTAGGCTAAGGCGATTTGGGTGTACATTTAAGTGGGGTGTAACAAATTCTTCCTTTAAGTAAAATGCTTAAAGGTCGAAACGAAAAGATAGGCTCTGAGGGGTGTACTAGGGGTATCGTGTACTAAAAATGAGTACAACGCAAAGGGTGTGGGAGAATCACTTGAGCAATGTAGCCAATGTAATTATAACAAAAACACAGGTGTAAAACAATGGGTTAATCCTAATACCTCTTATCATGTAGTAAATCTAACTACACGAATGTAGTCTCACTTGTGGCCTCGGAATGGTCCTAACGCAAGTTCTAGAATCTAAGTGCTACCGGTACACACATCATAGCATAAATACTTTTTCTACCAATTTTAGGGGCGATCCTCACATATTTGGGGGTGGAAAATTTTTTTAGTGGTACGGTTTTTTGTGCTAGTCATATAACTCCTATCCGTGAGACGCTCATTAAGATCAAAGTTTCACTCCTATATGTTGTAAAAAAAAATTTAAATTTGGCACTAAAATTGCCTTAACAGGTATTTCTCTCAGTTTTATTACACATTTACCATTAAACAAACAAAAATCAAGTGCAATTGTATTCTCTAAAGTATCGTATTTTTACCCCCCCTTACACTTAAGATGAACATTGTCCCCAATGTTCAAATAACAAGATGTAAAAGTAATAAGATAAACGAATGAAATCAAATACTCCCTTGATTTGTTTGGTGGATAAAGAGGTAACATGGTTAGATCTTCTTCCAAGAGAATGTAGAAGCTTCAAGACTAAAGCATCGCCAAAAGCTTGATTCCACATACATCTCCTTGTCCAAAATAACCTGTTAAACCTGAGAAAACAAACACGAAAACCTGCATAACATCGGCGGGATAAATTCTATATAAGGATATAATGCTTGTGGAATGATAATTTTGCAGATTCCTGGAGTTTATAAGTTAGAGATTTAATAAAAACTTTTTATGATTCCGGTAGAAAAACAAAACTTTCAAAAATTTCAGAAAATTAAAACCTGACGCCGTCAGGTTGTAATGCCTGACGCCATCAGAAATGATCTGACAGAATTCTCATGTTAAGTTTCCGGAAAATTTCTGGAAAAACCTTTACCTTACTTCCTTGAAATCCTGCAAAACATCATTATGACTCGATACAAGCATTTGACTCAAACAAATACGAATATGTATGTTAATTTATTATTATTACGATTCATGTTCATTTGTTCTAATAAACTGATTTGGATTTCCCTTACACTTATCTTTTGCAAAATACCTTTATATGTAGTTAAGACGAAGTTAAAAACAAGATAAAGCATTTTCACAATTTAGTTTTGAACATGAATCAATAATAATAAAAATTAAACACACATACGGAAGCAAATAAAATCAAACAAACAAATAAATAAACACACAAAGCAAATAAAGCTTGGGTTGCCTCCCAAGAAGCGCTTGTTTTTATTCGAGTCACGAGCCTGACTCTACCCTTATTTAACGGATAAAGGAGAGGTTTTCCCTACACTTAGGGTTAAGTGCGGGTGATAGTAGCGATACACACCATCTTGGTGGAAGTATGCCGCATGAGGAAAGAGTGGTGGATGAATTATATACTCAAAGGGGTGTGCTCCTTTCATCATAACCTTACCTAGTTCACTTTGGTCAATGGGTGAATTAAAGTTTTCTCCTAGAAAAGGATCATCTTCTATCAACTTCGAGAGACTCCTAGTTGGGAATCCATCTTGACCTAATAAACCCGGTTTAAACCCATAGTGTTTCTTGTGATCAATCATGAATGGGTGATGTAAGTATGTAAGGTCATGGTTCACTCCTATATTAGCTTCCTCTCTACAAGGCTTAGAGTCTACTACCTTCAACATAAAACTACCCGGACTATATGGTTTGATGGGTGGGTCGGGACCTAATTCAATTCCTAAGTTCACATCTAAGGATGGAAGATTAGGTAACGGTTTTGGTTTAGGCTCCGGTTCATCAAAACTAGGAACTTCCATAGAACTAAAAGAAAGGTTATGACTACAAGTATTCAAACCTATTTCTTCTAGTTGTGTTTGGTCCAAGGGTTCTACCTCTATTGGGGTTCCTATAGTCTCTTCTACATCTTCCGGGTAAGTCAAGGGCGGTGTGTATGCCTCAGACAATGGTGGGACTTGTGGGGTACTTGGTGGGCTTGGGTTCTCTACTATATCCTCCATCAAATTAAGATTAGAAACTAGGTCTCTTTGCTCATACGAATCCTCCAATTCGTTCCACTTATGGGTCATGGTTAGGAAGCTTTCCTCAAAATTCATCCAAAGGGCCTGACTAAAAGGAATTGATCCAGATAATGCTCGTCTAATAGAAATCTCACATGCATAGAATTCATTAAACCCATCTAACCTTACCCCTAACTCCTTTTGGAAATCACAAAGATCACACAAAAATTCATAGGAATGATAGGAAACAAATCTATTGGTGAAATATAATTGTTCCTCTATTGTCAATGATCTAAATGGAATTTCATCCATCATAGTGACAAATGAAAATGGTTTTACAAACAAATGGCACAAAGAAAAAGATAGACTACAAGAAATCCTAGAAAAATAAAATAAAAATCTCACTAGAAAGGAATCTAGTGAGTAGACCTAATAAAATAAAAATTCAACCTAAACAATAACTATTCCCCGGCAGCGGCGCCAAAAACTTGATGCGTGGTTTTGCGACCTTACAACAGGTTTTACCTCTCGAGGGATCTCAAGAGGCTTACAACCCCACCAGGCAGTGTACCTGACCGATGTAGTATAGTGTAGTGGTAAGTACGGGGGATTGATCGTTCTCCACAGGGAATAGTGTCGTTAGGATTGAAAAACTACTCTAATAGGTCTAAGGGTGAGGGAAGATTCTTTTTGTATTTTTATATTTTTATGAAAGCAAGTAAAATCTCGGGTTTTGAAAGAGTGGGCGGAATTAGTTGCTAGTCAACTAACCCAAATAACTACAAATGCAAATAAAATAAAATAACTGAAAATGAAAAGGTTGTGAAACTTATGTGGAGAGAAATGTGTTTACTTAGATTTCCTTACTCCCTAACTATCTTTTACCGGTTGATTAGTGTGTATTAATTGCGTGGATGACGGGTGTATTCCTTAATACCAATCGTGGGGTGGCGTACGTACTTCCCCAACTCTACAAGCTCCTACTTCACTCCTATGTCGAGCCGGCTAGGAAGCTCCTAACATGGGATCACTAGAATTCGCTCATGCATTAAATACAACCATAAAAACCTTAGTACGCATTGGTTCATGTTTCTTAAGACGTTCAAGCAAATTACCGTATAGGAGGTTAGCCAGTTTTCTTAAGCCTAACATCGATAAACAATCATCCAATACAATTAATAACACACTAACAACTAATAATCAATAGTTAGGATTCATTAGATCTAAGCAAACACAAGATAGATCTAGCCTAGCATGTTAATTAAAAGACAAGAACGAGATATAATCAAACAACACATAGACATATTGATTGATTAAATGATTACTTATCTTCAATTAAACATGGGAGATCCAAGGGTATGAAAACCCTTAAAAATGGCAGAAATTCGTCTTAGGGTTTCTCCTCACAAAGTTGCACACTAATGACAAAAAATTGCAAAACTATATATAGAGTTTAAGGGCTGACGGCGTCACGTTGTAGGTCTTGACGCCGTCACCTCGCCGTGTCTAGGGTTCCCGGATGGCCTTCTTGACGCCGTCCCTCTTTAGTGCTCCAAAATCCGCTCTGGCTTATCAAAGGTTGACGCTGTCAGAAATGGGCTTGACGGCGTCTCTCTTTAACTTAAACCGTGATGGCCTTGATCACCTTAAAGGGTGACGCCGTCAGACTTCCTTTGTAAAACTCCCTAGCTTATCATGTGTATTTTTCATATCCACCTTTTTTGCCAAGCCATGACGCCGTCTGGAACAATCCCTGACGCCGTCAAAGGTACTTTTCCAGCCGATTTTGAGACTTTGTCGTTTTCTTCACTTTTATGCTCCAAAAACGTCCAAAATGCTTCCTTTTCCAGATTTCTTCTCCAAAGTACCTAATATGACAAAAGGAACGATTTAGGGCAATATTTGATCAAATAAATACATCACTGAAACAACAGATGTGAAATAAAAGTATATAAACATCTACACAATGCGGGTTATGATGAAATGATATATGTATGAAATTGCAATCACTACATGTGATATAATGAATATGCACTTATGCCACAATGATGAGATGCTATGATGGTGCAACTATAGTCTAGGGTATAATGAATAACCTAGTTCGCTATAACCTTTGCTCTGGTACCAATCTGTCACACCCCCAAATTTCGTGACTTGCAGCGGAATAAGTCATTCAGGGGCACGACTGGTCATAGCACCAAAGTTGTAGTTATATTGAACGACCTAAAGTGTCGTTTAGAAAATACATCGTTTGATTATTTAAAAACATTCAGAGTTATAAAGCTAGGTCCCAAAAGGTGAAACAAGTTTTCAGAAAACAAGTTCATACAATTCAAACGATGGATAAGTGCATAAAAGATAAAGTGAGACGCGTCGACTCCGCGACTCCATGATGTCCATATGCAAGCTGTAACACCCCAACCCGGCAAGGGTAGAAGCATCACATTATGGTGACAAATCAAAGCATACACACATATTCACAGCGGAAGCCAATAAACATAATCATTAAATAAACCAAGTCAACACGACTGGAATTCAATACATAAGTCTCAAATGAAAGGAAGAAATAATCCCAAGGAAATACATAACGAAATAGATCCAATATCAATATGCTGAATAAAATGGTAAGACTAGGGTAGGACATCATCTAAGGCAAAAGCTCCACTAACTCTCATCCCAAGCATAAATCCATCTCCCAGCTAGATACCTGCCGCACACGGAAAAGAAAACGTGCGGCTGAGCTTACAAAGCTCAGTGAACGGATACATAATAACAAGCAAGGATAACAAAACATAAATATAATGAAGCAAAGGGGAATGTCATAAAGTATAATCAATGCAAGAAGAAATAGAAGATATATAGGATAGTCATCCACCACGAGCCCATACTCAAAGTCATATCTCAACATCATAATACTCAAAGTCAAGATCTCACAATCAGAGGGGATACCTCTCAGGCAACCAGATAATATGAGGGGTGTCCTCATGTATCAAAAGGGGTGGAGTGATCAGCTCCCATAAATGTGAAAGGCGTGTATAGCACACATGCACCAGTCACCTCAAAGTCATACTCAAAGTCATAGTTAAATCCACTAAACATACATGCCTAGGATTGCAATCCATACGCCCCCACTCAAAGTCATCTCAAAATCATAATCTCAGAATCATAATGGCCATATCATAATATAAAAGGGGACGGCGTGAGAAATCACTCCCCCACACAGGAGTCATGCCAGTGGTGCATCACAGACATGGCCAGGTTACCTTCCTGGCTAGGAAACAAAAAGGTGGCTCGGGTATCAAACTAAGAGTCAGGTCTCAAAGTCATGCAAACGGGTTCATCTCAAAGTCATATCAAGCATATCTCAAGGTCATGTCAAAAGTGAATCTCAAAGTCATATGAAAAGGTTCATATCAAAAGGTTCATAGCAAAAGGGTCATAGCAAAGGTTCATAACTCAACATCGAAGCATAGGTGATAAGACACCCTTTCATAAAAGGGTAGAGTATCCGTACCTTATGTCGAAAGCAAAATAGAACAAGCACATAAATGAGGAAAGCTCACAGTCTCTCCTTCTTCACACCTAGAGGAATAGAAGGGGATCACAAATCATTCTTAATTAATCATCTTTCCATTTTAAGTAACTTTCCCTTTTTAGTAAGTTTCCACTTTTAGAAAGTTTCCATAATTAGAAGGTTTCCACTTTTAGAGATATTTAGTATATAGCTTAATTTGATCAACATTTTCTGGAAATAAAGTATCTTTATCATATTTACACCTTTGGTCCTCAGGTTTTCACAATTTACACTTTATACCCCTGAACTTCCAACATTACATTTTAAACCTTCACACATGCATAATTACTCATTAAACCCTTGGTTTATCACATTTACATCATGAGTACTTATTTTAGTGAGTTATACAATCAGACCTTTAATTATTCCATATTTACACATTAGGTCCCTCCATTTAGTAAAGTTACATATTAAGTCCTTAGAATTTACATTTAAATCATTAATTAATAATAATTACATATTAGCCCAATAAATATCCAAATTTTCACCTTAGACCCTGAATATCATTAATAACACAACTCGACCTCAACTTTTCAGAAATTACATGTTTAGCCCTTGTATTTATTAAATTTCCAATTCGAATTAACAAATACAACTAAATTCATTTTTTCATGATTTTTACATATAGACCCTTCATTTTATAATTTTTACAAGTCTTACATGATCTATAGAACATGACAAAAATAACCCATGAATTTTAATATTTACAAAACACCCCCTTTTATATTTAATTTCAAATCGTTAACCCTAATTCTTTAACAAACCAAACCCTACTCGATCCCTAATCATTTCTAATCATTATCTCATTATCAAATACTATTCATGATCACAATAACAAACCCTAATTCACAAAATCAAATCGCATGTATTTTCTTTTCCTATTTACACGATTTACCCTAAATCCGATTAACTAAATAATTTCGAAACCTCAAGATTCAAGCCATGATAATTCTTCCATTATTTTTCCCGATCATAATTGATTATATTACACAAGAATAAAATAATTTCGAAGCCTTAAAAATCCGCATGCTATATTTTATAATTTACACACGTTTTATTGATTTAATTAGCAAATAATTCGTAGATCATGCATGACATGTTATAATCATTTTATTTGGTGTTCTAGGATCATAAGAGACTCAGGAAAAATGTCAAACCGAAATTAGAACGTGAGGAATGGCTAGCACGAATTCTTTCTCACGCGTATAGGCCAAAACGAACGAAATTCACCACAGCTTCACGAACGATCTAAAAATCTTGAAACCAATTTTCACAAGTCACATATGATATGAGGGACACAAGAAAAATGAGAAACGAATTTTAGATGTGTCGAATGAATTATAGTCGAATATACTTACTTAATGTGTTAGCGATAAAAAGAAAATCACCACACTCGAACCAAGCACCACACGACCTCAAACATATTTTTCTAGCTTCCTTTAGATGATGAAGAACACGGGAAAAATGGTCACACACCTCCAGAAAATCGTATGAAGGCTAACGAATTTTATGTAGAGTTTAGGGTTTTCGGATTTCTTTAGGGAAAAGAAAAGCGATAAGAATTGAATAAATAATGATATGGCCGGTGAAAGGGGGGGATTGGACCAAAGATCTCGGCAAAAATGGTTAGGCAATATCTTGATTGATTATTTCCTCATTTACCTAATTTAATACATTTTAAAATCATAATATAACTAAATATTATCCATTCGGCACTAATAGGGGTATTTTGGTAATTTTACCACTTGTGTAAATGTTAAATAAGGTTGTCAAAATTATTTGGAAGCAACACTTGTGTATTGTCAGAAGTTTGGAATTTATTTGATACATTATTAGCTTTTAATTAAATTTTAAACTAGCAGGGGCATTTTGGTCTTTTTACACATTTTAGATTTTAGGGTTTTACACAAGCCAACATGCGATGCCTTAATTACCTGAAAATACATTGCTAAAAATGGTCAACAAAAATGTTGGTGAGATCATAAGTTTATGTAAATGAATGATTGTACGGAAACCACAAGTATAAAGTGTATGACAAATCTATGCCACATAAAAATGATACATTAGCTCTAAGCTCATGACCCCGAAGCTAGACTGAATGAAGTGCCCCAACCGAGTGTTTCCCAATCACTCAAATATGACAGAAATGAAATGCGTTCGTTTGACCAGTTGGTGCTACCAACCCGAACGGAGGAGTCATCCTCAATAGATCTATCCACTCACCCTCCCTTACTAACAATTAACGGTTCATGATAATATAAGGGGACTTTAATCTGGGCAATGATGTAACTTAAGCAATGTAATGAGTTTGTATACTTTGGTCCTCATAAAAAAATGATGCAATGTATTCTCCCCCGAGAGTTTAGAAATCAATAAACAATTTAAAACGGGGCTATGAAAACTCACCTGATATGATAAAGCAACAATGATCACAATGGATATGATGAAACAAGGCTCGGTTCCTAACCGCGACCTATCATGAATGATATGATCTAAGGTAAGCAAATAAAATGATGTTACTCATGCAATCACGTATGTTATCGATACCACTCGAAAGTTTTGAAAACAATGTTTATCGTCGAAAAATACTTTTTGACGTCTTGTTAAGTTATAAACCACATTTCGCGTAAATATGTTAAAACTACACTCCATGATCCTTGTTTGGTGTTCTATTGGCAAATATAATGTTTTCGTCGCAAAACAATACTTTTCATACTTGTGAAAATATATCCAAAATGGCCTCGCAAAACTAGTCGCGAATTAGTGCACGTGAATTGTTGTGAATGAATTTGACGTCCTTGAAAGTAAAACGTTGTTACAAGTCTTTCGTGTCGTGTTATTGGACTTTTGATCATACGCGTCTTGAATAGATAGAAAACCGGCTATCAATGTAATGGCTTGTAAAAATGTTAACGTATATACTTAGAAAAATACTTTCTATTAGGGCTGAAAAATATAATAGAGTTCGTTGGCTTTGAACGTGAATAACTCGGCCGTTATAAGCTCGTTTTCTACGTTCTTTATATCCACGGATTCGTCATAACATGAACTAACATAATCTCAATGGGTCGGGTCGTCTAGATCACGTCTAACGCCTCGTTTGGTCCTTTAAAGTTCGGCTAACAGCACACTTATTTTCAGAAAATTAGTTTTCGTCGTCTAACTTCGAACGATCATATCTCCTTCGTTATAAGTCGGATTTTAGTGATTCTTGCGGCCACGGTTTCATTTTTGAAATAAATTTCTGAATATGAAGGCCAAAATATGCCAAAAGTTACTGAGTTTTCCAGTTTACACGATTTTGGACAGTAGGTATATATATGTTTTAAAAACTCATTTCTATGGTTCTAATCTTAATCATACAACCTCAAATCAACTCCACAAGTTCGCAAATCCTACCATACACCTTGTTAGGGTGTCATGGGGTCCTAAACATCACCAATCTTGGTGGATCTCATGTGGTTATTAGTGAAACTTATAGATCTAGTGTTTGTGATAGTTTATAAACAAAATGGTATCAGAACATAAGTAACTTGCAAAAGTAACTAGTATAATCTTGAAAATACTTGATCATATGAAGTAAATAAAAGAATGAAAAGATCAAAATGATGTTCTTGAAGTTTACTTACAATCTTGGAGTGATTTGATGAGAAAGGTGCACTAACTTGAGGTTTTGATCACAAGGCTTTAACTAGGAAGGTAAATGGAGTATGTTTATGCCTTGTTCTTGAAAAATCTATGGATTTCTCTTCTTGTTCTTGATGTGGCCGAATGGGGTGATGAAGGAATGGGAGGTTTTGATCTTTATTTCACCTAAATGGTTATGTTGTATGTGTTTGTGCTAGTGGAATTCTAATTAAATCAAGGAAATGCAATTAATGCAATTTGGATGGATTAGCTAAATGGGATGGTAGGGGGGGGGGGGGGGGGGGGGGGCGGCACACATGGGGTAAAATGGAAGGGTTTGTTGTAATTGTGCCAAGTGTCCCACTTAGTGTAAGTATTTAGCTAATTTGTGTATACATTGAGTGTTATCAGGTACCGAGTTAACTAGAAATAACTCGTGACGAGGTGAAATGAGATACGACGAAGTTGTAAAAATTGTAAAATCATGTTCCTTGCAAGAATCGGGTGTTAGAATGATAATCGGATTGAAATTTCGTAAACCAACGGAGTTATAAGCGTCAAATGAAAAATGTAACGATTGGTTTAAAAACACCGGGTAAAGTAATAATATAATCTCTATATCATTATTATTAACTTGAAAATGTATTAGGATCATTGTCTGGAGTATTTGATTTACTGTTGGTAGAAATGACTGAGTGGTAACGTTAATTAAACAATTAAGCATACGTTAATGAAAATCACACAGACACATGCATGAACTGATATGGTACTGATATTACTGATGATGTGCAGACTACTCTAGTCTGTATGATGTGTCCTTACTGATGATGCATGAATACGCAGCTAAACCTAACTGGTTACGCGCATTTGAATCCTCGTAAACCTAGTTTACGACATGATGAATGATACACTATTAATGGGCATGAACAGTGATTTTCCTCCGGGAATGAATAGTGTCATGTGAATAGTAAAATTTTTGACGACTTCTCAAAGTCTCAAACTGGATTTAAAAACGATAAATAGTGAAATGATGAATAGTTATCGATGAATAGTGTTTTATGAATAGTAACTCATGAATAGTAAATTGTCGAGGTTTGGAAAATGACCTGAAATTACGAGTTGTGACAGAGTATTATCCAAGGAGGAGCTTTTAAAGTTCTCAAAATCATTGAATCGTTCTTGGTACTCCAAATTAGGGGGAATAATAACCAAGAAGTATTCACCACATTCCGCTACGCATATCTTCTTTTTGTTTCGACAAAAAGGGGGAGAAAGGATTAAGTTCATACATCACTGTTAGCATCACAGTACATGTTTTTATGCTTAAAAATAGTTTTCAAAACTTGCATAAAACTAACTTAATTTATATTTTTTAAAGACTTTTACTTAACTTACTCCATTGCTTAAAAATAAATATTATATTTTGTCATCAACAAAAAGGGGGAGATTGTTAATACAAATATCGTCCTAAAAACGTTATTTATATTTTATGATCTTTGCGTTATTTTGTTAATGACAATTACAAGGTTTATCTTTAGCAAAGCATAAGTATATGTTAAAGTCTTTTACATTTAAGTAACAAGCTTTTTAAAACATATTTACATATTACATGATCACTAGGAATTACACATTACATACATATATACATTTACATGTTTATTTTTATTTCTTAAAAATGGAAATACACATGACATCATGGCATGCATCATTTACATATCTTAGTTGACTTTACAATATATTTTGGAAAGATCTTGAAGCTAAAGAGTTGACTTTGTAAGATCATGACATGACTAGACAATATATGGAAAGATTTGGAAATCCCTTAGCTGGCTTGTCCCCGCGGAACCAAACCAGTACAAGGGCGGAACCAATTTTTTGGGTCCGCCAAATCCGCGGGTTGTCTGGTCAGTTTTGCCTATAAATAGCAAGCTGATCATTCAAGCACAACTATCACTCATATAGCTTAAATTATACACTCATTCATTTGTACATTACTAACCCATTACATTCATTCATTTCATTCTTAGTGATCTTTCTTTTGTAGCAAAGAGATCAAGCATCAAGGTTTAACACAGTGGTGTAAATCTTTAGTTTAGTTACTGTGTGATATTGTATTAGTTCACACATCATTGTCTATACCATTCATTCAGTAGAGTTCGGTTAGTGTTTTAGTCCTCAAAACACATAGAGTGTCGGGAGTGGTTGTACCCTTGTTAAAGAACCAACGGGAGTGGTTGTACCCTTGTAAAGAACCCGGTGTTTAGCTTAGTACCGGATAAAGAGTAAGCGACGTTTAAAGGTTTTCTCCGCCTAGAAGGGAGCTTGTTTCTTAGTAAAGAAAAACTCTCGAGTTAAAGGCTCGAGGAGTGGAGTAGGGCAAGGAAGAGAGTCCTTGTAGTCGAACCACTATAAACATCAGTGTTGTGTGGTTTGATCATTTCTTTCCTTACTTACTTTATATATATTGCTTGATTGTTTGCTTTACTTTGAAATCACGTTAAGTATACAAAGCGAAGAAAAGTTTAAAACGGTAAAAACTACTCAACCCCCCTTCTAGTTTTCCATAAGTATGTTAGTCGTTTGGTATATAATTGTTAGGATTTTAGTCGTTTGGTATATAATTGGTAGGATGTTAGTCGTTTGGTATATAATTGTTAGGATTTTAGTCGTTTGGTATTATGCTATAAAGAAGAAATTTAAAAAGATCGGGTTATGCATTTGGAATCCCTATACACAGGGTGTACGGACTCATTTTTTACTGGCGGGAAGGCTGGGGAAAAGCATAGAGCGTGCGGGCTCAGCTCTCGCACCCACTTGTCCTGATTGGAACGATTGAAGAAAGAAAGAGAATGGTGTCCCCTTTCACCCAGCGGGCTTGTTTCATTCTGGTGGATGTATCCATTTGAAAGATACATGAAGAAGCTAAAAAACTATGTACGAAATAAGGCTAAGTCGGAAGGTTCAATAGCGGAGGGTTATGTTGCAGACGAAGCATTAACTTTCTGTTCTCGTTATTTTTGGGGTGTTGGGACGAAATTTAATCGTCCCGCTGCATCTCAGGACTATCCTCACCCAACAAGTGATTTCCAGGTGTTCCGATCACTATGTAGTAACTATGGTAAAAAAACATTGATTCGGTTAGGTCTCCAAGAAATGAAGAAAGTGATATGGTATGTACTTCACCACAATCCTGAGATCGACACGTACATGAACGCGTTCGAGAGGTATGCGTTTTTATTTTGGAATTTCTTTTTTCCCAAGTTATTTTTTTGATTTATTCTAATATCATGAACATTTTCAGGGAATTTTCTAATAGCGACATGCAACAAGAATTTGCTAGATGGTTTGAGATGAAGGTAAACTTATTATATGTATTTCCCTGTGTAAATAACGACTATTACTCATCTCTATCTATTCTTATCTTTTTTCATAGATCCGTAAACTTTACATAGCTAATGACCCAAGCTGTACTCCCGACTTATTCGCTTTGGCTTGTGGACCATCATCGACCCCAATCTCAGTCAACTCTTGCGTGGTCAACGGTGTGAAGTTTGTCGTACACAGCCGCGATATAAAACGTACAACTTAGAACATCGGAATTTGTTCACCTGGTGAGAAGAAGGGAGAAATGTATTATGGTCAGCTAGAAGAAATTCTGGAGTTCGCGTATACCCAGTTCACAGTTGTGTTGTTTCGAGTTAAGTGGTTCGACTTATGCAACAAAAGAGGTAGAGTCCAACATTTTACCACTAGAAACAACATGACACAAATTTGGGCATGTAGCTATGCGTTTGAAGATCAACCTTACATTCTCGCAACACAAGCAAAACAAGTCTTCTACCTTGAAGATCCTGCCAGACGACCACTCCATTGGAAGGTCGGCCAAGATGTGAATCACAACACAACCTGGGATGTCATCGTGGTAGAAGACGATGATGATGTGATACATGGCAACAACTCATCTGATCTCGAACTGTCTGCTAATTTGAATGATTTGGATTTGGAAACCTTAAATATCGATGGTGAATCAACGTTAGTTGAGGCACCACCACCACCAATCATTCCTGTTGATGATGACGATGATTTTATTGATGATGAAGATGACGATCCTTATGATTTAGCAGGTTCTGATAATGAAGTCGCAAACAATTCTGATGATGAAGTTGAAGTTGCGGCTAATGATGTTTATGATAGCGATTATGATTTAGCAGATTGATCTTAAATTATAACTTGTAAAACGACCATTTGAATGAAATTGTTATGGATTATTTAAATGTGTATATTTATTTTGAATGTGTATGTATTTGACGGTATGCATGCCTATGTTAATTTGTTCCCGAATTTCTTTATGTTATTCAACATGTACTTTTACAGATGGCAGCAGCAGTCTCGCGCGGTCACGGTGGTGACGGTGCCGGTGACCCACCACCTTCCCCTACCCGTCAGATTGAGAGCGGTTGCCGTGGTGGTAAGAATTTCTGGATTATTTTCAAATAAACTTAAACTTGATCATTTGAATTTTGTTACATGTTATTTTATGACGTTTTCACTCACTTCAATTGTAGGATCATGACGACCCCGAAGAGGAGGAAGGGTGAGGGGGAGGCAGGGGTGGAGGTCGGGATGGCGACAGGAAGCCGGTGCGTCAAGCCTCGAAAAACGTAGCCCTCAAGAAAGCCGTGGCTGATTATGGCCCGCGGCCGATTGAGTTCGAGTATGGTGATAAAGGGACGTACATTCATGTCGGGAAGAACGTCACGTGGTTCAGTAACTATGTTGGCGAGTTGATTAGGGAGATGCCGTTGTACTATCCCTCCTGGTACGCTATCGAAGAGGAGAAGAAGGCGCACTACATGGTCCGACTCGGGGTCAGTTTTTTCATTTTTCTTTTATATTGTTATGTTATCGTGTTTATTTATTTAAATGTGCATATTTATTTAAATTTGTTTATTTACTTATATCTCTATATTTAATTATTTAAATGTGTACATTTATTTAAATTTGTTTAAATGTGTATATTTATTTAAATTTGTTTATTTATTTATATCTTTACATTAATTTTAACTTTATTTGATTGCAGCGTATGTTTGACTTGGAGCGCCACATGCGCGAATCACGTTGGAAAACCATTCTGACCGGCATCAATGCATATTTGGCTAGGGGTTACTCGGAAAACAAGCACGACCTGAAGCGCGATTACTTTACTAGGAAGGGTGGGCCTGGGGCTGTGGATGTGATACGAAGAAACCCTCCTCCGAATATGGAGCAGTCTGTATGGGAGGAGCATGTCAAGTTCTACATGACGGAGAAGACCCTCAAACGAGCTGCTGTGAACAAAGAGAACCGGAAGAAGAACAAGATTTACAGCCGCCACGGTTCCAGATCATTGGCCGCTTCTCGACACGAATATGTAAGACACATTTTATTTTTATAAAATTATTTAGTTTTAATTATATATTAATTAAAAGTATTTACACTAAATAAAATTTTTAATTTTATAAAAGTATTTAAGTTTAATTAAAATATATATTGTGTTTGATTTGTCATTTTTAATTTGTTTTATCTTATATTCATGTGTATATACAGTTTGAGAACAGCGAGAACCGCCAGTACCCGTCCCTCATACAGAGCTTTTTCGACACGCACTGCAAGGATGATGTATGGTTGCAGGATGAGGCTCGGCTTCAATATGTAAGTATCGTTTTTTTTCCAAACACGCACTTTAATGATTTATTGAAACATAATCTAGTAATTAACCCGACTAATATATTAATTTTCTCATTTTTTTTCTAACTACATAGGAAGAGATGGTCCGGCTACGCGATCTGGGAGCGGATACGCCTACAGGGGTAGCGTACACAGAGGAGGAGATACTTGCCCTGGTTATAAAGGGCAAGCAGCGGGGTCATATAGCCGGTAGGGGTAGGGTGGTACCCGGCATGAGCAGGCCACCATTACCATACATCCCGCCTCCACCTCCAGGTATGTACAGCGGGATAATACTAATAGATTACTCATGACTCATCTTATGTATTGAAATGACCGTTTTTAAATTTTGATTATTTCGTTTATAGGTATGGCCGAGATCGACGAGAAGTTTGCTGAAGCTGAAAAGAAGATTGTTGATGCTGAGAAGAAAAGCGACGCAACTGTAGCAGAAGCTAAGGAAATTAAGGCGCAACTCGCTCAGTTGATGGGTTTTGTCCGGAATAACCCGCAATGGCTCGAGTTTATTAGTCAGATGCCTTCTCAAACTGAGGCAGGCTCAGGCAGCGGGTGTGGCGCAGGAGGCAGTGGCGCAGTTGGCGGGAGCGGAAGTGGCGGAGGCGAGAGTGGTGATGATGAGGATGGTCGTAGTGAGGATATGGATGATGACGAGGGGCGGTAGAGGTATATATGGGTTATTTTGTGTTGTACTTATCTTTGAAACTATATTTTGGCGACCCGTATCTTAGTATTGTGTAGTTTAACCTTTTGGTGACTTGAACATTGTGGATATTGCAACATTTATGTCGACGACAGCTAGGTTTAGAGTTTATAACACCCGTTTTGTAGACTTTATAATGTTTTAATGCATTTTGAGGGTGTTTAGCGATTATTTGCAAGTGTTTAAGCCGTTATAAGTTGTACGTGTTAGGACATGTTCGTATTGATTGGTTAAAGGCTTTGGTTGCTTACAGGTTTTGATAGATTTTTTTCGAAAATTTTTTCAGAAATAATCTGAAAATTTGCTGCTGTGCAGCCTGCTTACAGTATCACAATATGGTACCGACGACATGTCGTCGGCACCGTAAACAAAAAATTATTTGTAATTTTTATGGTACCGACGACATGACGTCGGCACCGTAAACAAAAATTTAATTGTGAGTTTTATGGTACCGACGACATGATGTCGGCACCGTAAACAAAAATTTAATTGTGTGTTTTATGGTACCGACGACATGACGTCGGTAACATTAAAATTTTGTTGACTTTTTAGTTGATTGCTTCAATTTAATACCGACGTCATGTCGTCGGTAGTGTTTGAAAAGTAATTAACCTTGACTAATTAAATAGTTAATTAGTGATATGGTCCCGAAGACATGTCGTCGAGACCAAATTGTCGAACCACCAAAATCTTTGACTGAAAAAACGGATGGGTCCCACGCTGTCGTCGGGTTTGGTCGTCGGGACGGTGAATGGCAACGGGGCATTGTCGACGTCATGTCGTCGGGATGTGACGGTGCCGACGTCATGACGTTGGCACAGTGGTAAAAATGTCGTCGCCGAATGCGGCGATTGTACTAGTGTATACCGATTAATATTGTGTGCAAATGTTGATTATGGTATTACAGTTAATCTGATATTGGTTGTGGTGAGAAAAAAGCTGACGTGAGTCTGAGTTGATAATACTAATGTTATTCTACCACTAGCCTAACATTTTCTTTTCTTTTTGAACATCACTAGCCTAACATTTACTTCATATAAAATTCCGAGTAGAAAGTGTCATTAGAAAGGTTAAAAAGCATGAAAGAAGTGGTATAGAAAATAGTAAAAGTACGTATTTATGTGTGAATTAGCGTCACAAGATCTCACCCAATTCACAGAAGATCCAATGACTTACAAGACAAGTAAACGAAAGCCACCCCCTATACATAACAAATCCCTATGCAGAAAGGCCCTAGACCTTGCAAAAGAAAATTACTAGCAATTGTATTGTCATAAACTTTCTTTAACCTATAGTCTAAAAACTTATCTTTACATCCAGATTCTTTATCAAAGGTTTTTGGATTTGTACAAACTGCAAGTGATTGGCACATAATAGAATCGTTTTATACGTAGAAAATTATACAGTACTTTTTACCTTTTCTTCTTATGATATGATATAATTAAAAGGTTTATTCTAAAAAACTAATCAATTTTAATATTCCAATAGGTTTTATCATTTTATCATATTCGAAAGATTTCTTTTACCGTAAATATTAAACAAGACGATGGTAAGTTATCTTATGTTTGAGAATATAAAGAAAAAGATCGAGCATTAATTTTTGATACAGAAAGGACACATGTAACTTAACGGTGTCTGATAAATCTCCCTCATTCCTACTCTCACACGCTATCCACTCTTGTTTTTACTATTAAATATATTCCTCTTTTAATTTTACCACCAACTCTTCACCCAACCATTCTTCTATCTTTTGTTAACTTCAAAATATAAAAAGTAACTTCCAATACCGTTTTTTATGGGTTATGGGTCCTAATATCATCTTCTACGATGTATGAGAGTGGTTGAGACGTAGACAGCCTTACCCCTACCTGAGGTTGAGAGCTAGACTGATTCCGATTCTACCAAAATTATATGATTTTAGTTTCTTGATAACAAAATTAGACCACCTTTCTTTAAATGCTATATAAATTTACGTAAGTTACCATATTTCATAAATATTGTCATTTTAAGACTTTGCTAATCAAGGAAAACAAATAATTAACATTTTTTTTTTTTTTTTATCTATAATCATAGAAACAAAAATGGTGGCCAATGTTTGCTAGTTAAAATATTTAATCTTCTTACTAAAATACTAAACTAAGTATTTATTTAGAATTATTATTTACTGCCTTTGGGGGAAAAGACCAAGGTTCAAACCTTGGCAATAGGATTTCATGTAATAGGATTTCTTGTAATAGGGTAGTATAGAAAGTCAATTTTCAAAAAAAAAAAAAGAAAAAAAGAAATAGGGGTGGCAATCGAGTCGTGTCCGTGTCGACCCACTCGGGTTGGCGGGTTGGTAAAGCCTCAACCCAAACACGACCCATTTATTAATCGTGTAAAAAACCTCAACCCTAACCCGCACACACCTAACATGTGTAACCCATTTATGACCCGTGTAACCCGTTTAAATAAACTAGTTAAAAGGTTTAATTAGTTTGAGTGTTGAAGAGTGTAAGTGTTCAAATAATAACACATAGATACTAATATATATTATAGTAGCACTTAAGAAAACATAGATCCACATCCGAAATAAGTACATATATCATATTAGGTAGTTATATATTTTATTGATTAAAAGTTTATATATTTAAACGGGTTCACGGGTTGACCTGTTTAAAATTACTAAACCCATACACGACCCATTTATTAAACGGGTTATATGGGTTAACCTGTTTTTTACCCAAACCCGTTTATCCTCGACCCAAACCCGTTTATCTTCGTGTCGGTTAGCGTGTCGTGTCGAAAATTGCCACCCCTAATTAGAAACAATAGTTTTCAGGAGATAAAATTTTAACTTGTATATTGTGTAGGTTTATATATATCTTATCTTTCATAAAGAGAAAAATTGCGTTTAATAATAGAAAATCTTTGAATCAAAAAGAATGTATGATAATTAACTACATGCAACTCTCAACCATTGTCGATTAGTAGTTTTAGCTTAAAACACTAAACTAGACTTTACTTTAATTTATATGGCAGCCACAGCGGGGAAGGCAACGGTTTGCCCCAAACCGCCGGGGAACACCGCCGCCACCCCAGCGGTTTGGGTCGGCGGTTTGCTTCAACGGGGAAGTTCACAGGGGCGGTTTGGGAAGAAATTCGAACGTTGAAAAGCAAATTGGAACGTTGGTGCTTTAAAAATCCGAACGTTAGCTTGGAACAAAAAAAAAAAAAAAATTCCTATAAATACTAAACTATATCACACTCTATTTTATACTCAAACTATATCATACTACATAATCTTTAAATCATCTCTATATCTTAAAAATAAGTGTAGCATGGATCAAAGAAAATCTAGCTCAAGAGGTCGTGCTCGTGGCGTTCGTGGACAACATTTTCGTCCGCAAGTTGCAACTCAACAATACCCTCAATCGCCCTACTATCCCCAACCTCCACCACCGGTTCAACCACAATTCTTTCAAGAACAATATTATGCACGACCCCCACCACCGTTGAATCCAAGTCAATATAACGTAATTATGACAAATGAGTTCAACCCGTTTGGTGAGTACCGTGAAGGTCCTTCACATCGTGAGCCTAGTGTTGAGCGCGAACTACCTCTATATGATGATGATGAAGAAGAGGTTGAGTCTGTCCCCGAAACGCAACAACAAACTCAAGCCGGTATTAATTTCTATACGTTAAATTTTTTTTTTTATACGTTAACTTTTTTTTTTTATACGTTAATTTTTTTTTTTTTTTTTTTTTTTTATACGTTATTATTTTTTATATAGATGAAGATGTTCAAGTTGTGAAAGTAAGAACTAAGGCGGATAAAGTGGCTTGGACGACGGCCCAAGAGGTTGCGTTGGCAAAAGCGTGGGTTTATGTCTCGACATGTCGAAAAGTCGGGAATTCACAACGTAGAGAAAAATTTTGGGAGAGAATTACCGAACATTTCACTCAAAACGTGAAAGGTATTACCCGATCTCATCATTCCTTGAACACGAAGTGGACAACTATGAATGCCGCCATGGGTGTCTTTAACGGGCTATACATCCAACAAGTAATTTTTTAATTTATATACTTTTTTTAATTTATATACTTTTGTTAATTTATATACTTTTGTTAATTTATATACTTTTGTATACTTGTAGAAGCGTATTCGGGAGAGTGGATGTGGCGATGTTGATGAATTGAAAAATGCCTTGGCCGATTATAATAAGAAAAATAAAGGCAAATCTTTTACTCATATTGATGCATGGGAGGTTGTTAGGGGAGAACCGAAATGGTTGGAACAACCATGCTTTGTTCAAACATCTTCGGCATCTAATTCCGACAAACGAAGAAAGTCGTCGGAATCTACTTACTACGAGTCGGGAAGCAATGAGCATGTCGATACTGTTATTCCCGATCTAAATGACGACACAACTCCCACAAGGAAAAGAAAAGGGAAAAAGACCGTTAGCGAGGCATCGACAAAGAATAGTGTTGTTGAACAATTCGAGGCGTACACGTCAAGAAAAACACAAATGTTGGAGGAGGAGATGGAAAAAAAACGTGCAAATGATGCATTGGCCGAACAGTTGATGTCGGCACAACTCGATAGTGTTAAAGAAAAGCAAATGTTTCGGGCCTTGAAGTTCTTTAACGAACCGCATGATCACATAACCAATCAGGCTATGCGAGATTTCACTATTGCTAAAAAACGTGAGATCGCGGAGAAATATGGATGGCCTACGGATTTTTAGAATAATTATGTTTTTTTTTAAAGTATTATGTATTTTTATTTTAATTATTAAGTATTGTGTAATTTTCTTTTTAAAGTATTATGTATTTTTATTTTAATTATTAATGAAATATTATGTTTTTATTAAATTATTTATTTATGAAAAAAAAAAAAAAAAAAAAAAAAAAAGGTTGGTGGTTTGGGAGGTATGAAAAAAGTGATGGTTGACACTAAAAAGGGGTTGGGAGGTATGAAAAAAGTGTAAGTGAGGTGGAATGATATTATTGGTGAGTTGAGAGGTATGGTTTTTTTTTTGTAGTGATGGCTGCCACTAAACTAAACTTTACTTTAATTTATATTTCTATTTCTATATTAAATTTTTGGGGAGCTGAGATAAGATAATGTTTTGTGACACCATGCACAGAACATTAATAACAAAATCTTTGTTGTGGTTTTCATCAATGTCTACAAACTTATTTATGACAAAGTAGTTATAGATTAATCCAATTAAGATTCAAAAGCAGTACAAAAATCAGGCCTTCAAGAAAGAAAGGCAAAACAAAAGAAAATATTGGAAGATGGTCTTGAACAACTAATGTTACTCATCCTATATGTACACTTACTAATTACGTAATAATAATCTTTATAATAGTAGTAATAAAAATTCATGGGTTAAAGATATAGCTCCCACATTTGCACTTCCAACTCATAGGCTTGTAGTTTGAGCTATAATCACCTCTTGCATATTGTATTGTCACTGAGCCTACTGTTGGATTCTTGAGCCCATTTTTTGCATTCTTGATTTGTGGTGTTGTAGGCACTTGAATGGCTTCACAATGACCACATGAACCACACCTTCTTTCACATCTTGGTGGTCTTGATCCTATTTGACCTCTTAGTATTGTCTTCTCATCCTCCACCTTCACAAAGACCAAAATATACTTAAGACAAAACTAATATAAAACCTTTAACTTTTTAGTAAAGCTATACTTATAAAGCTTAAGAAAAAGAAAAGAGATATCAAAAACACATGTATTAACTAAAAATGGAGACTGATAAAAAAAGAAAGATACAAAACATTGTACAATATCATTGGTAACCTACGTATGATATTTTGATGATATTTTTTTGGAAACATTTTGTGTGTCTAGCATTTCTAATAACTTTTTGTGAAAATAAAATCAAGATGCTTAGAGGGTTACCTGAGAATTGGTGTTGGCTGGTTTATCTAGTAGCATTCTACCTGCAAACAAAAAAAGAAAGAAAGAGTGCAACTATGTTAGCAAAATTAAAAAATGTGATACTTGAATCTTACAAGCAATTTTTTTTTTTTCTTTTTGAGGGTCATGATAAAAAGTGAGGTACACCCTTTTACCTTGAGCCAAGGAACTGAAATGGGTTGTGAATGAAATGGTGAGAAATAGTAGAGAAATGGTTAAATGTTTAAGTAAATGAGGGTTGTGACCACAACCCATTTGTGGATTGAGTGATGTTGCTGTGTGTTAACTGAAGGATTTAATGAGTCAAGTGTATGGGAGATATGGTGGAAATGAAGTGATCTTGAAAAGGGTGTGTTTGTGTGTGTGTATGTAAATGATGATTTTATCAATGTGTGAGATAAAAAACGTGTAGAGAAAGAGCAGAGATGTATAGTCAATTATTATCGAATCCAACACGTGTGTGTGTTTGATTTGTTGAAGTTATAAATACTTACATTTCCAAACAATATTAAGACTAACCTTTTTGTGTATAATTGGAGCGTTAATACAAACTTGACGTCATTTTTCTATTCTTAACATGAGAGTCATAGCCCAGAAGGTATAACATGAGAGATCTACACAATCAGAGTAACTTTAGTATGTAAAAGTTGGTTCAAAGCCAAATGTATGGTTTTCTAGTACAAGTCAAATTAATTAGGTGGATTAGGTTAACTTGTCAGAATCTTTGTTCCTCTTTATATTCTTATTTTTATGATTCTCACAAATGTCAAAACTGATGATTTGAATGCAGAAAAATAATGAGTTAAAAAAATATATATAATATTGTTGTGTATGTAGGATGATATTGCAGAAGCCGCTAGCAATGCTTGTTTTGATAACTTTTTTATCTTCTTTTATCACCAATGTTATATAAACTAATAATTTTTTGTTTTACACGATATACACCATAATCTATATTACACGTTTTAAGCAATACTTAAACCTACAATCATTTGGTTTAAAATCTTCTCACATAACATGTGGTACAAACTCTTTGGTAACTAATACCAATATGATAACTAAATGCAAACAATTAATTAAGGCGACTTTACAAGCTAGACTTCTTTCAATCAATTGTTTTGCACATGTTTGCTTTTTACATTTCGCTTGTGTGCTTGTATACTCATGTGAGCAATTCAAAAGTGATACGTGCAAATCATCCCTCATTCGACATAATTCAACTCTGTTTCTTTAATTAAAATGGTCGAAATCGTCAATTCTTATTTAATCTTCTTAAAACGGCATTTGTAACTTATCCAATGAATTTTATTTTGCAAGTTACTGAGATAATTTAGGCGAATCATGTAATTAAACCAAGTCACAAAAGAAAGCAAAAGGGGTGAGTTATAGCAACGGTCCCTATTTGGTTAGATTAACCCTCTCTACAATGAGAGGGTATTTGTTTATATTATTTTTTTTGTTATTTACCCTATTTTGTCATTTTGTGAATAGTGTTTTGTTTTTTTTTTTTTTTTTTTTTTTTTTTTTAAATAGAAAGGATTATGTATGTATTATAATGTATTGTATATGTATAATGTTTTGTATATGTATAATGTTTTGTATAATAGCACGTTAAATATTACCACATTAAAAGTCGCTTAAAAGTTAAAAAAAGTATTTTGTTAAAAAAAAGTATTTTGTAAAAGTTAAAAAAAAGTTGTTGTTATAACAAAATACTTTTTTTTTATAACAAATTTTATAAAACTTTTTTTTATTACAACTAACTTTTTATTACAAAACTTTTTATTACGTTTTCGTCCGATTTTTTACGTTTTCGTCTGTCTTTTTACGTTTTCGTCCATTTTTTACATTTTCGTCCCATATTAAGTGTCCACTTTAAAAAAAAAAAAACTTACTTTATTTTTTTAGAAAAATAATTTTTTTTAGAAAAATAATTTTTTTAGAAAAATAATATTTTTTATTTCGAAATTAAATTTTTTTTTCCATTTATTTTTTCTGAAATAATTTTTTTTAGAAAAATATTTTTTTTATTTCAAAATTATTTTTTTTATTTCGAAAAATAATTTCACGATTCCATCGGCAAGAGATGAAGACATAATTTTTTTTTTTTTTTTATTTCGAAAAACATTTATTTTTTTTTTATAACTTTTACAAATAATTTTTATTTTTTAGAATTTTTTTTTTATTTCAAAAAATAATTTTTTTTATTTCGAAATTAATATATTTTTTTACAAATTTTTTTTAACGTCCCGTAAAAATACATTACACAAAATACATTACACAAAATAAATTACATTATACAAAATATATTACCAAAAAAAAAAAAAAAAAAAAAAAAAAAAAAAAAAAAAAGAAGATAGTGGGGGACAAAATACTGTAGCAGCAGTAGGAAAAAAAAAGATAGTGGGGACAAATTACTGTAGCAACAGTAAAAAGGCCATAGGGCTAGGGGTAGACCCCGTTTCCCTAACACAACCCAAAAGAAAGCAAAAAGCTAGGATGGGAGTAGTAGCAAGTCCCAAGGGAAAATGCATAGTATAGTACGTAGATATAGAGAGATGTGAGGTCATTCATAGGGTGTGTGGTCTCTTCCTTCAAAGAAAGAAAAGAGTATGATGGAACATCATAGCAAGGACAAAAAGATAGATAGATATAAAAGGGTAGCATTCATCCCATGTACATATCAGACAACAATCACCTGCATTTTAAATTTTAACACTAATTCATGCAAACCCTCTTACTGTTCCTTTCCTGCTATTTGCCTTTTAAATTTTAAATTTTAAAAGTACTATTTGCCATCGCATTCCGAGCAAAGTTGCAATTTTGCAAATAATGTAGCCAAACAAATCTGTAATAAATTTTAAAAATTACAGAGTATTAACTAATAAAAATATTATTAATTTGCTTTACAAATGAAAAGCATTTGTTTCTATCAATCCTACAGATGTTATACATTAACAAATCTTACAGTGAACTACTTATAACTTCTGTGCACGCATGAGTTTTACACATAAATCAAATTTATTTTAAAATATTACTCCAGTTTAATATTTTGTTAATGTGACGTTACACGCACAAGGTTTAGATTATGAGTACAACAAAAATAATTACTATATTTTGACTAAATTTGTTTGGTGCGTACATATAAGTCGTGTTTTTATTTTGATACTTATAATCTCGTGTATCTACAAATTTTGGTTATTACAACTAAATTAATTTATCAATATTCGTATTCTAGTTTTTGACCCTTGTACGCACGAGTTATTAAACGCGGATTAAGTTCAGACAATCCATATAATCACTATACTGACCCTCCCTATAAGCAAGTACAAAGTACATTTGTACCTTTGTGGTACATTTGTATTTTTTTTTTTTTTTTTTTTTTTTTTTTTTTTTTTTTTTTTTTTTTTTTTTTTTTGTGTCGATTTTTAATTTTTTTTTTTTTGGTTTCGTTTTGTAAAACTTTTTTTTTTCTTTTTCTTTTGTCGATTTGTAATACTTTTTTTTTTTTTTTTTTTTTTTTTTTTTGTAATGTTTTTTTTTATGTGTTATTTTTTAGTGTAATGTTTATTTTTTTTACACGTTAACGTTAACGCATTAAACAACTACAATGTTTTTATTTAATGTGTTTTTATTTAATTAACAACAACATCAATAGCACGTTAAATATTACCACATTAAACAACTACAACAACAACTGTTGTTATTCAATTAAACAACAACATTAACACATTATTTAAAAATAACAACATCTACTACATATGAAGATTATTCATTTCATTTAAAAGATCATGAAGCCTTGCACCCGACTGACAAGCGTGATCCTCAGGATTCCTTGTCAATTCTAACTCCATCTCCAGCGTCTTTATTCTTGTCATCAACAGCTTGTTTCTTGTTTCAAGCTGGTCAATTTTATTATCTTTAGCAACGCAGTTTGAGCACTGCGTTGAAGAAGAAGCTTGACTAAAGTACTTCTTTTGAAACTCATCCTTCCACATAAAGTACCGACAACCATAGTCTTTTGTTCCTGGTTGTTACATGTTAAGAAAATAATAAGAAATGTATTATTAACAAACAAATAATTTACATAACTAAGCAAACGTATGATTACTTACCACTGAAAGAGGACATGCGTAATACGGTTGACCATAACTAGCTTCTGTACGGGATATCCTCTCTATAATGAATCCGTTCTGACAGCGACACATGTAGGGATTATTTTGTTTCACCTGGACAAAGAATTAATTTAAATAATACAAACAATTATTTTCAACATAAATCAGTAACGTATTGTTAATTTAAATAATACAAACAGTTATTTACAACATAAATCAGTAATCATTCACAATGTTTTGTCAGTATAATTATTTACAACATAAATCAGTATTCATTTACAATGTTTTGTCTGTATAATTATTTACAACATAAATCAGTAACCATGTACTATGTTTGTGTTCGTATAAGCTCATTATACATGTGTAGTTGATCTTGATACAAAGTTTGCCATCCGGATGCAGCGGCAACTCTGTGGTGTCTCCATTGTGGGTGAATATATGGAAATGGTGAGTTTTCGTCTAGCGTAAGATGAATGTAGTGACCACAATCTCCACTCCCCACACGACCAATCACAAGGGGGCCAATTCCTTGTGATACATCTGGAGCAGAAAAAAATGGAAAACACGTAGTGCATCCACTGTTTGATATAAATACAACAGGCCGGTTAAGCACTGTGGCAATAACCAACCCCGTGTTTGGCATAAGCATCCAGTGTTCTTGCGGACAACCACTATCATGTAACCAGTTTATTCTCCTGCAAAGATTGGCATAGTCCACTTGTTGCCACAAACGTACGTAAGACTCATGATTAATTTCCAACTCTTGCAATAAAAACCTTCGGACATTGAGCCAGTTGTGTTGGCCTTGACGAATACCGTGGGCAACGCACCGAAACCCACAATTTCCATCACCTTCCACATTATAGATACTTGTGATGTATCGACGGAAAAGCTGTGGAAGCTGCTTAATGAAAAGCTGTGGAAGCTTCCACATTAGCATGATTTCCGGGAATGTACACCATATAGCATATGACGTGGGGTGAACAAAAAATAGTTCCTCAAGCTCATTAGTGATGTCATTTACCCTCTCGTAATATGTATACCCTGAATTCTGCAAATGTGAGTAAAGGACTTGGATTGGAGTTCTATCACCTATTAGGGCTCCACGGATCGCACTTTGTGCGTTATATATAGTTCTAATGCCAGACACGTTATCCGGATTAAGATCCTTTATTGACGAAAGTATATGACGCGGTGGTACGTGATACTCTGTCAGTTTTTCGACCAAACCGAACTCATCCTCCTTTAATCGCATTGCATATGGGAAACCATGCAACGACTCTGCAAAAGGATGATTATGACTATCATCCTTCACCCTCAACCTCCAAAAACCTCGTGTTTGTGAATATTTAGCCACTAATCTGAATGGATAATTGGTTTTAGAGGTACTGGTTTGCCGTTTTCCAGTACCTTCATGTTCATAAATTCCACCCTTTGAACACCGGTAATTGATTTCGTACAAATAACCATTTTCTGATTTACTTCTTTTTTTAACAATGACAAAACCGAGCACCCGAGCTATATTTTGCACCCAATCCGTTAGTTGCTCGTGAGAACCGAACTCCTGAAAATACATTACAAATTTTAACACATTTTATAACATTTATAACTTATAATTATTTTATAACATTTATAACATTTATAACATTTACAACTTACATTTATAACATTTATAAAAAAAAAAGAATTAAAACTTTTTTATAACTTTTTTTTATAACTTATATAACTTTTTTTTATATAACTTTTTAGACACAACTTTAAAAAAAAATTAAAAAAATTTTATAACTTTTTTTATAACTTATATAATTTTTTTACACAATTTTTTTTTATAACTTATACAAAGAAAAAAAAAACTTTTTATAACTTTCTATAACTTTTTTTTAAAAAACTTTTTAAAACCGCGTTTATCTGCTCTAAACCACTACCCAGCCCACAGAAAACCCACGTCTTATCTTATCTCTTCCCACCTACCCCACTCACTCTCTTCTTCGTTGAATACTTTCTCACCTTTCTCTCTCTCACTCAAACCCAAACCCACCCCCATCCCATCCTTCTGAAATATTCTCTGTCACTCAAACCTCCACCTTATGGTGGTTTTGTGATGTTCTTGATGGGTGGGTGGGTGGGTTTCTGTGGGCTGGGTAGTGGTTTAGGGTTAAGAGATAAGACGCGGTTTTAATTTTTTAGATCTTTTTAGATCTAAAAAGATGGTGAGTAATTTGTGATGGTTAGATCTTTTTGTGAAGGTTAGATATATTTGTGGTGGTTTCTCTGTGGTGATGGTGGTTTTTCTGTGATGATGGTGATATATTTCAGTTAACATTTGTTAATTGAAAGATTTAGTAAGTAATTTATCAGATCTATAAGTTTTTTATAAAACGTCTATTTTTTTAAAAATTAGGGTTTCGTATTTTTTGAGGGTTTTTCAAAATTAGATTGATATATTTAATTTAACCTTTGTTAATTGAAAGATTTATTAAGTAATTTATCAGATCTATTAGTTTTATATAAAACGCCTAATTTTTTAAAAATTAGGGTTTCGTATTTTTTGAGGGTTTTTCAAAATTAGATTGATATATTTCATTTAACCTTTGTTAATTGAAAATTTTATTAAGTAATTTATCAGATCTATTAGTTTTTTATAAAACGCCTAATTTTTTAAAAATTAGGGTTTCGTATTTTTTGAGGGGTTTTCAAAATTAGATTGATATATTTAATTTAACCTTTGTTAATTGAAAGATTTATTAAATAATTTATCAGATCTATTAGTTTTTTATAAAACGCCTAATTTTTAAAAAATTAGGGTTTCGTATTTTTTGGGGATTTTGATTTTTAAAGACTGCTTATGTGCTTATTGTGCTTAATCTGGTATTATTGTGGTTATTTGTTTAGAAACTGCTTATTGTTCTTATTGTGCTTATGTGCTTATTGTGCTTATGTGCTAGGAATAAAATGGGCTTTATTGATTAACAAAAGCTCTGTAAGTTTCTTTCTTCCTTTAAGATTAACAAGATATTAGTTAATTGGGTGTAAACGGGTTCGGTTAACACCTTGACCCTCCATCTTGAATGGTGTGGAAACCTGCTCTGGCCAACCCCAGTCCAATTGAACTGAATCTTTGTTATATCTTGGGTGTGATGTGCTTATTGTGCTGATGTGCTTATGTGCTTATTAATACTAGGAATAAAAGGCAACAGATTTGATACTTGGTTTTTTTTTTTTAAAAACCGAGATACGGCGATGATGATTTTAAAAAAAAACTTGATTTTGGCGAGGCATTTCCGAATGGACGGCAAAATAAATTTGATTTTGCAACCTTTGATGTTGCAGCCATATATGATAAAACTTGCTTATGTGAAACTGCTTATAATCTGAGCCTAATGTTATCTCGATGCTTATAATCTGAGCCTAATATAATCTGAGCCTAATGTTATATTGAAAAAGCGTAGAATTTATTATTACCTCTTGTGTGTAAAATGGTGAATTCGACATTTTTGGCTTTCACTTGCGGCTTGTGTGTTTGTGCAGCTGATTGTGTTTCACTTGCGGCTTTCACTTGCGGCTTGTGTGTTCGGTTAGTATGACCCTTTTTGGCATGTGATATACTGACCCTCCCTATAAGCACTATACTGACCCTCCCTACCTAGCTAATTATGTTTCACTTGCGGCTGTCACTAATCTGAGCCTTTTGTGGTTTGTAGCTCAGATTGTGATACCTTGTGATACTGCTTTGTTTGTGATTGAAAGTTGCTTTGTGCTTGAGAGTTGCTTTGTTTATAATAGAGCAAAGCTGCAGTTTGAGAATCCTGCAAAGCTGCAGTTTGAGAATCTTACTATTGAGCTTGTGATAATCTTACAGGCTTTTGTGAGACTTGTGTAACATGTGTATTGTGTTTCACTTGTGTGAAACTTGTGTAACATGTGTATTGTGCTGAGCCTTCTGTTTTGGAATAGTATTAATAGGGAGGGTCAGTATATCACGAGCCTTCTGTTTTTGTGCTACAAACCCATTTGAGACTATAAGGCGATGACGATTATAAATCTGAGCCTGCTTGTGTGGAATCTGCACTTGGACAAAAAATTAATTATTTTGAGACTATAAGGCGATGACGAATGGTTTTCTAAAAACCGAATGGATGGCAAAGTGATATTTTTGTCACTTTGCAACCTTCAAATCCGAGCCTACTAAAAATCTACATATTTGTGAGTTAATTATTTTGAGACTATAAGGCGATGACGATTATGTTTTCTAATCCGAGCCTTCCTTTGTTACTTGTTGCCTTTTGTGTTTTGTGTGCAATCTGCACTTGGACAGTCTGCACTTGGAAAAAAAAAGTATATTGACCCTTTGTGTTTTGTGTGCAATCTGCACTTGGAAAAAAAAGAGTATATTGACCCTTCGATATTCAGATTGTTACTTGTTGCCTTTTGTGTTTTGTGTGCAATCTGGCGATGACGATTACGTTTCAAATCTGAGCCTGCTTTTTTACTTGTTGCATTTTGTGTTTTGTGTGCAATCTGCACTTGGACAGTTGTGTGCAATCTGCACTTGTAAAAAAAAGAGTATACTGACCCTTTGATATTCATATTGTTACTTGGACAAAAAAAAAAAGAGTATATTGACCCTTTGTGTGCAATCTGCACTTGGACAAAAAAAAAAAAAGAAAGAAAAACAGCATAAAGACAAAATAAGGAGAAAAAAAAAGGTACAAAAACAGGGCTGACAAAACCTGAAAAAAGGAAAGAAAAAGTGCCCCTCCACTAGGGAGGGTTTTGTACCTCACCTCCTAGGGAGGGTCCGGTTAGTATGACCCTTTAAATTTTAACACTAATTCATGCAAACCCTCTTACTGTTCCTTTCCTGCTGCCTCTTTTTTAAAATAAAAGTACTATTTGCCATTGCATTCCAAGCAAAGTTGCAATTTTGCAAATAATGTAGCCAAACAAATCTGTAACAAATTTTAAAAATTACAGAGTATTAACTAATAAAAATATTATTAATTTTCTTTACAAATGAAAATCATTTGTTTCTATCAATCCTATAGATGTTATACATTAACAAATCTTACAGTTAACTACTTATAACTTCTGTGCACGCATGAGTTTTACACATAAATCAAATTTATTTTAAAATATTACTCCAGTTTAATATTTTGTTAATGTGATGTTACACGCACAAGGTTTAGATTATGAGTACAAAAAAAATAATTACTATATTTTGACTAAATTTGTTTGGTGCGTACATATAAGTCGTGCTTTTATTTTGATACTTATAATCTCGTGTATCTACAAATTTTGGTTATTACAACTAAATTAATTTATCAATATTCGTATTCTAGTTTTTGACCCTTGTACGCACGAGTTATTAAACGCGGATTAAGCTCAGACAATGACTATAGCTAATAATAATAGTTCAAGTATATTTGTTCGGGTTTGAAAATATGATCAAATTTGGAGTTGTTTAATTTGATATTTTAAAATAATTCAATTATATTGAATATAAATTTTTATATGTATGTTCTATTTAATCTCGTGCATATATTCAATAACATGTAGGTTATGTTACAGGAGGTTCGCCTTCGTTGCCCTGCTATTTCACGTTGGGTGGAATTCTGCTACTCCAGCCCAGCTAGACTTTATTATGGGGAGCACATCTTATGGTCGCACCAAAGGGGTGCAACAAGGCGACCCACTCGGACCTCTTCTTTTTGCCTTAGTGTTACACCCCCTGGTTCGCAAAATTAGAGACTCTTTTGATCTTGCTCTCCAAGCGTGGTGCCTGGATGATGGCACTATTATTGGTGACACTCTGGTCGTGGGGAAGGTCTTAGATCTTATTATGTCAGATGGACCTAGTTATGGCTTGCACCTTAACGTGGATAAAACTGAGATTTTTTGGCCAACCGAGGATCCCAGAAGCAGGCTTGCAGGTGTCTTTCCGCCTAATATTGCTCGCCCTTTACGCGATGTTAAATTATTGGGTGGGCCGGCTAGCATGGACTTTGAGTTTAGTAGTGGGCTTGCTATGAAAAGGGTTGCTAAAAACATCGAGCTTATGGATGCCGTTGCTAGGCTTAATGATCCTCAATGTGAGTTGCTCCTTCTTCGGGCTTGTGCCGGTATTTCAAAGTTATACTTCTCTATGCGCACATGTTCTCCCCGGGTCTTTGATGGTGCCCAGACTTCGTTTGATGCGGCGCTTCGTTCCTCTATGGAACGTATTGTCACTGCTTCTGGACCTGGGTTTGGGGATTGGCAATGGAGATTGGCCACGCTTCCGTTTGAGTTTGGGGGGGGGGGGTTGGCATATATTTCACAGGTGATGTCTTGAATTATGCTTTCCTTGCATTTAGACTCCAATCTGCTAGCTTACAGGCTAAGCTCCTCTAACAGTCTGGCATAATAAATCATGGATCTTCCTTTAATGACGCTCTGTGTACTTTTAACGCGAAAAATGAGTTCGACCTCTTGAGTAACCCGAATGAGATCGCTGCCCCCAAACTTATGAAGAAATTGGCAGATATATATTTCACACGTGTTACTAAAACGGCTGAATCCACTTTTGGTCTATCCGCTCGACAGATGGCGCTTTGGAGATCGCAACGAGAAGACTACACCTCCGATTGGCTTAGGGTGGCCCCGATATCTGGGTTGGGGCAGACTATGAACACTAGGACTTACCGGTGTGTTTTATGCTACCGCCTGGGTGTCCCCCTGTTCTCGGTCCAGATGTCGTGCTCTGCTTGTTCCAGGTTATTTGCGGGAGACATTTACGGGGATCATGTTGTGTCGTGTGCTGGTATTATTGGTATTAAGCACCGACACAACGTGGTGCGCGACACTCTTGCTGATATTTGCTCTCGGTCTGGGATCTCGGCTCGCAAAGAGGTTGACATTGGCCTTTGTGGAGAAAGAGACAAAAGCTTACGCCCAGCCGATGTATTGCTCTATTCTTGGGACGGTGGGCAGGATGTTTGTGTCGATTTGACAGGGTCGTCTCCCTTGACGCAATCGGGTATGGTCGATTTTGTGCCAGGACGAGTAGTGGTTGAAGCAGCACAGCGCAAACGTGTCAAATATGAGAGCAAATGTGCCGACATTGGATATAGGTTTCTTCCCTTCTCATTCTCTTCCTTTAGGGAACTTGGAAAGGATGCAGCAACCCTACTGAAACGGATCCGAAGGTTCTCGGTAACTCAAGACATCGGATCGCGAGCCGCTGCTCATATTTTTAATTGGATTAGCTTTGCAATAGCTAGAGGAGTAGGAGCTCAGTTAGTATCTCAGCTCCCCTCTAATTTATTGTAAAATCTTATTTTCTTCTAATGAAGTGATGTTTATAATAATAATAATAATAATAATAATAATAATAATAATAGTAGTAGTCATTGTTTATAGAAAAAGTTTAAGTATTCATAATGAGGCCTTGAAAACAAACTATGTGTCATTGGGAAAACCCAATTTAAGGATAGAAGATGATTCATAGAAGTTCTGATATCTCAACTGGTTTTTCTTGATACTCAAAAACTTTCAACTAGATCCATTTTGCAACTGCAAGTGATAATAAAGCCTATTAACATGTAAACACGTGTTTTCTTTTAACAAATGTATACGTTTCGTCATCTCTTAGTATAAAATCTGAGTATCTGACTTTGCTACTATATGAATTACTAGTACGGAGTAGTTTTTTTTGTTGCTATTTATCAAACAGAGTACTTGTCTTATTTACTTAATCAACTCAAACATAAAGATATGACACATTGTTGGTGATCGATGTGATCAATTCAGTTATCCGTAATTTCAATACATGGTATAGTATGATGGATATAATTTTAAGAAAACTTGTAGTAAGAAATGCATGGTTGTTAAAAGGCAACACTGAATCAAAATTGTTATATTTAAGTTTCCTTATACTTGAAAACTCAATGAACAAGAATTGTTATATTTAAGTTTCCTTATACTTGAAAACTCAATGAACAAGACTTTTTACCAAAAAGGCCATGCAAAATTAAGTTTATGAAAGTCAGGAAGCTTTATAAACTAATTTATAACACATATATGTTTGTAAAAAAAAGCATGAAAAAACAGCAAGAAGACAACGAAAAAGGAAAGGAACAATTGACGACTCCTCATGGACAACTCATTGCTACGGGTTGAATCGTTTTCTCTTTAAATGTTTTTGTTTTCCCTTGTCGTAATATGAGTAACTAAATGAACATCATTTTGTGCTTAGGTGTAGAAAAATAAAAGAATACAGCTCGAAAATCAGAAAAGGTATTTGGATAATTGGATTAGATAAACATTTTTTTTATCGAAAGATTAAAATATCAAATCCCACCATATATCCGATCTATATATTTGATCCAAGAGTATAGATTGGAAATTGTTTTTAATTAAAAATTTACTGTATTAAAATAATTTTAACGGGCAATAGTGACTTTTCACGTGACTCACCTAACATCTCAATATGCATTCAAAAAAACTGTAATATTTTTTTTGTTACAATTACACCGTGATTTTTAACATAATTACATGTGATTTTAAAAAACAAATCACATGAATTTTCATATCTCTCTACAAATAACCTAATTTTGTTCATCTATAACCCGATTTTCATAAGCGATAACATAATTTTCGTAATCAATAACCTGATTCTCGTCGTCCATAACTACAATTTTTTACATCTAAGCATTTTTTTCTTCCTAACTATCATAATCTTTATATTTGAACAATGAACCATCAAAACTCATTTAAAATCATGCTTCAAAAATTTAGAGAAAATTTTAAAGCATTGCTCAAAATTCTCCATATTTGAAGGATCACTATTTATGCTCCAAAATATTATTATTATTTTTAGTGTATTTTGATTTGTTATTAGACTGTTGGTTGATATTTTACATTTAATTCAATACAAACATTTTTAAAAGTTGATGTTTGAAGAAAATGGTTGGAGATAAATTGTTTTTGAATAATGAGTGTAACTAAAAGATGTTTTACATTTTTAAAATTTGAATTTATAAAATAATTAGTTAGAGACGGCCAAAATTATTAAAAGAAAAAGAACCTAACTATAATCAAGTGTCCATTCATTTAAAAATTAGGGCTAGTGGCCTCTAAATATATCATAGTTGTCATGATTTTCTTTTATATGTATCGAATAATTTTTTTTGCTATTCTATGTACTAAACTTGATTTTTTTGGGCATTTTTGTTTACTTTATAACCATTTGCCCCTCCGGGTTAATAAAATGAGGGGCAGAATGGTCATAAAGTACACAAAAATGCTAAAAAAAATCAAGTTTAGTACACAAAATAGCAAAAAAATTTGTTCAATACGTATAAAAGAAATAAGTGACAATTATAATAAATTTTGGTGCCATTAACCCTTTAAATTAACATTCATTTTCTTTAAAAGAAAACATCAAATTATTCTTAAGACTAATGCTAGTGGTAACCACATTTCCACAAAAGCAACCCCGCCACGTCAGCGACAACTTAGCTTTCTCTCTCCACAGCTCCACCCCAACCACAATTAGCTAGTGGTGACCACAACTTTCTTTTTCTTTTTTTTTAAAGAATAAAATAAAATTTCATTTAATAATTAAATAAAGACAAAAATACACCGTTGGTCCCTAAACTTTCCCAAAAACATCGCAGGGGCCCCAAAGTTGGGCAAATCGTCGTCGTGCGTCCCTTTTCCATGTTTTTAAGGCTGATTGCGTCCTTTGACCCGTAATCCGCTGGTCAACGCCGTTCCTTTCCGTTACATTTTGTTTTTAGCATTAGGGCATAATCGTCATTTCGCATTAACGCTATACCAAGTTTGTATTATTTTCACATGTATTATCCCTCTTTCCGCTCTATAAATACCTAGACTGCCTCTTTTATTCGTCCCAAAACTTTCTTTACAAGAATTAGCAGAATTCACAAACCCTCATTGCATGTCACAAAACCAGTTCCATATTATTCAGAATTCGAAAACATGGATTTTACTTTATGAAAAGTAAGAAGAGATCGAGGTTATCCAGTTGATGATACCGTTCTGTACAACTGTGCTAAGAAAAAATACGGGACGTTTTGTTGTTATAATCGTTGGAATATCTAATAGGGGTATATTTTAATTTGCTATTAAGGTTTGATAATGTGCTTTGGTCTATTGATATATTTCAGGTGGTAAATCTAATATGTTTAGCATGAGGGTTCATCACAATGGTGTTTTTAAATATTGGTCTGGCAGAATATACGATGGAGGTATGGAAACTTTAGTTGATTTGGTTGATGTTGATAGTGTGTTAGTTGAAGAGTTGGATGTTATTATGTATGAATTGGGTTACGACTTAGGTCAAAAAAATTACTATTACTTACTTAAGCCTGGTAGTAATTTAGATGATGGTTTGTATAGTTTAAGTGAGGCTGTGAATTTAGAAATATTGAAATATCTTGTTGATGACCATAAGATAATAGAAGTTTATGTTGAAAATGGTAAGACAATATTGGATGTTGATGAAATGTCACCAAAGTAAATTAGGACAGTTATTGCTGATGTGGATGCATCAAAGAAGAATGCAGCTCTTGCTGTTGTTCCATATTGCTCGAAAAAATTGTTCCTAGAAAACATTGTTAAAAAGCCTGTGGTAGAGGCTTTAAATCAAGTCAGATAACCACCTTTGGAAGTCAATACTTTGGTAGAATCTAGTGAGTTGCTAGAAATTGAATCCTTGATGACCATAGATACACTTGTTGAGCATATGCAAAAAGATAGTCCTGTTAGTGTTGACCTTAGCCAAAAAGATAGTCCTATTAGTGTTGACCATAGCCAAAAAGATATTCTGGTTAGTGTTGACCATAGCCAAAAAGGTAGTCCTGTTAGTGTTGACCGTAGCCAAAAAGATAGTCCGGTTAGTGTTGACCATAGCCAAAAAGGTAGCCCTATAGAGGTATGTGAAACTGAACAAGAGTTTGGTCATCAAGACGAGGAAATAGATACACCTGTTGAGCGTATGGAAAAAGGTAAATCTATAGAGTTCTGTGAGACTGATGAAGAGTTAAGTGATGACAATGTGAGTGAAACAGATAGTTCTGAGAGTGATGTCGATGTTATTGAGAACATTCAAGATGGAAACATAGCTGTTGATGACGAGAATACTTTTGAGGAGCCTGATGTTGATGTTGCTTTGTTCAAATTGATTGAGATTACAGAGTTACCCACTATAGGTAGCTCTAGCCAGATACCAGATGATTTTTTTTAATAAGAATGAGATAGAAGAACTCTTAGATGATAATGAGTTTGCAAGCGGTTCTGAGAATGAGGATGAGTATGTAATTAGGAAGAAAAAGATGAGGGCATACAAGAAACAAAAGTTAACTAAGGCACAACAAGTAGACGAAGAAGTATTTTTTTTCTGTGGTAAAACTTTTGTAACTGCAAAAGAAGTGAAAGATAAAATCAACCCACATTCAATACAAACTAGGAGGAAATTGCAACTTATTAAGAATGACAAACAAAGAATTAGGGCTAGGTACGTCGGAACAATACCAGTATGTGGTACAAGTGGGGGTATTGGACTGGGAACAGCCCCAAAGAGGAAAACTGGTCCGTTAACTAGAGGCCGCGGAAGGGATGTATATTTGCGATCACAAAAGGAGGAACCAAAAGATTACCCATGGTTGTTGTATGTAGCAAAAGATACATCTAAAGATTTATGGAGTGTTAGAACTTTCAAGGATGAACACAAATGTTTGCAATCAAGAGAGATCAAAGCTTGTGACTACAAGTTTCTCTCGAAGCAAATACTTGACCAAGTTCTAGTCAATCCAGATATTCCAATCAGGGTTGTTCAAGATCAACTCACTAAACAGTATGAAGTCCAAGTGTCTATGCAAAAGGCATTAAGGGCAAAAAACAAGGCATAAATTGAGATTAGGGGTGATCATAAGCATAAATCTATCATTTTGAGGGACTATGTTGAAGAGTTGCAGAAAACAAATCCTAATACAACAGTTAGGATAAGTGTGCAAACTGCAACAGATCCATCAAGTCCAATGAGAGTTTTCAAGAGAATGTACGTTTGCTTAGGTTCTTTGAAGGAATGATAGGTCACCATATTGTAAACACACGAGTATAGATATGAGAGAAATAGATAGAGAAATAGAAGTGGTCGATTTACTCAATATGAGAAGTAATATGACAATAGTTTCACTAGCATATGAACCAAACCAGCAAGATAAATGTATGATACAAGTAGTATTTATAGGGAAGGAAGCTAGGGCAACACACCCTCTTCCTTCCTTTCACGAAATGGGCCTAAGACATAGGCTCATGGGCTTTATTCATAAGCCTACTAGTTTAAACTAACATATAAGCCTTACAACTAAGCAACCTATTACATAATTAAATGACCAACACTTGATAATAATAAAACGTATTCCCAACAATCTCCCCCTAAGGGTTGGTCATCAAAGGTTGCTTGACGTCTTCTTTGCTTCTTTGGCTCTTTGGCTTTGACGTCTTTCGTATCTTTGTTCTTTGTTCTTGTTATGTGTGATATGATAATGTTGTAGTCTGCCTTTCATCAACGTCTTTGTCACTGGTGTCTTTACGTCTTTTCCACCATGCTCATACTTCTTTTGACTTTGATCTTTATACTTCAAGTGATTCTCATTCTTTATCTTTGATCATTGACTTCTGAACTATTGCATTATCTTAGATCTTTGTGAGAACTTTCTTTGTGATGATTGTATGAGCATATGGAAACTGATGTAATGTTGATGATGGTAATGGTGGTAGTGGAACTCCCGGTCTCCATAAGTACCTGCATGAAAACAGTTAGCAATAAAGTATCCAGCACTTACAGGTTCGGACTTCGAGATCATTAACAGCATAGTGTGAAAATTTTCTCTAATCCTTGCCAAGGCTGTTCCTGAACCGGATACCCCCAAGAGGGCTTACATAGATACACCAAAGTGTATCAACGATTCAGGTGAGCCGCTGAAGCATACCAAAGTATCACTCCACGACTGTAGACCGTTTGAAACCACCGTGAACACTAAGCGTAACCCACAAGGGATTACCGAAGTGACCTACTGTCAGGGTTGTTTGATGTTGACCCTGGCAGGGATTTTCATTCAATCACTGAGAATTTTATTAGTAATTCCTCTCATAAATGTTCTGGCAGATTGCTAAGATCTGCGTAGGACTCAAATATTTACACCTAGAGTTCTTTATTGTTGAACAACAAGTTTAGAAATGTTTAAGTGTTCCTAAGAGATCTTTTGATGAATCTCGTGGCTCTAGACACGATAAGTGCGATTTGATTTTAGTAGTCGGAGACTGGAGCGGTGTCTCCTGTTTCAATATCAACACAACTCGTAGTGAGAGGTTAATAGATTATGCAGGGTTCCCCGTGAGAAATGAAACAAGTCCTTTTGAGAGAACTTGAGTGGCTAGAAGGTTAAGTGCAGTGCATCACTGGGTCCATGACGTATTGTCTTCAATACCGGTGTCATCTTAGTGACACACAGTAACATATGAATTGAACCCGGTTTCTGCCCTAGGTTGAACTTTTGGAGGTCTATTTTATTTCACCCTTTTTTATAAATTTTCTTTTTAATTCTTCAACCTCTTCTTTCTCCTTTCATTCTTTACTCATTTTTTCAATCATACCTAATGACTTCTAGTACTAAACTATTGGTGTTGTCCTTGGGTGGATCCTTTCGGCTCTGGTGGATCATAGGACGTATTTCCTAACCTTAGTCACCTTATAACTCCATGACTATCCTATGTTGCCATAACAAATAGTCATTTGAAAATCTCTCAAAGTGTTTGTGATTCAGAAACTCATTTTGTTAACACTCTGAGAGTTTTGGTTCTTTTTAGAAATACTCCCCCTTCATATGTGCTCATACATTTTTAAGATAAATTTGCACATTTTGGGTAGAGTTCGCACTTTTGAATTGATCCATTTTCAGTGAACAAGACCGATTCGAGACACGCTTACATCACTAGTTAGACTAGCTTGAAACTATTACCCGGCCTGGTCATGTTCAAGGAAAGTTTCTCGAAACGGTACACTCTACTCAGACAAGTCCTATTCGAGACACGCTTACATCACTGGTTAGACCAGCTTGAAATTATTACCCATCCAGGACAAGTCCTTTCGATTACTAACATTTGAGTTTCGTCAATTCATGGGTTAAATCTGAGTCGAGCTCATACGAGATTCCACATTTGTTACCATATTTTAATCACTTTTGTTTTTCTCCCCCTCAAAAATAGCATATTGATGTTGTTTTTGGAAAACTTTTGATTAAAATATGCTTTTTGAGATTTACGGGAAGAATCCAACAAGAACTTTTTGTTTTGAACAAAGATTGTTTCAAATACTCCCCCTCAATAAGTGAAATAACATCTTGAGGTTTTGATTACGAGAGGGAATACTTGTCCTTTTGAGTAGAATTATGAAAAACTTAGAATTTGATTAATTCTACTCAAAAGTAAGAAGATTTCACTCGTTATGTTAGGATTGAGGCACTGAAGCATACCTCAGGGTCTTTTCTTTACAAAGATCGGGTTGTGCACTGTTATATGTGCACAAGCCATAGTTTTAATACAAAATTTGTTTTCTTTAAACAAAATACTCTCCCTCAAATAATGAAGTTTATTCGATAGATAGTCTTCTTGAGCATAATTTTGAATCGTATTTAAAAAATACTTTTTGAAAATTCGTGAGATGATTCTGCTCAAGGTTTTAGAAAATACAATCAAGTATTATACAATAAAGAATGCATGATTATCAGATTAGACAACTACCTTGGGAACCCATTTAAGCACGGCCCCAACGGGTTTACCAAAATTTGAAATCTATTTGTAGGTGTGTCAATCCGATTAAAAGATGTTGAATTCCAACGAGGAATGAAAACCTATGTTTCATTTTGAAATAACACTCGTGGAATCAATGGAAATTAAAACTCTTTTTTTTGTTGAAAGTTGTTTGATAAACCCGGTGTCTCTCTTTGAGTTTTAAAATCTGAAGAAGAAGATTTCCATCTAGAGTTGAACCTCACGGGTTCTTTTTGAAGAGTTGTTTTTTGTGATAAATGGAAATCTTCCAGTATTTGGGATGTTCAAAGCAGAGTATTTTTTTTTATATTGCAGTGAAAGCATTCCAAATTTTGAAAATTTGAAAGGTTTTGAACGACTTTGCTTTGGTCTCCACACTTGCTTTACCAGTGTAAAACGAGAGTGTAGAGTTTGAAAAAACTTGTTTCTCATCATTTGAATCTTTTATTTTTTTATTTTTTTATTATTATTTTTTTTAAGTTTAGCCTTTTGACACATTTAGCCAAAAAAACTCTCCAGATGATCTTGACTTGCAACCAAATTCAAACTACACTTTTATCAGCGACAGACAAAAGGTGATGTTAATACATAGTTGATTATATTTAGTTATATAATTCATAAATGATACTTTTATTAGTAATAAATTGATGTTCCTTTGTGCAGGGTATCATTTCAGCTTTAGCAACAGTATTCCCTAGTGCGGAACACAGATTTTTTTTTTAGGCACATCCATAAGAATATGAAATTGTAATGGAATTCTAGAGCCTACAAGGAACATTTGTGGAGATGTGCAGCAGCAACAACCGTCCAACAATTTGAGGCAGCAATGCTTGCATTCAAGAGTTTTAGCGAACCTACCCATGCTTGGTGTGACAAATGGTAATTTTCACACTTTAAGTTAATAATAAATATTTATTTATTATTTTAAGCCGAGCATTTCTATGCGCAATTGCATGTGTCTGAGCATTTTTGGGAGCTGTCTCGCATACTGTAACTTACAGTCACTGCTGAAAAAGTTTATTTTTGTCAGTAAGCGTAATTTTTTTTCTATTTCTGATAGTTACGGATAAGTTTCGTAATTAACTGAGAAGCTTTCTCGTATTTACTGAAAAGCAACCCCACACGCTAACCGACAACACAGTATATATGGTAGCAGTCAATAAAAACTTTACTTTGCGTATACGTGTCCAAAAAGGTCAAAACCGGGACTTTACGGTAACATTTAAGCTTAAACCAACACACGATACACCAACGAGGAACCAAAAATATTTCCCCCTTGTTCCTTGTCATTTGCCGCCACTCCCCACACCAAGACAAGAAGCATTATCCTATTAATATATGTATTAGTGGATGATGACTTAGCAAGTGTTGTTTTTATACCCTAAGTGTGCACATAACATTTCATACTCTCATTTTCATCTCAACATTTTACCAAGATCATTTCTTACCTCTCCTACTCTCAAAACTCACGGCCTAACCTTACAATTCAAGATCTACAAAAATCTAGTGAAGTTTGAACTAATCGGGGTGTACTTTCAAGTGTTTTGGGATAATCGGAACGTGTCTTGGGTAAATTTGGTGCAATTTGGAGTGTTCTTGGGTCTTTCTACCTCTTGAATTTCTTTCAAACTTTGCAAGGATCTTCAAAACTTGTTCAATCTTGTTCATTACATGTTCTTGTGATGTTTAAAAGTGTTACCAAGTGCTTATTATGTATGTTTTTCTAAAATGAAAAAGCTAGGGTTTGATATATAGTTTATGTTTGTTCGACTTTTTAGTGATTTTTATACAAGTTATGATATTTCTTGCTTGTCTGGTAAATCTTGTTGCTTGTGGTACTAGTTTGACGATACAAATGTGATTAATGCTAATTACGCGAGTTTAAGACGAGGTATACACTTGTATGTATATATATATAAATCGGGACACTTTTGAAAGAAATAATTATTGGGGTTTTGAAAAACATAAAGTTTTGGCTCTAGTGGGGAAATGGTGAAATTAGTGCTTAATAGCTTATTTTGGATAGCTTATTGAATAAGCTATAGCTTATTATGTTTTGGCTTATTTGGATCAAAAAGGGTCGTATGACACATATTGGGCCGAGCCCAATATGTTTTGGCCTTGGTTGACCATTTGACTTAATGGCTTATTTATAAGTGCTTATTTGGCTTATTTAAAAATTGTTACGAAAACTATTCGGACTAAAAGGACTTAAAGGTTTAAAACAATTTTTGGGCTTATGAGGGTCTCGACACACAATGGGCGTAGCCCATGTGTTTTCGGCCATGGGTTGACTTTTTGACCAAACGGCTTATTTGATGTGCTAAATTGATTTTTAGAAACTTAACGATATATATATCGTAACTTAAAAATGTTAAATGACTTTTGGGTTAAACTTGGACTTTTGGGCCCAATATGTACTTTTCGGCCCAACAAATATTTCGGATGACAAAAATGAGTTTTCAAATATTTTTCGACCTTTAATAAATATTTGGACTTATTAAAACGTTATATATCGATTAAAACCATTTTGGACTCGTTTTGACACCTTATTGTAGTTGTTGACTTTTGAAAGTATTATGACTAAACGTTGACTTTTGTATCGAAAACTATAATTAAGAAGTAAACGTAACGAAAAATATAGTTATAACGATAAATATATATTTTGGACTAATTTTGCAAATATAGTTAACGAAAGGGATTATTTCAGGAAATTGCAAGAAAGATGGGAAAAGTTTGAATAAACGAATGGGTCATGCCCGATTTTTCTAAAATATCGACACTTTGAATATTTTCGGATGAAAACTGACAAAAAGACGAAACGGATTATTTTTAGACCTTATAAGATTTGTGAATACACTTTTGGTATTTATACATTTACATTTATTTAATTTCTCAAAATTAAATACTTATAAGTTTTTTTTATAATTATCATTATATTATAAATAATTATAATATTTATAATATAATAATACCATACTAACGCCATTATCACATTAATTATTCAATACATATTTAATTAATTATAAGTCTTAATTAATTAAATTCTTAATTATTAAATATATATATATATATATATTGGTTCTTGGAATATATATATATATATATATATATATATATATATATATATATATATATATATATATATATATATATAGATTTTGGTTCTTGGAAAAAATACACTTTGGTGGAAAAGTAGAAAAATAGTACAAATCACCCCCTCCCCCTTCCCATCCTTTTTTTAACAACTACAGGGGCCTGATTGTAACTTTTTTCATTTTACAAGGATTGATCCGTTCTTTTTTTGATTTTTCCACTGAATCATCGTATATATTATCTTTCCTTCATTTTTTGTACAAATTCTTTCCAAAATCCTCTCAACCTCCCGTTATATATAATCCACGTTTTTATAAGCTTATTTTTTACACGAATTCACGCAATTCAATCTACATTCTATCGGTATTAATCAGATGTCTCAATCCATTAATCACTGTAAGGCTTTTTTACTGATTTTTTTTTATAAATTTTTAATTTTTGTTAGTTAAAATTGAAAACGAAGATTATACATTTGATTTTTGGCTTGTTATATGCATTGTTTTATGTTTGTTTTTTTTTTTTTTTTTTTTTTTTTAATAATTTTGACTGGTTAATTTTTATTTTATGTTCAATTATGTAGCGATTATATTAATTTTTTGTTATATTGTGAGGTTTATGCTTGTTACTTGATGTTTAGATCGAGTTTTTTTTTAAAGTTAATTGTATTTCTGTTGTTTTTTGTGGATTTAAAAAAAATTATATACTGATGCACTAATTCTTCAAACTTTTGTTTTTTACTTTGATTATAATGTTTATGTGATTATGTTCATGATGCATTTTTTTTATTTTTATTTTTTTTGTCTAAATATGTTATATTTTGTAGTTTACTTTTGAATCTGAAAAAAGTTGAGGAAAAATAGATACAAATCATGTTTAGGAAGGCAGCACACAAGGTGTTTGATAAAATGTCTCAACGAAATTTTATAACTGTGATGCACTAATAGTTTCCAATACATGGTTTCAGCAGTAGTTTTGTAGTTGAAATAGCATTTATAAATGTTAGGTTTACGGCTAGGATTAGGATGATTGAAATGGTATCCAAAGTCGTTGCCACATTGGAGGTACGGTACCTGTTATGATTTTGGAACATATGTATATGATAATGGCTTCAATAAACTTTTTGGTGTATCATTGATTAATACATAAATCGGGTCTATATGGGTAAACTGAAACAACTTTTTTGCCCTTCTAATTTTGTTCTTAATTACTTTAGAAACAAAATCTTATTATAACTCTAAAAGACACCAAGCACATTTCAACACTACACATTCTACAAGCTGTTTAATTACACCAAGCACATTTTAACATTACACATTCTACAAGCTGCATACAGCTCTCCAATAAGCTTGTGTATGTAATAAGCTTGTGTATGTATACAATCTTGTAGGTGATCCGTAATGCAATAAAAAAGAGTGGGACCAATGAAGATGCATTAACTCGAGTGATCGTTACTCGAGCTGAGAAAGACTTGAAGGAGATCATGGAGCAGTACTACAAGAGGAACAATGTACCACTTGATCAGGCTGTAGCGAAAGAAACCTCAGGAGATTACAAGAGGTTTATTTTAACTTTGCTTGGGAAGGAAGACTAGTGCACATCATTAAAGTTCGATTTTTAGAGACCGCCATAATTTTCTGGGTTTAACATTTGAAGGCATCTGTGTCATATGTGTTTGTTTAAGCTTCTGTTACTACTCTTGTTGCTTGTGTGACCGAATAATTAATTTAAATTTAATATTTTAAATGCAATTTGTATGTGTGTCTACTTATGCAAACCTAAAAATTAATAGAAAAGCACAGTTCATTTTAAAATACACCAAACAACAGTACTTGATCTGATAATAGCTAGCACCATTTGCGTTCTATACAAAACCTATGCAGTTACAAACACAAATCAAGTTTCCTATCTTCTTAAGTAGCAAAACACTTGTAATTTCTCGACCTCAAACACCAAAATACTATGGACTGCATCAGAAATAAGGGAGGCTAAACTCTCGTCACAAGTACTAATAACAGTACTTGTTTCTTGAACTTGTATCAAAGCATTGGCAGGCTCAAATACATGCAACACATTAGATGCATGTCCATCCTCAATATTGACTTTTTCAATTGACCCTTTGACTCCACTCTTCTCTAATGCAAACGATAGACTATTTAAATCAACCTTACCCCAATGCACCAAAGGCTTCATCTCTAAATAAATAGTGTTTCCCTTGATGCACAAAGAGCTCACCTTTTAATCTTGAAATGATCAAATCCTCATTTATCTTTAAGAAAGTCAACTTTGAAGCCAAGTCTGCTGCAATATTTAACTGGGAAAGATTCTTTGAACTTGGCAGACGAAACGTTTCATTTTCAGTGTAAAATAGACACGGCAATGATTCACCGTAAGGATTTAAGTATGGTTTTGTGTAATCAGGAAGCTGTTGATTAAGAATCGTAGCAAGTGTTAGACTGATTTCAATGAGAATAACTAGATGTTGCAAGCTGGATGGGTGGAATTTGAACTTCTGGAATTTGACTTCAATCCTTACTGCACCAGCAACCTGACGAAGAAAATTATTAACTTCAATCCTTACTGCAACAGCAACCTGACGAAGTGTGTCCTCTGGAATTTGAACTTCTGGAATCGTTGGAGGAGACCTACGGCTAGACCAGTTGGCATGTGAAGTTAACATGATAAACCGAGACAAACTTTAGAAGGCTTACCTGTTTATGAGCTTAAAGGAATTGGACCACAAGAAGAGAACTGCAATCACAAAAATCAAAACGTATGAAACCAAAGTAACCAGATGGTACTCGAGCAGCTCAAACAACACCCACAATGCAGTTGCTCCGGCAAGAACACCAGCAGATATCTTCTTGTTCCTCCACAAGAATACATCAGCAGCTGCATTATCAACAAAAAGGACATTACAAATGAGAAAGTGCTATATACATTACAAATAGATGCACTAATATGTCCAAATAGATGCACTAAACATGCAAATGGATGCACTAAACATGCAAGTAGATGCGATAACGCTTATTTTAGACTCATTATTGGTAGTTGTAGGAGTATTTTGCTCTAAATGTTTTTATTCATAATCTACATACATAAATGTTCATATTTTGTCACCAAAGAATGAGTGAAGCAAATCCGTATCAGGAACAATTAGCGCCCACAAGAAGAATCTATACCCACAAACATAAGGAATTATATGCCTTTAGAACCATCTCATTGCTGGTGCAAAACCATAAGACAGGAAAACAAGACCCCAGTACTGTGCCCGCAACCACTTGGCATGTAGTGTGATATCGTAGTAGAACCCGTAGCCATATCTGCTTGAAAGTCATTATCTGTTTAGGCGAAGTCAGATATTTGAATAATAATCGAAACATATGATCCACACAAGTTATTGTTGATGACGTATATAAAGAAAGAGCTTAGGGAACATGTAGACTTACAAAATATACACCAACTGCAATAACGAGCCCACTTAGTAGAACTGCAAATCCATTCAATCCCAGCCATTCATTTACTGTCAAAGATCAAATTTTAAAACATTACAATCATGAACCAAATAGTCAAATGAGTTTGGATGCATCAAGGGTAAAAGAGAGTTACTTAAAAGAGAGTTTGGATTCTCGTATTGGAGATTTAGGAGGTCCTCACAGTCCATTTGGGGCGCCTCATCCACCAGGTCCTCCAGGTCCTCAAAGTAAACATGCAAAAATCGAATTTATTCAGTAATCATCACACTCCAAAAAATAAAGTGATGATATGGAAGAAATAAACTGAATACTTAACTACCTTTGCTTGTAGGGTAGTGTGTAACTGCTTAAGCTTTGGGATAAGTCTTGAGTTGATTTCTGTTGCGGCTGCAATATGCATTACCTGTTAACAAAGCAAGTAATGATCAACACCTGGAAGAAATAGCCCAAAAATAAATAAATATAAAAAACTGATAATGATGTCTCTAAGAAGCTTACAGTTGGGAACGTATCATTTGAAGACTGTGATCTGTTGACATGGTCATTTGGATGCACAAACTTACCACCACGCTTATGGCCAAGAATTTCAGCAGCTCTATTTGCAATGACCTATTAAAAGATTTTTTTTTTTAATTTTTTTTTATTATTATTTTTTTTTCTTTTAAACAAAATGTGGCACGAGTCGTAGTTAGTATGAAAATAATATGCAAAATATATTGGAAGTGAAAAACGAAAAAAAATTATAATACTACAGTTACCTCGTTGGGTTCATATTGCTTTGAGTGCCACTACCAGTCTGCCATACAACCAATGGAAAGTGATCATTTAACTTCCCGTCAGCGACTTCTTGTGCATCTTCCATTATTGCTTTCCCTATGGATGGATTAAGACCATATTCTACGTTCACCTGCAAAGACACATAATTGCCAGTGTAAGTGTGTAACTACATCATGTATGTCTGGTAAATGGAGTAGATAGCAAAACAAAAAAAAAAAAAAAAAAAAAAAAAAAAAAAAAAAAAAAAAAATCCTGAAGGTTACTAGTTCATGTAATTTCTAAGGAGAGTGAAAGCTTATGCTTTTAGCTAAGATGGTGGCAAACATGTTATGACTATCTGTAAATAAATCAATGACACTATGCTTTAGCTGATATAGGAATGCTGATGAACTGTTAAATGGAAGAGAAATAATAATTAAGAGTTGCAAGAACCTTAGCAGCACACTTCTTAAGGATTCCAAAAGACCGAATGATTGGTTCTGGCGTTCTTTCACGGTCACCTCCAATTATAATACATTTGAAATGAACAAATATCAAATGGATGCACTAAATTAACTCAAACGGATGCACTAATATATATTAACAGATGCATTAATATATATTAACAGATGCACTAATATATATTAACAGATGCATTAATATATATTAACAGATGCACTAATATATATTAAAAGATGCACTAAATATAAAAAGATTTAAAATGCTGCTAATAAATCAAAAAATATTTGTGTAATAAGACCAAAAAATTACCAGCATTGGAGAGTCAGCCGCCTTTGCAGCTGTTAAAAATGACAAATTATCAGAAATCCAAACTAAAAATGATCAAATCAGCCCAGGAAAATACAAACAAGGATGAGAAAAAAACATACGTGATGTGAAGTTTTTTGTTGAAATTGCTACTCTCCTTGAAGAGCTGCTCAAAGTGAGGCTTGCAGTAGAGGACACCTTCCATTGAAGAGTAATTGCTCAGGTGCAAGGTAATTATAACTATTAAGCATTCATACATTCAGGGGGTACTATGCTTGCGGAGTTTTACCAAACCAGAGACTGAAATATCCCTTTCGGAGATCGGATATAAGGTTAATATCAATATGCCACATCCCAAACACATAAAAACTAACTTTTGACAGGCACTATAGTTTTTTTCTAAACAATGACAGGCTATTTAGAAATTAGATCAATAATAAAAAAAAAAAACTTTCATTATTTGTATGAATGGGTACCATGAAATGTTCCACTAAAGATATAAATGGAATGGTTTAAGAATTTATAATGTTGAAAAATATTAACAAAATTAATTCGATTAGCAACCATGTAAATTAGCATGGTTGACTTTCAAACAAGTGTCCTCTATTATTTATCGCAGGCATCTAATATTCTTACAATAAACACAAACAAAGACACTCATTGGACACGAAAAGGAAACTTTAAGAATAATATGCCAAGCACTATGGCTCATTATGCATTGGCACTCTCACATTTTGTATTAAATCATATATTCTCACAAACTATGCCTATTGCATCTTCGCAATGACAAGTCAACTACAATGACCACTCAATCATTCTTAATAATTATGAAAATGCTTATATAATTGTGTCCATTTTATGATGCGAACATATCAAATATATATACTAGAACGATAAAACTATTAACAAACATGCTAGATCCACCTTATCATATACAAATACCAACACCATTTACCTTAATCCACCAACTAATTATCGTATAATTATAAAAGCGTACAAAATATCATCATAAATCATAAATAAGAAAACGATCGTACCTTAAGGGTACCTTTGCAATGGCTACACTTGAAGCAAGACTTATGATAATCAATACCATCAGCAGACAAAAGCTCAACAGGTAAACTGTCTTCCCACAAGCCTTGCATTTCTGCTGTGCTGCAGTAAAATTCATTTTTACCCTTTTTACCCTTCAGATCTGAACAATACTATCAAGCAGTAAAAAAAGTGAACTAGCAATTGTTGTAACTTGTTTTGCTACTGTCATAAAACTAAACTTATTTTGCTAATGTGATACAAATGGATGCACTAAATTACTCAAACGGATGCACTAATAAATATTAACAGATGCATTAATATATATTAACAGATGCACTAATATATATTAAAAGATGCACTAATATATATTAACAGATGCACTAATTTTTTTAACATATGCACTAATATATATTAAAAGATGCACTAATATATATTAACAGATGCACTAAAGGTACTCAAACGGATGCACTAAAGCACCTCAAACGGATGCACTAAAATACCTCAAACGGATGCACTAAAGCACCTCAAACGGATTAATTCTTTCTAACAATGAGTCCTAACTTTGCTGTTGCAAAATTTGAGAATCCATTTGTTTCATATTATGTTGAAGTGTGTGCTGTTATAGCATTCTCTTAAGTAACTTTTTTTCTTTTCTTTTTTTTTTCTTTTTCTTTTTCTTTTTTTTTTTTTTTTTTTTTTTTTTTTTTTTTTTTTTTTTTTGGGTGAATTAATAGCAGACTCTTATATGAATGAACTGATCTATACGTACACAAAGATATTTAGTATTTACACATATTACTTTTGACTATAATGCACATAACAAAATTCAAGAATAGCATTATAAAAACTTAGATAGCAGTTAAAGATAGAAAGTTTTAGTCCACTGGGCTCATCACGACACTGAATCCACTCTTAAATAATCACTATCAAATAATCAAATAAACAGTTTGTATAAGATGCCCTAAGATGTCATATTGTTCAATATAAAACAAAAACCTCATTGCCTCTACCTAAACATTAAAATAAATAAATAAATAAATTTATATAAATTAAATAATTAAAAATGTAATATATAATAAATTAACCTGAAGAAGATTGACAGCGGCGGTGTGACGGTGGCGGAGTGAAGATTGACGCTGTGGTGGTGGTGGTGACGGAAGAAGATGGCGACAGTGGTGGTGGTGGTGGTGACGGTAGAAGATGGCGACAGTGGTGGTGGTGGTGACGGAAGAAGATGGCGTCAGTGGTGGTGGTGGTGACGGAAGAAGATGGCGTCAGTGGTGGTGGTTGCATGACTGAAGACGATGGCGGCGGCGGTGGTGGTGGTGACGGTGCAAATGGTGATAGTTTTGTGAATGACGATCTGATATGTATAAGGTAGAAAGTTTGCTTTTGTTTATTTTTTGTTTCTAATTGTACCTTGAAGTTTGAGATGTTTTCAAATTCTACCCTATAACTTTTTTTCTCACTTTTCTATCTAATTATACTTTTCTCTAGAACCGGACTCTATATATACATATATATATATATATATATATAGTGAAACTTTCTTGCGAAAACCATCTTATCTGCGAGAACTGACAGAACCACCAAAAACATACATGCACGCATTCAATAATTGTATTTTTGCACATATGTTCTAAAAACAACATATATGTTTTAAAAAAAACATGGTTGTTCTAAAGTGTAGGGTATTCACAATGCAAGAAACACTAGTTTGAGGCTTTAGATTGGATCGAATGGACAAAGAACTAGAGAGAGAAAGTGATGGGAACTTCTAGAGAGAGAAACAATGTGTGTATTAGCTTAAGATAATGTGAAGTTCCAACCCTTCCCATGTGTGGGAAGGGGTATTTATACTTACAATATAGTATGCCCCTAGCGGGCTGTAGAGTGAGCTGACAGAGGGTAAAGACCCGACCCACTCCACAAGACGAATAATAATAACTAAGAATCCTACTAATAATATTACTAATAATCCTACTAATAATATTACTAATAATCCTACGAGCTATGATGTAATAATAATTACTCGGGGTGACCGAGTCTTCAGCTGAATATTCATATTCCTAACAATCTCCCCCTAAGGGAGGTCACCCCAGAAGTAATGTTCTGAATTTCAGCACTTCTTCCTTGGATCTTGACATCATAGCTCGTAATCATTGAATCTTCAATGTCATAGATTGTTGTGCAAACATCAGTGATCTGAAGATGACTTCTCTTTTGTCTTGGATGAACTTTGAGTAATCTTTGAAAGTATCATCCCACTTGAGTCTCCAAGTCATCTTTTAGTAGTTGGTCTCCATGTGATGAGATATACTTAGAGCCGACATGCTCACACGATATGGTGTCATGATCTTCAGCATCAGAGTTAGCAGAAGCTGTATTGAAGGTCTTTTAGGTTGATCATGACTTCTTTGATGATGATGTGGTGTGAGTGAACATGTGGTGATGGATTGGCATCTTTTCTGCAACCAGCTACAACAGCAACCAGCTACAGCATTCCACTGCTACAACCGCCAGAGATTCCTGCATACGACAGTTAGCAATAATTCGACCGGTACTTACAAGTTTGGACTTCGAGAAAGTCAACAGCATAGTGTGAAAACTTTCTCTAATCCTTACCATGACCGTTCCTAAACGAAAACCCACAGAGGGCTTTTTAAGATTTTACCGTAGTAAATCAACGATTAGGTGAGTCGCTGGAGATCACTCCACGACTGTAGACCGGTTGAAACCGCCGCGAGCACTAAGCGTAATCCACGAGGAATTACCGAAGTGACCTGCTTTCAGGGCTGCTTGATGTTGACCCTGGCAGGAATTTCCATTCAATCATTGAGAATTACATTAGTAAATTCTCTCATAAATGTTCTGGCAGATTGCTGAGATCTGCGTAGGACTCATGAGTTTACAACTGGTGTCCTTGATGTAGAACAACCAGAGTAGCAATAATTCGTGTCCCTATGAGATCTTATTATGCATCTCGTGGCTCTAGACTCGATAGTGCGATTTGATTTAGTGAGCGGAGGCTGGAGAGAACTGCCACCTTTTCAATATCATCTAACTCGGAGTGAGAGAGACGATAGAAATGTATTCAACTCCGTGACAATTGAAACAAGAATCCTTTGAGGGACCTTGAGTGGCTAGGGAGGGTTGTGCAGCGTATCACTGGGTCCATGATACTTTGTCTTCAATGCCAGCAATCAACCAAGTGATTCTGACAGCATATGTATTGACCCGGTATCTGCCTAAGTTGTAAGGAGGGCTATTTCTTTTCACCCTTTCTCTTTACAATTCTTTTTCATTCTTCAACCCCTTCAGTGCTTACCGAGACTTCATAACTAACACCTTGTTGGGTTTGTTCCAGTGTCAGCTCCATCTCAGTCGGCACTCTTCCCTCATTCACTTTTCTCCTTTTTAATCATACCTAAGGACTTCTACACTAACTAGTGGATTGTCCCTGGGTAGATCCCTCCGGCTCTGGCGGGATCGTGGGAACTTGAGCCTAACCTAACCATCCTTATAACTCCATGCATTAATTAAAGTGGTCGGTCTTTGGTGTACTTCCACGATTGCCATAAACCAAATCTTTGAAAAATCTCTCAAAGTGTTCATGATTCTGAAACACAATTTTTGCAAACACTTGAGAGTTTTGTATTTTTCAAATGCTCCCCTCAACATGTGCTCGAGTGATAGTTTTATAAATTTGCACATGTTAGGTAGAGCTCGCACTTTTTGAATTGATCCACTTTCAGTGAACATGACCGATTCGAGACACGCTTACATCACTAGTTAGACTAGCTTGAAATTATTACCCGGCCTGGTCAAGTCCACAGAAAGTTTCTCGAAATGGTACACTCTACTCAGATACATCTTTTTCGAGACACGCTTACATCACTGGTTAGACCAGCTTGAAATTATTACCCGTCCAAGACGTATCCTTTCGATTGATGGCAATTCAAGTTTCATCAATTCATTGGTGAAGTCTGAGCCTTGCTCACGTGAGATGCCAAATCCTTTGTTTTGTTAAAAACATTTGCTCCCCCTCAATATGTGCATCGATATTAAGAAAGATTTTCGCACATATGGAAGAGCTTGCATTTATGACCAAAACATTTTGCTCCCCCTCAATATGTGCCTTGATATGCAAAATGGTTTAGCACATACGGGAGAGCTTACATTAACATCCAAATCATCACATTTTATCAGAATTTCCTATTTAAATCACATTCTCTCCCCCGATCAAAAATTTCAAACCATTTGAGATTTGTGATCCCAAGTGATTTAAATAAGTTTAGAAAATTTGGGAGAAAATGTGGTCAGGTTTAAATGTATTTTGATTTAGGAGCATACTATGCTCCCCTTGAAACAACGAGAGAGTGTCACTGCTGATGTTTGCACAAATATGGCAAGGTGTCGGAAATTTGAACAAATATGCTCCCCCTCAATTAATGACCCATTTTCCATTAGAAGAACTGTAGTCATTCAATTGAGCGACGGGTATTTGTGAAAATTTAGTTCAATTTACCACCTTGTGTAACATCAAGACTCTCTTGAAGGATCAAACAAGATAAAGAGTCTGATGTAAAGAAGACTTCTCTTCTAATACACGAAATGACGCACTGAAACGTACATCAAGTCGGGAGAACATGGATATAAAGTAATCCATGCCCAGGTGAACATCACCCGGTTGGAGGAACAGCTGTCTTTTTGGCGACATGCTTTCCCCATTATACAGTGCGGGTTGCAGTATGAAGTAACTGCAAGCCATTAAGACATGTTTTAACTGATTAGTATAACTTCTGCTCGAGCTTCATTTAAGAATCCGTGCCATTGTTGAATGACATTTCTAGATCCGTAAATGTTATCGATAAACAGAAGACATGCCTAGGTAGGACTATTTTTGGAATTTTCTGATTTTTCGAATTTTTATGGTTTTTATAGGTTTTATATTTTTGTATTTTTCTTTTTGATTTAAGATATATACAACTATGTACAAGGATATAAGAAGACAATCCTTTACTCCTCCTTTTCTTCCTGAAGACACTTGAGGGTTTCAGGAGTCATGCTTTTCATGCCAAGGCGTGGGAGAATAAACTGAAACCTTTCTCTTGGAAGGGCCTTGGTGAAGATGTCAGCTAACTGAAACTCTGTCCTCACGAAGTATAGTTCCACAATTCCTTTTTCCACTTGTTCCCTGATGAAGTGATGCCTGATGTCGATGTGTTTTGA